>SJYA01002629.1:104824-222397 GCA_006410615.1 Neotragus moschatus
TTCTTAAAATAATTACATTCACATTTATTTTAATATTGTGTTATATAAATATAGGTATAAATTATAAAATGAATTATATCATAAATATTACTCATTATTTAAATGTTATAAATTGTTCAAAAATTAAAAACAGGGAACAAAAGGACATATTTAATATATTTTTATTTTTTATATAATCTATAAATAACTAAACAAAGGGAAAATTATTTGTTAGTCTAAAAATAAACTGACTTTAATTTGCACTGATTTTCCAGATTACTCTGTCAAAAAAGAAACAAATTCATTATTGGATTTACATTAGTGGATTCTAATATTTTTGCATTCCCCTAACTTGCTATGAGGAGAAGGCAATGGGACCCCACTCCAGTACTCTTGCCTGGAAAATCCCATGGATGGAGGACCTGGTGGGCTGCAGTCCATGGGGTCCCTAAGAGTCGGACATGACTGAGGGTATTCACTTTCATTTTTCACTTTCATGCATTGGAGAAGGAAATGGCAACCCACTCCAGTATTCTTGCTGGGAGAATCCCAGGGATGGAGTAGCCTGGTGGGCTGCCATCTATGGGGTTACACAGAGTCAGACATGACTGAAGTGACTTAGCAGCAGCAGCAGCAGCAACTTGCTTTGATAATGCAACATATATTTTGGTATATGCAAGGAGCTATGCAATTTTTTTTCTGCTGCAAAATAGTAGCTAAAGATGGAGCAATTTTGATATTTTCTTTATCTATATATTATTCAGCATTGTGACATACGACATAGTCAATGAAAAACTTCCCTGGTGGCTCAGACTGTAAAGTGTCTGTCTACAATGTGGGAGACCCGGGTTCAATCCCTGGGTTGGAAAGATCCCCTGGAAAATGAAATGGCAATCCACTCCAGGACTATTGCCTGGAAAATCCCATGGACAGAGGAGCCTGGCAGGCTACAGTCCATGGGGTCACCAAGAGTCGGACACGACTGAAAGACTTCACTTTCACTANCAAAAGACTTAGTCTGTAAAGGTCATTCAACTGTTTAACAGGATGATGGGGAAAATGATAAGACTAGCAACTTCCCTCACCAAGAACTCATTAGCACAGTTCATTTTATAGACAATGACTTCCCTGATAAGAATCAGTGATATTGGGAAAACATAAGCAATGTTATTGGCATACACTTGATGAGATTTGTACATACATAAGCATATAAGTAATTTTTTTTTTTTTTTTGGTCAGAAGCATTCAAAGCAGGGAATGCAAATCAGTATCTAAATTAGCTATCCCAGTGAGAACAAATCATTCCACCCTCCATTATAGAATTCACTCAGTGTGGACAGAGGGACTTCTCAAGGAATGGTGGCATGTTGTGGGATAAGTATTTTAGTCTCTCTTTCTGGCAGGTTTGACACTTGGCCGTGGCCATCACCAAATGATTTNTTTTTTTTTTTTTTTTGGTCAGAAGCATTCAAAGCAGGGAATGCAAATCAGTATCTAAATTAGCTATCCCAGTGAGAACAAATCATTCCACCCTCCATTATAGAATTCACTCAGTGTGGACAGAGGGACTTCTCAAGGAATGGTGGCATGTTGTGGGATAAGTATTTTAGTCTCTCTTTCTGGCAGGTTTGACACTTGGCCGTGGCCATCACCAAATGATTTTTGGTGAGTGGAAGTTCACATTGCTTAATCCATACATACGTTCCATTCTTCCCCTATGACCACACTAGCCAATGCCCCCTGGGATGTCTTGGAGAGAATTTGACTGACATTCAAGGGATAATTTATCTTGTCTACCTGATTATTCTTTTTCTTTTTTTCTTCTGAACGTGGCCATGGGGCATAAGTATATTTATTAGAGAGGTTCATCCTTGTAACTTTCCCTGTCCCCCTCATCAATGATTTTTCAACCATATTCCTTCCATGCCCTTAACTCTCAAGCCAAACTGTCCACCACAGGTCAATGTGGCACTAAAATGCTGGACATCTCTTCTTCTAGTCAAAGTTAACAACAAGATAAACAGCTTGGTAGAAGGATTTTCTCTGAAAATGTTGCTTCAGAGCTACTCCTGAGTAGCGTGCAATGCTGCATATCTTTACTTTTGAGTGGTATCAAAACATTTTAGAGAGTTATTTTTAAGCCAGACTTACTAAATACTGTGCATAAAGAATTTCTCATGGGCCATAAATGCCAGTAAAGACAAAGGGGAAGCTATATAGTGGTAGGAGAAGTCATGAAAACAGGAACTTCGTTTTTTTTAGTAATGAGTCTTATTTTAACTGGGAAGGGTTAATTTTAACTGCATACTGGATCCGCTTCTGTGACTTCAACTCTTATTTTGCTGTTTTTGTTATTATAGGTATACATAATGGCCTGCTTCAGGGAGACCTGCCGGCCTCCCTCTTCTTGACCCTTGGGCTATAGGGTGGCTTTGTTTGGTTCACAGAGAGTGAGCCTGACCCTGCCCACTTGTGAGGATTGTGACATTCTTTCCTTCTTTGTGTGGGAAATAGCACCTCTTGTCTACTGCTTGCCAGTGTGGCTTAGCAGTGCACATTTGGGGGCTGGAATCACAAATAGCTGTGGTATCTTTGTTTATTGATATGACAGGAGATATTCCATTTCACACCACCCATGAAATGACTGTAATGAACTGAAGCTAACACATCCACCTGCCTGAGCCTTGCTATTCTAGGAGATATTTGCAAGAATTAAAAGGTCTTTTTACTTTGATTCCTCACCCTACCCTCATCTCTGATCCATACCTGTCATCCAGGCCCTGGCAAGATGGTTATTTTGAGATGTTAGTCTGCCATTTTGTCAGTCAGCCAGCTCTCTGAATAACGTCATATTCTTTGCCTCACACCTTGTCTCTCAGATTTTTTATTGTCCTATCATGTGTCAAGCAGAGTGAGCTTGGACCCAGTAATGTTGTTTGTGTGTATGCTACCTACTTTTGAAGATTGAGTGCTACTTTGCACACTCAACTTTGTGGCTTGATGAGTCAGATAACACCCAGTTAATGGTGGGCATATGGAATTTTATGGAAAATTGGTGTGTGTGTGCTTAGTCACTTCAGTCTTGTCTGACACTTTTCATCCCTATGGACTATAGCCTACCAGGGTCCTCTGTCCTTGGGAGTTTCCAGAATACTGGAGTGGGTCGCCATGTCCTCTTCCAAGGGATCTTCCCAACCCAGGGGACAAACCAACACCTCCTGTGTCTCCTGCATTGCAGGCAGATTCTTTACTCCTGAGCCACTGAGGATGCCTGGTAAATTAGGGGACAATTTTAAAAATTTATCACTTCTAATACTCCTTGGAAGGAAAGTTGTGACCAACTTGCTAAAAAGCAGAGATATTACTTTACCAACAAAGGTCCATCTAGTTAAGGCTATGGTTTTTCCAGTGGTCATGTATGGATGTGAGAGTGGACTGTGAAGAAAGCTGAGCACTGAAGAATTGATGCTTTTGAACTGTGGTGTCGGAGAAGACTCTTGAGAGTCCCTTGGACTGCAAAGAGATCCAACCAATCCATCCTAAAGGAGACCAGTCCTGGGTGTTAATTTTAAGGGCTGATGCTGAGGCTGAAATGCCAATACTTTGGCCACCTCATGCGAAGAGTTGACTCACTAGAAAAGACCCTGATGCTGGAAGGGATTGGGGGCAGGAGGAGACAGGGACGACAGAGGATGAGATGGCTGGATGACATTACCGACTTGATGCACATGAATTTGGGTGAACTCTGGGAGTTGGTGATGGACAGGGAGGCCTGGCGCTGTGATTCATGGGGTCACAAAGAGTCAGACACGACTGAGTGATTGAACTGAACTGAACTGAGGACCCCAAAACAAGCATGAAGTATATTCCTCCTAAGGTGAATAGTTATCTGTAGAGATCAATATAGCTGTACTCCAAAATTATGGAAGTATACGCTGTGAAAGGGGCTTCCCAGGTGGCTCAGTGGTAAAGAATTCTCCTGCCAGTGCAGGAGACATGGATTTGTTCCCTGGGTTGGAAAGATCCCCAGAAGAGGAAATGGCAATACACTCCAGTATTCTTGCTTGGAAAATTCCATGGACAGAGGAGCCTCATTGGCTATAGTCTATAGGGTTGCAAAGAGTCAGAAACGACAGAACACACCCACATGTACTGTGAATCACCAACATTGTCCTGCCAAATATGACAAACTTTATCCCTATCATCCTTAGCACCGTTAAATCTGCTGGGTCTTAGGGACAATTGCCATAATAGCCTGCACAGCAGTCTGGACTTACTGCACTACATGTTCTCTGCATCTTATTCAAAACTAGCATCTTTTCATCTTATTAGGCAAATGGATTAGAATTGCAGACTCAAATGAAATATATAGTAGTCCCCAAATTCAAAGGCACTAGGCACACTGCTTCTCTTTTATAAGAAGGAAATGTTATTCATCAGGTCTATAAGTTCAACAGATGATTTTTTTCCCCCGTATTTTCTGCAGAAACTAGTACTGCCAAAGTTCCTAACACAGGGCACTTTTTCACGAGACTAAAATTTCTCTTTCAACCTTTACTAGTATTCTCCTTAGGACCCTTCTAGCTTGCCCCTGACAGCTGGTCCCAAAGCCGATCCACATATTTCTGCCTTTTATTATAGCTACAACCTAATTTTGTTACCAATATCTCTTTAGGTATCTGTGCTGCATGGCAAATCTGTTCTAAAAGCTGCTGGATTATTTGATAATGATTTTATTTCTTAATTTCCCATGATTCCATTTGTTGATAGCGGCTCAGCTGGATGGTTCTTCTGCTCTAGGTCATTGTCGTCACTGTTGTTCTGTACTGGGCTGAAATGTTCAAGACATTTAACCTATGTGGTTCCAGGTAATGCTGGTTCTTGGCTGGGAGCTTCTTCACGGCTCTTAGTGAGAATGACAAAGATTCTGTCATTATGATCTCTCCATGTGGCTTTGACTTCTAACAACAAGGTAACCGTTTCTTTTTGAGGAGTGGGTACTGTGCTGGGTCTTCATTGCTCTGCACAGACTTTCTCTAGCTGTGGTGAGAGGGGTCTACTCTCTAATTGCAGTGCATAGACTTCTCAATGTGGTGGCTTCTCCTGTTGCAAAGCACAGGCTCTAGGCACTTGGGCTTCAGTAGTAGGTGCACAGTCTCAGTGGCTCTGCAGCACGTGAAATTATCCTGACCAGGGGTTGAACCTGTGTCCCCTGCATTGGCAGACAGATTCCTATCCACTGCACCACCAGGGAAGTTGCAAGATTAAGTTTTTAAGGGCAAATGTTTTAAAAGATAAAAGGGGCACTTCAGATCTTCTAAGGACTATCTTTGGAAGTTATACAAAATTACTTCAGCTGCATTTTATTGATCAAAGAAAGTAACAAGGCAAGCCCAAATTCGATGAGGGGGCATACCCTGTGTGTGAGTACCTAAANTAATGCTGGTTCTTGGCTGGGAGCTTCTTCACGGCTCTTAGTGAGAATGACAAAGATTCTGTCATTATGATCTCTCCATGTGGCTTTGACTTCTAACAACAAGGTAACCGTTTCTTTTTGAGGAGTGGGTACTGTGCTGGGTCTTCATTGCTCTGCACAGACTTTCTCTAGCTGTGGTGAGAGGGGTCTACTCTCTAATTGCAGTGCATAGACTTCTCAATGTGGTGGCTTCTCCTGTTGCAAAGCACAGGCTCTAGGCACTTGGGCTTCAGTAGTAGGTGCACAGTCTCAGTGGCTCTGCAGCACGTGAAATTATCCTGACCAGGGATTGAACCTGTGTCCCCTGCATTAGCAGACAGATTCCTATCCACTGCACCACCAGGGAAGTTGCAAGATTAAGTTTTTAAGGGCAAATGTTTTAAAAGATAAAAGGGGCACTTCAGATCTTCTAAGGACTATCTTTGGAAGTTATACAAAATTACTTCAGCTGCATTTTATTGATCAAAGAAAGTAACAAGGCAAGCCCAAATTCGATGAGGGGGCATACCCTGTGTGTGAGTACCTAAAGGTGTTATTCATTAGGGGCCATTTCTATGGATTAGCTATAGTAGAAAAGCTTTGGAATGTTTGTGTCAAATATACACAGGGTTAGCACATCAAATCCTGTAATCTTGAGCATTATAATATGTTCTGCTTATTCATTTCTCTTCAGTGGCCTACGCTCAGATCCTTATTACTGCTCCTAGAATGTTCTGTATGAACACAAATCATGCATATCTTTCTACTGCTCAGTACTGTTTACTGACTCCCTCAGATTTTAGAATAAAGATTATGCTACATATCTTCTAGTTTCAGCTCTTTGCACAGGAGTGAGAATGTAGTCAATGCAAAGACAATTTTTATCAATGGCTGAATGAATGATGAGTGAAGCACCTTGTAGTGTAGCTTCCCTAAGTGGCATTTTCAGTTTTCAAAGCCACAAAGTAATATTTAATCCCTTTACTTTTATGTAGAATAGGGTCTGATTGGTACCCTCAAGGAATTCAGAGCTTAGTAAGAAAGACACATATACAAAGTGATAAGGAAGATACAGTATGGTAAATGTCATAACGGAGAAGGCAATGGCACCCCACTCCAGTACACTTGCCTGGAAAATCCCATGGACGGAGGAGCCTGGTGGGCTGCAGTCCATGGAGTCGCTAAGAGTCGGACACGACTGAGCGACTTCACNTAAGAAAGACACATATACAAAGTGATAAGGAAGATACAGTATGGTAAATGTCATAACAGAGAAGGCAATGGCACCCCACTCCAGTACACTTGCCTGGAAAATCCCATGGACGGAGGAGCCTGGTGGGCTGCAGTCCATGGAGTCGCTAAGAGTCGGACACGACTGAGCGACTTCACTTTCACTTTTCACTTTCATGCATTGGAGAAGGAAATGGCAACCCACTTCTGTATCCTTGCCTGGAGAATCCCAGGGATGGGGGAGCCTGGTGGGCTGCCATTTATGGGGTCGCACAGAGTCGGACACGACTGAAGCGACTCAGCAGCAGCAGCAGCAGCAAATGTCATAAAAGTATATTTAAGAAAAGTAATTTACAAAAGGAGAGTAGTTTCAAAGATGTATTAAAAAAAGACATGTACACATGCACTGAATCTTTTTTTGAAATCTCAAGTTTATAACTGTTCCATTGATGACATCTTTTTATATTGTAACATTTCAGTTTATACATTATAGATGATTCCTTTGAAAAATGACAGATGGATATATGTAGGCAAAAGTGATTTATTTTTATATTATACACTCAAAAAAGCACTCCTGTATAATATAAAAATCACTTGAAAGTTTTCATCTTGTTTTGTGAAATGTGCAAATAATAGGGCACACCATGCGTATGCATTGGCTTCTGGTAGTGAAATAATAACAACAATAAATCTATTTGGCACTATAATGCACATATTTATTCTCCTAATTATTTCTATAGTAATTCAAAAAAGTGTGATGTTGATTTAATCTGACTTTTAAGGTATTATGAGTACATGATAGGAAGCAGATTCCAAAAATTGCTGACTTCAACAAGCTCACTCCTTGGAGGTTATAAATACCTTTTCTTACTAGCTGTCATTATGACATTTTGAAATCTTCATTCCTGTTTAGCTTATCTCTTGAAAATGATATGGCTTTTGGCCTCAGCATGCCCATATAGATATCACTTTGGAACGTCTGAAAAGAATCAATCTCATACATACCTACTTCTCTCTAAGACTAACAGCACATATTTCAGATATATTGAAAGCTGGCATTAGAGTTAAGACAGTGCTTTCCATCTAGATTTCCCATGTTGTTATAAAGTATGTATGTCTGTACTTTCTTGCAGATATAAGATTATAACATGATTAACTTTGTATACAGCCACGTAAAATAAGCTTAATGCAATATTTTTATTGTAATCTATTTTAAATTTATATTTACCAGATAGTTGAATTTCTTTACATAGATTTGAATATGATCATGTGCACACTTAATTTTGGTAGTTTTTCCCTGATCATTTAACCTGGAACCACTTTCTTAATATGGCCTTCAAGGCCCACCATACCTCCTTCTCTATCTAGTGATTTATATCAATAACTGAACACATATTCTTCCATATTTTTCCTTCAGGCTCATAGGATCAGGAAAGACAAGGCAGACAATAAAGGCATGTAATCAGGCAAGTTGACAATGTAAGTCCCTGGAGTCCAACACCTACTGTAGAACTTGAGGGGTCATTTGTAGCTTATGCATCTCAAATTATCCACCCAATGGGGACAGGAGAAACTGAGTGCTTATCCAGCAGGTCCAATCAGGTTCTGGTTGAGCACTCTTACTGAAGACGTGCAGTCCTCGGCAGCACTGACAGCCTGCGGTGTCTGCAGGCAGACCAGATCCAAATTTTCAAAGAAAGCCCTCATTTGAGTGGTACATGCTGGGGGTTGGAAGGCAGGCTGAAATGTACTACACCAGTAAGCTCCAAGAGGTTTTGAACAGAGTAATGCCAAAATTTTCTGACAAAGAAACTTTAGAAATTACCTGTGGAATATGGAAGAGCCTTTATCAGTCTGTATTCTTGAGTGACTATGTTCAGTCAGCATCCCAATGCGGCGGACTGGACTTTAGCAAGTAATAAATCATCCTTGTTAAAGAATAAAAATTTGGGTGTTTAAGTATTACAACAGCAGCTGTTAATAAATATCTGATATTTCTCTGACTCTAAAGGACTCTAAAAATGAAGTATTAAATTTTCAGTAGCCCTAATCCTTTACTGGATATCAAGATCCCATAGCATACATTTTAAATACCTTATTTACAATTCTTCAAAAGAGGTACTGAATACTCTTTGTAATTCTTGTTCTGAATTTCCATGGAATAATACATAGGACATTATCTTATGATTTGTTTTCAACATGACAATGTCTTGCCTGCTAATGTGTTACCAGAATAATCAGAGCTTTTGGACTTGACTATAACTTTGCTGGTGGTTCAGCGGGAAAGAATCCTCCTGCCAGTGCAGGAGATGTAGGTTTGATCCCTGGGTTGGAAAGATCTCCTGGAGAGGGAAATGGCAAAGCACTCCAGAATATTCTTGCCTGGGAAATCCCATAGACAGAGAAGCTTGGTGGGCTGTTAGTCTGTGGGGTCACAAAAGAATCAGACACAACTTAGCAACTGAACAACAACAACATATCTTTGCTAGTGACTGAGAACTCTATAGGCTTCCTTACTCATCAATTTTACAGAAACTCTTCAGTCTCTAATATCTCTTTACTCCTTTTAAAAAAATCACTTTGTCAAGAGATTTTAGCACCTCCTAGACATTAAGGTAAGAATAAAAAGAAAAAAAATAAAGATTTTAAGGTCTTAAAATATTAAGGCTCTGTTGCTGGGAGGGATTGGGGGCAGGAGGAGAAGGGGATGACAGAGGATGAGATGGCTGGATGGCATNCTCTAAAAATGAAGTATTAAATTTTCAGTAGCCCTAATCCTTTACTGGATATCAAGATCCCATAGCATACATTTTAAATACCTTATTTACAATTCTTCAAAAGAGGTACTGAATACTCTTTGTAATTCTTGTTCTGAATTTCCATGGAATAATACATAGGACATTATCTTATGATTTGTTTTCAACATGACAATGTCTTGCCTGCTAATGTGTTACCAGAATAATCAGAGCTTTTGGACTTGACTATAACTTTGCTGGTGGTTCAGCGGGAAAGAATCCTCCTGCCAGTGCAGGAGATGTAGGTTTGATCCCTGGGTTGGAAAGATCTCCTGGAGAGGGAAATGGCAAAGCACTCCAGAATATTCTTGCCTGGGAAATCCCATAGACAGAGAAGCTTGGTGGGCTGTTAGTCTGTGGGGTCACAAAAGAATCAGACACAACTTAGCAACTGAACAACAACAACATATCTTTGCTAGTGACTGAGAACTCTATAGGCTTCCTTACTCATCAATTTTACAAAAACTCTTCAGTCTCTAATATCTCTTTACTCCTTTTAAAAAAATCACTTTGTCAAGAGATTTTAGCACCTCCTAGACATTAAGGTAAGAATAAAAAGAAAAAAAATAAAGATTTTAAGGTCTTAAAATATTAAGGCTCTGTTGCTGGGAGGGATTGGGGGCAGGAGGAGAAGGGGATGACAGAGGATGAGATGGCTGGATGGCATCACTGACTCGATGGGCATGAGTCTGAGTGAACTCCAGGAGTTGGTGATGGACAGGGAGGCCTGGCATGCTGTGATTCATGGGGTCACAAGGAGTCGGACACAACTGAGCGACTGAACTGAACTGAACTGAAAATATTAAGGAAGACCCTCAGTGTTTTATTCTCACTTGAAAGTGAAAGTGTTAGCCTCTCAGTCGTGTCCAACCCTTTGGGACCCTATGGACTTTAGCCTGCCAGGCTCCTCTCCATAGAATTTTCCAGGCAAGAATACTGGAGTGGGTTGTCATTCCCTTCTCCAGAGGATCTACCTAACCCAGGGACTGAACCTCAGTCTCCAGCATTGCAGGAAGATTCTTTACCATCTGAGCCACCTTGAGTTTATAGCTCTAGTACTTCCCTGATTTGCTGCCTTCCCATTCAGCTTGTCTTCTGTTTATTTGGCTAGGTCATTTTCAAAACTACTCTCCTTCCTTGGGTCTCTAATATCCTATAAATGAATTTAAATCCAATATGCTTCTGTTAGTCTGTTACCAACTATCTTCATCATATTCATAGGAGTTAATTGGCTACTTATTAAACACAGAAAACTCCGACCAACAGTTCATGTACCTTGTACATTTTCATCATCATCAACATATAGTGGAACAGGCATTAATGTTTTGATTGACAGATGAAAATATCAAAGTTTTTTGTCAGAATTTTTAGGGATATTAAATTGGCAAGGCGAAGTGTAACTCACATCTGGTTAAGCCAATATATTCACTGTCATGTACCACCTCCCTCACTGGATTTATTGTCCAATGTAATGATATCTGATGCTCAATGTTACAGTAACAGAAAAACAGATTAAGATTCCATATCATAAAGCATAGTTAGAGATATTCATCATTGACTTCAAAGTTTAAGAACATTTCCTAATATTGGAAATATTCGTTTGTGGAAATTTCCATTTGTAATGTTAAACTTAGGTTGCTTTGCAAAAAGAATAAACTGGACCACCCTCCAAAAAGTAACATAAAGCACATTGCTCCCAGCTTATAGAAATATCAATCAATTGCCATTAACAAGTTCTTCTAGGTACATATTCTGGCTTAGACAACTTGTGTACGTATATTTGGCAGAGTCCTCTATTTGTTGTTATCTGAAGAAGCCTATTAATTTCAAATGCCTGGCATATTTGAGTAAAGTAGGAGAAAATAATTAATGTGGTGCAACAACACTGTGTGGGATTTACTCATGTTACTGCCAAGATTGAGCAGAATGTAAGAAATTAGTGTTGATCATCAGTGTCTCACAATTTCTTTCATCAAGCTAAATCACAGTCACATCTGGAGTCTTTAATTGTGCCTTACAATATGCTTAGCATACTGTAAGGGCTGATTTTAAAAAAGAGTTGCAAAAGCAACATGAGGGTAAGCAGCTTGGGGAAATAATATATTTCTCTTAAGCTGCTACTAACGCATATAGTTAGTTATAGAATTACTCTTTCATTTCCACTGTCTTAGAAATTTGAATGTAGTGAAGATCCCCAGTAAATGGACATATTTTTACACTTCCTTTTTGGTTTATTCTGTCTTATTTACTTTAAAATTGTTATTCTTTAAACTCATAATCTTTGTTCACATTGAAACGTTTTATTTAAAAAAGCTTTTTTCTTCTCATTCAGAGTATAGGTTGCAACTTGATAGAAAGAGTGCATTTGGTTTTTGAAAAAGGTTCTAGCTTCCTCTAGGTATTACTGTAGATAAATTCCCAAGGAAAGAATCCTACTGTGGGGAGTAGAGCATAGTGCATTGGTTTCCATATGCTAGTGTATATGTGTCATCTAGGATAATTTGAAAAATTTATAGATTTTAGGACCCTACCTTAAAGACGTTTTAATTCTATACATAGGAGGGGAAGCAAGAAAATGAACTTCAATAAGCAAATTTGTGGATCTGATTCAGGTCGCCTGATACTGAAAAATCATTTGTGCAGACTCCAAGAATAAACGATCTGATCAAAAAAAATGATGGAGGGAGAGAATATACATATACCTTTGGCTGATTCATGTTGATATATGGCAGAAACCAAAACAATATTATAAAGCAATTACCCGTGGTGGATTCATGTTGATGTGTGGCGAAACCAATACAATGTTGTAAAGTTTAAAAAAAAAATCATAATGAAATAAATAAATAAAAGAAAAAGGAAAAAATAAAAATAAGTGAATTGAAAATTTAAAAAAAGATTCAGGAAGTCTTTGATTGTCAGCTCAGATTGGTCTCCATGGTGCAGACACCTTAAATTTAATCTCCAATATTTTCTTGAGTCGCAGTGGACCTAATACTAACAAGCAATCCCAACTTGGAAATCTTTCCTGCTCCTGGAACCTCAGAACAGACAACATTTAGATCTATCCATCTTATGCCAGTAATCTCAGCAGTATTTTTACTGACTTCTCCACCTATCTCATCTCCTCTGAAATCGGGTACTGAAGGATAGTGGTGGTGTTCAGTTGGCCTAACTGTTTGCACCCTTCTCAGAGTGGGTGACCTCTACTACTCTTGCCTGGAAAATCCCATGGACGGAGGAGCCTGGTAGGCTGCAGCCTATGGGGTCTCTAAAAGTCGGACACGACTGAGTGACTTCACTTTCACTGTTCACTTTCATGCATTGGAGAAGGAAATGGCAACCCACTCCAGTGTTCTTGTCTGGTGAGTCCCAGGGATGGGGGAGCCTGGGAGGGGCTGCCATCTATGGGGCTGCACAGAGTTGGAAATGACTGAAGTGACTTAGCAGCAGCAGCAGCAGCAGAGTGGGTGACTGAACAGTCAAGGTGAAGGTTCAAATGTTGTGAAGGTATAATGTTAAATTAGTTTTCCTGCTCATAATCTAATAGCTTTTCCTATTTTTGTTATTATCCTCATTCTATATTTCAATAGTAATCCCAGTTATCTGGGTCACTAAGACTTTTCTTCTTTTTTTAAAAGTTCTTTGTATTCTTGCCACCTCTTCTTAATCTCTTCTTCTGTTTGGTCCTTATCATTGTGTTATACTTGTGTTAGACATTATTTATGAAGTTCACTCTCTTGAGGGTTAAATTTGCAACTTGGCTATTATCAGTAAAGATGAATAACTTTTCCTAGGGCCAGTTTTACAGTATTCATTTATTTTTAAATAAATTGATTCTTTATACCTTTTGCCCAAATTCATTTTCCCTAAGATTTTTTTATGATTTTCCTCCATTTTAAAGATTTTTTTATATTAAAGCCAAGAGATATATGTTTCTGTGATATAAGTTACAAATACTTTCTACTGGAAATATATATATATTTTTTACCATGAAAATATTTTATTTTCATATTCCTTTAAATCAAGCTAAATAAGTCTCTCTTACACATTTTATACAGCAGTTAATCCTAATTTCCTTCCAGTATTTGTGTAGCTTTATTATTGATATTTAGATTCCTCATCCATATTGAATTTGTATGTGTATATAAAACAATTTTTTCTATTTTTCCCATCCAGCTTTCCATTTCCTGAGCCTATTTTTTTGTTAATGTCAATTTATGCTTATCGATGTGAGATGCCAACATATGGTAAACTTCCTTAGGGGACTTAAATAATTTTTGGATTTTCATTTCTATCCTATTGATATGTGCTAGTACTACATTGTTTTAATTAGAAAATCTCTTTAGTATGATTTACTATTAATATTCATATTTCTGTTACTAATAATAAATTATTATTTCACTTTTGAATATTTCATAGTTTATTTTTATTTTGATCTACCATTAGATGTTTGAATTATTTCCATTTTCTGTCCATTTTCTGATCCTGTGGATATTCTTATATATGATAACTGAGGTACAAGAACATTAATTTATATGGGTATATATCTACAATTTTTTTCAATCATTGAGAGCCTTACTCTTAATAAATTTGATATTTTCCTTAAATGATATAATCTACACTTGTGAAGGTATATGCTGTGAACCCAAGAATGATCTTTTTAGAATTAAATATATATCAATCCATTTGTTTCATTCAGGTTACAATTATCTCCCTTTGATAACAATTGATATTTTGTGCATCCTACAATATTTATGGGGCTTTCCAGGTGACACTAGTGTTAAAGAACTTGCTCAGTGCAGGAGGCATAAGAGACTTGGGCTCAATCCCTGGGGTTTGGAAGATCCCCTGGAGAAGAGCAAGGCAACCAGCTCCAGTATGCCTGCCTGGAGAATCCCATGGACAGACGAGCCTGGTGGGCTACAAGTCCATAGCATCACAAAGAGTTGGACACAACTGAAGCGACTTAGCACACACACATGAACAATGTTTATATGGCTAGATTTTGTTATCCAGGTCATATTTTTTTCCTTTGATAATCACACATAAATATTATTTCTGACATTGGTTTGTAGGAGTGAAAAAAAGATGGCTAAAACAAAACTTTA
The DNA here is from genome assembly GCA_006410615.1 of Neotragus moschatus. Classification (NCBI taxonomy): domain Eukaryota; kingdom Metazoa; phylum Chordata; class Mammalia; order Artiodactyla; family Bovidae; genus Neotragus; species Neotragus moschatus. Next base: position 119,392 of record SJYA01002629.1, read on the forward strand.
GTAAAACACGGTTTAACTTGTTTCTTTAATGCTTCTGAAGGGATTCTAGAGTAGCAAAGTAGAGAAAATGGTGATCAAAATATAATTTGAAATCGAGGTGAGAAAATATGGTAATATCAAAAAATCTCATTAACCTGCTTCAAACCTCTAGGAGTACCCAACCTTCATTGCTCTTTCACTAGGAACCAGGTATCCAACATATGCTCTGAGTAATAAACAGCCTATATGAAAATCCTGGTTGTAACACTTCTGAAATTGTAAGCAAGTACCAAAATTACCCAATTAGTTAGCATATCTACCTATGTAAACCAGAAGAGTCCCCGGGGCTGCCACCTGCTACCAATTGCTGCTAGCTTTGGGGGAAAATTTATAGGAATTAGATTGACTGTTAATTAAAATTGAAACTGCATGAATATCACCATATATGCAGAGGCTTGTTTCTCTAATACATTAGCAAAAAAGGGCCTTCAAGAATTATTGACAAAAATACATTTGAATATGTTGGTCATAAATCCTTACAATATATTATCTAATAATTATCAAAGCTCAAACTCAATTTCCTCAACAGTATTATAAATTAAATATTTGACAAATACATGCATTTTGATTGATAGTTATCTGAAAATTTCAGAAAGGAAAAACAAACCTATAATTTATAAAAAAAATTGACATACACAGTGCACTCAAGGATTATGTCTACTATCTTCAGTTTCCTATCCTCAGTCAAAGGTTAGTTATGCTGCAAGATTAAAATGTAAGAACATAGTGCCAGGTAAATATACAATGTTATGAGAATCAGAATAAATCTTACTAATACTGCTATTTCCATTTCTGAATTGAAAATCAGAAGAAATCTTAAGGTCTTTCCTGATAATCAGTCATTCCCTATATTCAGTTCAGTTCAGTCACTCAGTCCTGTTTGACTCTTCGCGACCTCATGAATTGCAGCACACCAGGCCTCCCTGTCCATCATGAACTTCTTGAGTTTACTCAAACTCATGTTCATTGAGTCAGTGATGCCATCCAACCATCTCATCCTCTGTTGTCCGTTTCTCCTCCCACATTCAATCTTTCCCAGCATCAGGGTCATTTCTAATGAATCAGTTCTTCACATCAGGTGGCCAAAATNGGGCAAGAGAAGAAGGGGATGACAGAGGATGAGATGGCTGGATGGCAACACTGACTTGATGGACATGAGTCTGAGTGAACTCCGGGAGTTGGTGATGGACTGGGATGCCTGGCGTGCTATGATTCATGGGGTTGCAAAGAATCAGACATGACTGAGTGAGTGAATTGAACTGAAGTATACATTAAAAAAATTGCAAGTCAAAAAGAAAAAAACCTGCTGGATTTGAACAAATCTATTGATGTTTTGAAATTAGTCTATTTTGGTTAAAAAAAAAAACAAAAAAACAAAGAAACAAAAAAACAACTACACTTCTTGTACTAGGTTGAGTCTCAATGTTTTTGAATGAAAGTAACACCAGATGACACATCTTGTGTGCACTTTGTTGAACAAAATCAATTTCNAAAAAAAAAAACAAAAAAACAAAGAAACAAAAAAACAACTACACTTCTTGTACTAGGTTGAGTCTCAATGTTTTTGAATGAAAGTAACACCAGATGACACATCTTGTGTGCACTTTGTTGAACAAAATCAATTTCATAAATTATTTATTTTATTGGTCAGCAGCTCAGTTGTATCCAGTCTTTGCAACCCCATGGACTGCAGCACGCCAGGCTTCCCTGTCCTTCACCATCCTCAGAGCTTGCTCAAACTCATGTTCATTGAGTCAGTGATGCCATCCAACCATCTCCTCTGTCATCCTCTTCTCCTCCTGCCTTCAGTCTTTCCCAGCATCACAGTCTTTTCCAAAGAGTTGGCTCCTCGCATCAGTTGGCCAAAGTATTGGACCTTAGTGGCCAAATGGCCACAAAGTGGACCTGTGGCCAAAGTGATCCAGAGCTTCAGCATAGGTCCTTCCAATGAATATTCAGAGTTGATTTCCTTTAGGATTGACTGGTTTGATCTCTGCAGTTCAAGGGACTCTCAAGAGTCTTCTCCAACTCCACAGTTCAAAAGCATCAATTCTTCTATGCTCAGTTTTCTTTACAGTGCAACTCTCACATCCATACATGACCACTGGGAAAATCATAGCTTTTACTAGATGGACCTCTGTTGGCAAAGTGATGCCTCTGCTTTTTAATACGCTGTCTAGGTTTGTCATAACTTTTCTTCCAAGGAGTAACCATTTTAATTTCATGGCTGCAGTCAACATCCACAGTGATTTTGGAGCCCAAGAAAATAAAGTCTCTATTTCCATTGTTTCTGCGTCTGTTTGCCATGAAGTGATGGGACCGGATGCCACGATCTTAGTTTTTGAATGTTGAGTTTTAAGCCAGTTGTTTTACTCTCTCCTTCATCAAGAGACTCTTTAGTTCCTTATCGCTTTCTGACATAAGAGTGGTGTCATCTGCATATCTGAGCTTGTTGATATTTCTCCTGGCAACCTGACAAAATGATCCACTGGGGAAGGGAATGGCAAACCACTTCAGCATTCTTGCCTTCAGAACCCCATAAACAGTATGAAAAGACAAAATTTTATTTATAGACATTGGTAAACATTTCTGTTTACAATTTAATTAATTAATACTATTTTCATCAGATAAGCAGGAGATATTTAAAATTGATATTTGATATTTTGTAGTTAAAAATATACTTTGTAATCTGTCTAAACAGATTAAACCCCATATAATTAACATGAATTATCCAGTCCACTTAAAAGCTAACTTTTCCAGAGACGTATTTCCTTTGTATTTTTCAGAAATCTTCTATGTACGTGTCTGAAATCTAGGTTTCTTCATAAATTACTTTACTGCAAATCTTCATGCTTATGATAAAATTACTATTGTGTTAAAATATATAAAAAATTGTACAATTTGAAAGGGCACAGGGGAATACATTTTCATAAAGGAAGCATATTTGGGTGACATCAGAAGAAGTATTGCTAGCGCTTGGAATGCTACTGCGGTTTAGACCCTAGTCCCTAAGTTGTGTCCAACTCTTTGCAACCCCAAGGACTCTAGCCCACCAAAAGTTTTTCTGTCCATGAGGTTTTCCAGGCAAGAACACTGATACAGGTTGTCCTTTCTTTCTCTAGGGTATCTTCCTAAGCCAGGGATTGAACCTGCCTCTCCTGCTTGGCAGGCAAATTCTTTATCACTGGGCCATCTGGGAAGCCCAGCAGTTAAAAGAGTATTTTTATAAAGCTCAGAGACCACAACCTATAAGTGGAAATATTATATTTAATTCAAAGGGGATCATTTGAACCCCATGCACAAATAGCCAGAGCAGTATACAACATGCCCTAGGGAGAGTGGTGGTAAACAGAAAGGGAAAATGGGGTTGGTGTTGCACAAAGACATGGAAAAACAAGAATGAACTCAGGAACTCCTAGGGTATTCCTGTGAATTGTCTTATCTTGTGGAAGGTTATGTTTACCCTGAAAAGGCTGGACTAGCAACTCTCAGGAACAATGATCAGATCATCAGACAAATATCCAAAATATGGAGCGAGTGCTGAGAGAAAAGGGAACATGAGATACATACATGGAGCTGAGAAATCGTGAATACTAAGGAAAACATCTTGATCAGCCTCAAAAGTCCAACATTTAACTAAGTAGATTTTAGATATTCTAACAAATTTTCCTCTGCTTTTATCAACTTTTCCCTACTATTGAGATAATTGATATACAACTCTGTAGGTTTAATGTATACAGCATCAGTTCAGTTCAGTTCAGTCGCTCAGACATGTCCAACCCTTTGCGACCCCATGAATCGCAGCACGCCAGGCCTCCCTGTCCATTACCACCTCCCTGGGTTCACTCAGACTCACGCCCATCGAGTCAGTGATGCCATCCAGCCTTCTCATCTTCTGTTGTCCCCTTCTCCTCCTGCCCCCAATCCCTCCCAGCATCAGAGTCTTTTCTAATGAGTCAACTCTTCGCATGAGGTGGCCAAAATACTGGAGTTCAGCTTTAGCATCATTCCTTCCAAAGAAATCCCAGGGCCGATCTCCTTCAGAATGGACTGGTTGGATCTCCTTGCAGTCCAAGGGACTCTCAAGAGTCTTACAGCATAAGATGGTATTATTCTAAGAATATTTCATAGACTTATCTGCTTGATTAATAACACCTTTTGGGAATGAAAGTTTTCCTTCAATATAAACTTATGTTGTTGAGCTTAGATAGTTCTCAGCACTTAATGTGTGTGTATCTGTATGTGTGTGTGTATCTGTGTATAGATAGAAAATCACTGTGTCTTCAGTTCATTTGCTCAGTCCCGTCCGATTCTTTGCGACCCCATGGACTGCAGCACACCAGGCTTCCCTGTCCATCACCAGCTCCCGGAGCTTACTCAAACTCATGTCCATCGAGTTGGTGATGCAATCCAACCATCTCATCCTCTGCCATTCCCTTCTCCTCCCATCTTCAATCTTTCCCATCACCAGGATCTTTTCCAATGAGTCAGTTCTTCAAATCAGGTGGCCGAAGTATTGAAGCTTCAGCATCATTCTTTCCAATGAATATTCAGAGTTGATTTCCTTNGTGATGCGATCCAACCATCTCATCCTCTGCCATTCCCTTCTCCTCCCATCTTCAATCTTTCCCATCACCAGGATCTTTTCCAATGAGTCAGTTCTTCAAATCAGGTGGCCGAAGTATTGAAGCTTCAGCATCATTCTTTCCAATGAATATTCAGGGTTGATTTCCTTTAGGATTGACTGATTTGATTTCCTTCCAGTCCAAGGGACTGTCAAGTCTTCTCCATCATCACAGTTCACAAGCATCAATTCTTCAGTGCTCAGCTTTCTGTATGGTCCAACTCTCACATCCATACATGACTACGTTGACCATATGGAACTTTTATAGTAAAATTAAAAAAAAATGTACTATAAAATTTTCCTGTAGCAAATAAGAACCTAAATTGGAATTATTTATTTGTAGTACTCACTTGTGAGAATCTTTTAAGAGATATACAGTCTTATATTCATTTTTAGGATATGTAATTGTATTCAGTTTTGCATGTAGTCATGCTGAGATGAACCATGAAACTGCTTTATTTCCTCGGCTTCTCTTAGTTCATGTGTGGTTTTTCAACGAGATAGTAAGAAATATCGATTCCTATTGCATACAAAGAAAATGGAAATTTCCAATATCCGTAGCTATCAATTTATTTTTTCTCTTTCTGCTTATTTTAACTGGCATTTTTAAATGTCAAATTTCCAAACTACACAGGCAGTAAGATTTTTAAAGTTATTTTACATGCAATATGTAATTTTCTTATTTTTCTACAATTATATGTTCTTGGCCTTGGTGAAATTATAACTTTTTGGCAGTCTTATAGTTCATATTTACGTCATGCTTACATTTACCTGTGACAGCCAATAGTCCAGAGAAGCTAACAAAGATTTTCACAAAAGATTATGCATCATATAATGCTACTCTTAGTGGTGAACAATATGATTTGGCAATTATTATAAGACTTTTTGTGTCTTATAGCAATTGCCTCTCTCAGTTTATCAACAGATTGTAACACAAGTAACTGTATAAAATTTTCATTTCTATGTTACTATCAGGAAAAAAACACCAGTACTTGGCAAAAATTAACTTTGCTTTATCTTCCTTGTATAATACACATGATGTTTCACTGAAACTTTTTATCTTTTGCAGTTTGTGAATACATGGTTTGATACTCATTATAAATATATCTTTTCTGAACATTTCAACACCTGGGGTGAATTATGATAATTAAGTACTATATCGTTATGTTCTTACTTTTCCTTTTCAGCCCCTACTGTGAAAATTCAATTTCCAGATGCTTTTGATGTTTCCAGTTTAAAGGTGTGAAAAGATCTGCCTTTTCTAAGCTCTCAGGTTTGTCATATTGGAGATTCATTTTATAGCATTCTTTCAGTAGTTTCTTATTTCTCTAGCCAAAATAGGACATGTATTTTTCAGGGGAAATAATAGATTCTGCATTTGCAGGTTGGATTNGATGTTTCCAGTTTAAAGGTGTGAAAAGATCTGCCTTTTCTAAGCTCTCAGGTTTGTCATATTGGAGATTCATTTTATAGCATTCTTTCAGTAGTTTCTTATTTCTCTAACCAAAATAGGACATGTATTTTTCAAGGGAAATAATAGATTCTGCATTTGCAGGTTGGATTTCATTGAATGGATTTTAATATTTCAAGTTATTCTAAACAGTACTTTTAAGAAGATAAGAATACGAAGTATAGTTAAAATAACATTTAGTTTGTTGTCTGAAGACATATAATTAAATCTTAGCTCAGCTGTGTAATCTGAGTGACTCATTAATAGCGTGGTCACATTATTTGATCACATGGATATAACACTTTCTTGGTAGAAATGCAGTGTACATTAAATGAGATAACTAATATAATGTATTATATAAACCCTACAATGTTGTACAAGGAATTAAGGTAGTGTTGCTGTTGTTGCATTGATCTTGATTTCCTTTACATATAAATCCCTAGGCTTGATCCTGGATGTAGAAAAATACTATATATGATGTTTTATTGTTGCAAAATCGATAAAGGTAATTATTTGTAGAGGATCATGGAAAGACAAAGAACATGATTTCTAAATTAGCTTAGAGGGGTTAGCTAATTTACTTTATTCCTTCCTAACTGACAGGTCAAATTTGTTGGTAAAATATTTAATAATCATGTATATATATGTGTGTATACATATAAATGTGTGTGTGGGTGTGTAGGTGTGTGGTGTGTGTGCNGATTTCTAAATTAGCTTAGAGGGGTTAGCTAATTTACTTTATTCCTTCCTAACTGACAGGTCAAATTTGTTGGTAAAATATTTAATAATCATGTATATATATGTGTGTATACATATAAATGTGTGTGTGTGTGTGTGTGTGTGTGTATGTATGGTTTTTTCCTTGAGTGTTTATCTGAATCTTCAAAAAAGTCCTTTGCAAATTATTTTGATATAATTAGCTAAAATGTGTAATTTCCTAGAGAAATGTTAATGATAAACTAACAGGGTTAAACAGTAAACTAAATGGCATTGTAGTCATTATACTTTTCATAAATAAGTATCTTCCACTGAGGAAAACCTGAGGTTCACATAAAGACACTAATTCTACCAAATAATACAGAAATAGATAATTTAGATCTTATAGTAATGAATTCAGAAGTGAGATAACGCTCACAACTCAAATTATCTTGAGCTTGCTACTAAATATTAAAGCAAGATAAAGAAAAAAATTGAAAACTGAATAACTACCATTCTACTCACTGTTTTTTATGAGTTCAGCTTCTTAAATTTTCATATACAAATGATATCGATCATTGTTTGTCTTTCTCTGTTTGGCTTATCTTTTCAACTGATGAATGTGTCAGTGGGGAATATATACCCCAATATAGGGGACTATTATTCAGGCATGAGAAAGAAGGAAAGAAGGAAATCCTGCCCATTTATTACAATATGGATGGACCTTGAGGGTGTTATGTTAAATGACAACATACTGGTTTGATACATCTGTATATTGCAAAAGAATTACTGCTCTCTTCCTAAGACTGCTTCAGTGTAATGAATAGAGGAATAAATATATCCATTGTTACTTTAAAGCCCATATTGTAACACTGCTAATGATTCCCTGTTTGTGCATGCACTTAGAACTTGAACCTGAGACCCATCTCTCAGTGCCCCCAAACTGAGGATTAGCCTTTCATTGATAGTATATACACAATATATGTATTTTCATGAATTTGAATTCATATAAAATTATAATTCATCTATAAGGTCATTCTATGTGTGTTTGTTTAAAGCATTTTATTTGCCAAACAGTCTCAATAAATCGGAAGTCATTCAGATGCCCAGCATTACAATAAAATTAGTATGCCATCAAAGACATTTTCCCCTCCAAGCTGTGTGTACAAATATATTTTGGTCAGAGTGATTATGTGAATTTCTGTAGTGAGATTATTGCATTAAGTGATTTAGTCATCAGAACACTAATTTCTGTTATCACAATATAAATATAAAATTGATTACAAATCATCAAAGTAAAGCTATTTGCAATGTAAATGTAATTGAGATGATAAGAGGAGGAAATTAATGTTGAGGTAAATGAGGTTGTTTAAAACACCTTAAGTGTGATTGCATTATTTTGAAATTCACATTCATTTGAAGAATTTGAACATGCAACAAAGTGATAATTAAGACATGTGATTTTNCATGTGTAATTTAAAATTCTTATTAAACACATGAAAGGAAAAAGAGACATATAAAATTTATTTTAATTTAATAATGTATTTTTAAATCTAGTATATAGAAAATATTATGTTTTACATTGAATTATTATACTATTTTAATGAAATATTTATATTTTATAGATTATGTTTGCATAGTAAGTCTTTGAAATGTTATGATTTTATAGCTTTATATACTTTAATTCCAGTTTCAATTTATCCCATTTTTATCAGCTACATGTGACTGGTATTTGCTAATATATTGGACAACAAATAACTAAAAGTCAATAACATTAATATACCTGGAAAAGCCTATATTTGGAAATGAAATACCACATTTCTCATAGACCATAGATGAAATCACAAGAGAAATTAGAAAATATTTTTAACTGAATTACACTGAAAATATAACTATCAAAATTTACAGAATGTAGCTAAAGTAGTGTTTAGAGGTAAATGTAATTTTAAATTATGTTACTAAATAAAACAAAAATAAAATACATTTCTATGTGTATTATATTCTTCCTGCTGCTACCATATATTACCATAAATGTAGTGACTTAATGCAGAGAACTACAGTGTCTTACCATTTGGAGGTCCGAAACATGAAAACAGATCTTATGAGGCAGGGCTGCATACCTCCAGGAGGTTCTACAGGAGAGCTTCCTTTCCTTTTCGAGATTTTAGAGGCTGCCTGTATTCCTTGGCTCATGACTCCTTCCAGCAATGTTGTTACTCTGACTTCTTTTATTTTTGTTCTTGTTTCGTCGTAAGTCACGTTTGACTCTTTTTGTGACCCCGTGGACTGTAGCCTGCCAGGTTCCTCTGTCCATGGGATCTCCCAGGCAAGAATATTGGAGTGGGTTGACATTCTCTTCTCTAGGGGATCTTCCTGACCCAGACCCAGGGATCAAAACTGTGTCTCCTGCATTGGCAAGGGGATTGGTTCTTTACTACTGAGCCTCCAGAAAAGCCCATCTCTGCTTCTATGATCATCTCTAATTTTGATTCTCTTGCCTTCCATTATAAGGAACTTAAAGATTACTTTCTGCCCACCAGTATAATCCAGAAATCTCCCCATTTCTATATTCCTAATTTAATTGCACCTTCAATGTCCCTTTTGTCATGTAAGGTAGTTTACTCATAGGTTTGGAGGACTGAAATGTGGGTATTGTAGGGGAGGTATTATTCTGTCTACCATGTTAAAGTCCAAAAATGACAAAATGGAAAAAAAGAAAAAAGAACAAAGTAAGATGAAAAGAAATAGAAATAAGTAATGGAGATGATTGCAGAAATCCAATTTAAACAACAAACAAACAAGTATAGCTGAGTGATTGAAATGATCAAGAAAACTGGCAGACCTCCAAACTGGACTGGTCATTAAAATCAAGAAAGAATCAATGCATCAATATCAGGAATAAAAATAAGAATTTTTATAACAAATCCTATTGACATTACAATGATAAAAAGATTATGGAAAAAGAGTTGCAATAAATTCAACTACTTAGATGAAGTGAAATTTTCCTAAAAATACAATCACTAAGGGAAAACAAAGGGAAAGTTTGAATAAATCTCTGTTAAAGAAATTAAAATTTTTATTCAAAACTTACATAAAAGAAAATCCAGGCCTACATAATTCACAATTTCACTAAATTCTATTGAATATTTAAGAATAAAACACAAATACTACATGTTATTTATTTCAGAAAATAGAAAAAGAACTATTTTGCTGGCATAACACTCATATACCAACATCTGACAAAAACATAATATGCTAAAATATGGTTACATTAGTGCAAATGCAATTATATATAAAATATAAAAATAAATAAACTGAGCATTAAGAATGCATCTTGTTTGGCGGCAGGGGTAGACAATTACTTTATATGTTCTCACATACATGTTTACTTAATTTAATGAACATGTTATTTAACAAACACATGCAATTTTAAGAGAAAGCAATACATTATAACAACATTTCATGCTTTGTAACATGACATTTCATACGTGGTGCCTGAAACTGGCCTCATTCTGAGAAAGCTCTGTAAAGCTTAAATTTGATGATGGTCTAAACAGGAGTAATTGTTAAATTTTAGTGTAAGAATCACTTGGAGGTCTTAGTAAAACGCAGATGACTGAGGCCTCCACTCAGGGATTCTGATTTGATACGCATGGAAATGTACATTTCCAGTAGGATCCCAAATGATATTGATGCTGCTAGTTCTGGCACCATATTTTGATAATCATAGGCCTACAGTGAAAATCATATCAAAACTAGTATTCCCTTGGGAAAATTTGGGAAAAGTTTCTAGGAATTTAGGGACTGCTTGTGTATTACCTGAGAATCCATCCCATGAGAGCCTGGGAGACAACTTCTTTAAGGAAAAAGAAAAAAGAAACGCACCAATGATGAGAGTATCAGCATACTGAGAAGCTCAATAGTGACTGTCTGTAATCTTTAACAGTGACTAGGTTGACATTAGGAATGTTGCCATGGAAAGTGAGTTCTCTAATATCTGATGTGACACAATCCCAGAATTACAAAGACAGGGTAACTACATTTAGGCAGCCAAAGGAAACATCATTTAAGCAATGAGAGTAGCAATCAGAATGCCATCTGATGACTAAGAACACCTCTGCCGTAGACACCCCTTTCTTGGGCATGCACAATGTGCCCATTCTGAAATGTCCACCCATTTATATCTTCCATAGTCCTTTTTGTCACTGACTTCTCAATCCTCTTTCTTTTGAGTCCTTGACCATTCAGCCAAACTATTGCCAACGTTTTCAGATTTATTCCTGAGTAGGCGTGAATGCTGAACTTTCCCACTAATTCAGATTATGCCATTGTATAATGTAGAGTAAACTGTAATTCACAGTAAGATTTCTTCCTTCTCAGTCATTTGGTCATAATGAACTTCTGAGGATACCATAGCATGGATTTAAGAACAAGAGGCAAAGCAGTAGGAATAAGTATTGAAAGATTCCAAGTCACCTTCTCATTCAACCTACATTAATTTCTGAGTCTATCTGAGCTCATTTTCTTATAAATCATTTTCATTTGATGATGCTCAGATGCTGCACATGCCCTGCCCCCCGCCCCACTCTAACGCTTCATGTGAAGAGTTAGATCAGACAGTGATAAGTTCATAATGGGAAGCTTAGATCTCATGATGACTGGACGTTCCTCTTTAGGCATTTGCTGTCTACCCAAGTCCATTAACAAGCCATAGTTATTTGTCAAAAGGAGAATAGACACCTGAAGAAGAAGGGAGATCTACCAGAGCTCTGGGCTATGAATTTCCCATTGATCTTTTCAGAGGTTTCTTACAACACTGGTTCTTCAAGCATCAGTGATTCTGTTAGATCTTTAGTTCAAGTTTCAAGTCTTAGGGCAGCTGTTACCATGGTTTGGATTTGCTGGAGAGCTTCTCTTGTTATGGCCTTGAAGGAACTGTAAGTCTAAAAAGTGAATCTATGATGAGTTGATAGCTGGGCTTCTCTGATGGTTCAGGGTAAAGATGCAATTCAGGAGATCCCCGTTTGATTCCTGAGTCAGGAACATCCCCTGGAGAAGGGATAGGCTACTCACTCCGGTTCTTGGGCTTCCCCTGTGGCTCAGCTGGTAAAGAATTCACCGACAATGAGGGAGACCTGGCTTTGATCCCTGGGTTGGGGAGATCCCCTGGAGAAGGGAAAGGCTACCCACTCCTGCTGGGAGCCAGCGTGAGGAATCCCACCCGTGACATGGTCACGTGGCAGAAATCCGATGGGCAAGGCAATTTGGATTTCAGAGATTCCCCTTGGTATTTCCTAAGCATGAACCCCCCCAAAATAAGAATCTGCCTGACATTGTACTTTTTTCTAATTCTTCTGGCATTCTCTGGAAAAAGTTAATTCAGGGCTTTAGTCTTATGCATTTGAAAGGAGTGTTTCAGCTCAACCCCCTCTGATAATGCTCTAACTTAAATGCTTTCATTGGCCTAACAGATTCCCCCGGACCTTTTACAGCTTGTGAATTGCTTACAGCCCCCAGCTGCGAGGGGCACAAAGCTTGAAATATCTTAAAGTTACAGAGCTTTTTTTTTAAGAGCTAAGAAACATATTGGTGACAGGATTTCACCGTTGATTCGTTGATTACTGCCAGATCTCCTTATTCTTCTTCTTTTGGGCACCTGGGAGGACGTTAATCAATGTAAACAGGATATGGAAAAAGATATGTAGTAGTTTTAATGTTAACAACACAAATAAGTCTTCTGGTTAACAAACGTTTATCAGAAAAGAGCCATAAAATGTTAACTGGCCCTTTTGGCCTGAAGATGATGTAAATCACCTAAGGCTTGTGTATACAACTAGGTATGCAGAGAGAAAAGCCCGGTTTTGATAAGAGTCTAGGCTGCTAACACTGCATAAATTCGTATTACCCCTTGATCTCTATGTACAATCAAAAAAGGTATAAAGGCCTTGAAGGAGAATAGGGCCCCAGAGCCAGTCATTGGGAGGACTGGTTTTCCCCATGTCTCTTTCTGTCTCTCCCTTTACTCTAATTTCTGGCTGAATTCCCATCTGGGCCGTGGAGGCTCGTCATGTCTACTTACTTGTCCTGGCTTCTAAGATCCATGCGAAAGGGAGCCCAAGTTGGGGCACCCTTAGATATTCAAGTGGACGCTGGTGACCCAATGTAGATGGTGCAAACTTCTTGTCTCGAGGTTTTATTGGCTTTCCAGGTAAACCAAGTTATTCAGCCTCTTTTCTCCACTTAATTTTCCTACTATACTATGATTTCCTAATCTAATCTTATATTTCTGAATAAATAAACTTTTCCTCACCTATCCATCTCCTCTTCGAATCACCCTGGATGCACCGGGGCTGGACCCCGGCACACTCCAGTATTCTGGCCTGGAGAATGCCATGGACTGTATAGCCCATGGGGTTGCAAAGAGTCAGACATGACTAAGTGACTTTCACTTTCACTTTCAAAATGAGTTGATATAGCTCACACAACTATGGCATACTTAACTTCCAAAATCCTCAAATGCCTAAAATGATTATCAGTTTTTGTCTTTTTTTTTTTCCAGAATAAGTGCTATGAGGCTTGACAGCTTAGTTTTCACTTTGATGGGAATATCTCAATATGCTGAAAATCACAGAACTCCTACAAACTTTATTGAGTGAAAAATACCTTTGACCTTTTTTCAGGTTGATATCCCACTGTCTACTTTATACATGTTTTACTGAGGCATCTAAAACATTTGCTTTCTGTTCACAAGTCAAATCAGTGTAAAAATCATTAACATAGTGGGTTAACCTGATGTTTTGTTAAATTTCAAGGTTAAAAATCTCTGCAGACAATTTCTACCTCTTGCCAAATGGAATAAGATTCATCTATTTTGCTCTCCTTAAATAAATAACTCAAAACCTAAAATATAGAAACAATTGTTTTCAGATATTGACTATCTGAAAAAAAAAAAAGAAACAAATGACTAAGTTCTGTTATTGCCATAAATTAAAGCCTAAAGAGAATTTTCTAGCTGTAGCAAAGGAAGGAGGAGCCTATCAGAGCACAAAGATACCCTTGAATGGAGGATATAGAGTTAGAATCCTTGGGAGTTCCTGGAATCTTGTTTTTGCAAAAGGGGGTTCCAGAGAAGAGGTATGCATACTGAAGCAGAGCTCTAATGCTCCGTTACTCCATCATGGCTGGAAGAAATTTGATGATGGATTTTTTTTATTATTATTATTCTTGCAAATATTATTGAGATTTGCTATGGGTTGTATTTAAACTTCTTGGAGACAGATTGATCTCTTCAGAGTTTATTAGGTGAAACCTGAGCAGTCTTAATCTAGAGCTCATTGTCCTGCACAGCCACCTAAAACTGGATAAAATGCATGACATAATACGCTGAATATCATGTAAAGGTCAGTGATCCTTGAGAGACAGGGAACAGATTCTGTAAGCACAAAATTGCCTAAATGAACTATTTGGAGAGATATAGGATTGAGAATAATCCATGTCTCCACCAGCTAGCGTGAGAAGTCTCATAATTCAGGGAACACTGGCCAAAGTACTCAGAAAGCTTTTACCTCAGTACAGAAGATGATTATTGCTAGGCAACATACTGTATCAGTACCGCCTAAAAGAGATTCATATTAGTTTCTTTCAAATCCATGGCCAAAGAAACACTTATATAAATTTAATAGAATCATTAAACTTTTTTTTCTATTTCTACTGAATATGCAAATATGGTCACAGTTGATAAATGATTTTCTTCTTTCAACAAATTAAAACAGGAATACTTGCACAAACCTTATTAAATAAACACTTATTTACTTATTATACAAATCCATAAAAAACAAGTTTCAATTCAAATGTTATCTAAATTTTCATACATATTAGTTAAATAAGGTTGCTGTTTTAAGCCACAGTATAGCTAGTTATTGTAATTAGGTCATGCTGTTTTATTTTGATAATGAGCTCAAATATTTCACTGGTGATATATTAATATTGATAAAATGCTCTGTCAAAACTTGTTAAAACTCAACCCCACTAGTCTAGGGCATTTGAAGTATACTGCCAAAGATTCCATGCAGACAGTCAAGTGAGAAATTACATGTTTAACTTACTGTTGAAAACATAAAAGCACCTTTTCTTTAATGATTTGTATATTTTCTTATAAGTTTAATGATATAAAGATAATACCAGGAATATTGGTACTGGTATAAACACACATTTTTTAATGTACTCTTTAAGTGTGAATTCTTAGTCAGTCATGTCTGACTCTTTGAGCTTACCAGGCTCCTCCATCCATGGGGATTCTCCAGGCAAGAATACTGGAGTGGGTTGCCATGCACTCTTCCAGGAGATCTTCCCAGCCCAGCGATTGAACCTAGGTTCTCCCACATTGCAGGGGAATTCTTTACCAACTGAGCCACCAGGGAATTGCATGTAAACAATATTCATGTAGATAGGTTGAAATAATTTAAAATGATAATGTGTGCCCACTTATAAAGAATAGTGCCACCACCTATACTAGAAATTGTAGATATAGATCAGGATATTCTGCTGTTACAATGGTAGGATTACAACTAGATCAGGCATTTAATAAACACATGAGGAGATCTATAAAAATAAGTCATGTATGTATTTTTTGTTCAATGAGAAAAAATAATTTTAAGATTAAACCACCTAGAAAAAAATCCTTTGATATTTTCTTTCAATACATTCTTAGTAGATATGAAATAGATATGAAATGTTAAAATATTCATTGTAATATGAATCTAGGAAATAGATCTTCTAGAATAAGTTCTCTGTTAGCTTGTAAAATGGTCCTGAATTATTTAATGTATTTCTAAGATCTTCAGTGAATCACGGCCCAATAATTTTTTCATGAGTTCAGTCATAACAATGGTCGAATTTTAAGGTTTTTAAAATTCATTTTGTTTTTCCTACTTTGAGGAGAGTAAAATCACTCTTCAGGTCATATAGACCTTATTTCCCTAAATTGATAAGGATGCCTGATTTCACAGCTTTTGTATAAATGTGAAGTTACAGTATGTTCAATGTGAAATTCAGATATTTCTTATTTTCTATTTCTGCTTAGGTATCAAAACTCAAAAAATTGAAAAGTAGAGGGCCTGAACTGCTATGAGATTTATATGAAACTAGTCAAGAGTTAATCTCAAACAGTCTGATGATTTGCAGAGCATTATAAACCTCAAGGAAATATAAAGGAAGGCTCTGGAAATGATCAGGGACTTGGTAATAAGCAATTCTTAGCACAGCACTGGCTTCTAATATTGTATTTTTCCCTTATCCCTCCAGTTACATGAAATGATTTCCAATATTTGTATTTAGAAATCTTAGTATGCAGCCACTGGAACTTGGAAGAGGAGGAAAAAAAAGTGGACCAATTCCTGAGTCCCTAGTGATTTAAACAAACATCCTAAAGCTAAGAGTAGATTGGAAGACCTGTAGTGAAAGAAAGTAGCTTACAAATTATTGTAATCATGAAATAATATGTGTTTTCTGATGGGCCAAATGGACCTGTGGATGGAACCAGAGTTCAGTTATAATCAAAGGGACTCGATGCAAGAGGCTTAAAGTAGTGGGAGGGTGGGGTACACACATACATGCTTGTGTCTGGGGAGTTGTACTTGAAACTTTAGGAGAATGAATTTTAAAACATAGCTTTTGTGTTTCTTTGATGCCCAGACTGAACTATTATTCATCCATTCAGACATAAGAACCTAGCCACATTTATCTGATTCCTCTCTTCATTGATCCTGAGTTTGTATAATTTTTAATTCATACCTTGTTGTAGATGAAAGAACAGAAACCCGTGTTTCCTCCTGTGAGGGCCTCAACTGAGTCTGGACAGAGAGCCAAGTTGCCAGGTGCCAGAGTAGCTGATTAAAGCAACAAACCTGACAGGTAAGAATTAGGTCTTTAATCACTTAATGAGAGGGTGTTAGGTCAGAGTCTAAAACTCAATACTCCAATTCTTCCTATTATATTTTCACCCATGGAAGAGCCCCGAGCTGAAGGATCAGGTGGATGAGCATAGACGTTGATGTGGTCATTCTATATTTTGAGGGAGTCCTGAACAAGTGGCAACCCACTCCAGTATTCTTGCCTGGAGAATCCCATGGACAGAGGAGCCTGGCAAGCCACAGTCCCTGGTGTCGCAAAGCATCGGACATGACTGAGCAACTATCCATGTGCATCAGCAAAAGGCTCTGCTAGTTTTATGAACCCTGGACCTGGGGGAGGCAAAGGGAAGAACCAAGAGTGAAAAGTGCTGGGTTCTGAGAAATATGCCTCCAAGGTTTCTCTCTCTTGCCCCGCTTAAATGGCCTAAAACTACCATGCTCAAGCCTCAGATAAGAGACCTGGGAATGCAGGTGACTAGACTAGGAATGTCAATATGCAAAGATAGTGGCTGGACAGAGTGCCAGCATCCCTGACTGCAACTCCTTTCAGAGACTGCAGTGCACTGATTGTGCACTAAGTCTGCTGTGGAGATGGCATCTCTTCCCCAAGGAGCTTGCAGAATAAAGCTTTGTTAATACCTGTGATGGGGCCTGAAAAATCACATATGGGTTTTAGATCAGGAACCAGACCCCTCACCTCCCTTCCAAATAGAAGATTTCTACATCCAATATAGATATTAAAAGAGAAAGAGGAATAAGCCTTATTTGGATGAGACATTGGTATTTTGTCATTAAAGTAAACTGGAATTTTGTTCTTAAATATGTCTATAAAACCTTTGAAATAGATATGGGACTAAGGGTCTGGGAACTAAAGATATTGGTGAGGATATGTAAAACTTCTCTCTGATTGAATGCTGCCTGGTCAGCTTGATTGATAAATTACACATAGTTATGTTAAAATATTTCACATTTGAATTTTGCTTATTATTATGAAGGCAGTATATGTTTGGTATAAGAAGCTAACTGCTTAAGTATTAAAATAAATAAGGTATAAAAGAATTGTCAGGTGCCCTGTGTTCCATGAGTTTGTGTCCCTAGACAAGTTCCTCTTCACTCATACAAACATATTGAGGCCTATAAAATATGTATTTCTTTTTGTCTGTCTTTGTTTTAATTTACCAAATAAAATCATACAGCTTTGTCTAATACTCCACTTCCCTAGTGCCTGCTGTATTGTTGTTTAATAGCTCAGTTGTGTCTGACTCTTTGTGACCCCATGGACTGCAGCACGCCAGGCTTCTCAGTCCTTTACCATCTCCCGGAGCTTGCTCAAACTCATGTCCATTGAGTCAGTGTTGCCATCCATCTCATCCTCTGTCATCCCCTTCCCCTCCTGCCTTCAATCTTTCCCAGCATCAGGGCCTTTTCTAATGAGTAAACTCTTCATGTCAGATGGCCAAAATATTGGAGCTACAGGTTTAGCATTAGTCCTTCCAGTGAATATTCAGGGCTGATTTCCTTTAGAATTGATTGGTTTGATCTCCTTGCTGTCCAAGTGGGTCTCAAGGGTCTTCTCCAACACTACAGTTCTAAAGCATCAACTCTTCACCGCTCAGCCTTCTTTATGGTCCAGCTCTCACATCCATACATGACTAGACAGACCTTTGTCAGTAAAGTAATGTCTCTGCTTTTTAATACATTATCTAGGTTTGTCACAGGTTTTCTTCCAAGGAGCAAATGTCTTTTATTTCATAGCTTCAGTTACCATCTGCAGTGATTTTGGAGTCTAAGAAAACAAACCTCTCACTGTTTCCATTGTTTCCTCATCTGTATATTTACATACGTTCTAAGTTTAAAGTTAACTTATGGTGAGACCTAGTCATGTGATTGTTTTGCCAGTTCTAAGCATAGGAACAACTGTGGTCGAATTAGTATCCACAAAGCACAAAATGAACATTGATGCTATTATTATTAATGTCCTGATTTCACATAAGTGCCTAGCTGGTTTAGCATGCGACCATGAAGAAACAAATCCTCTAGTAATTTGAAGAAAATATAGTTGAGTTTTCCAGTGCTGAGTCCTGTGAGGAAGAGGGGAGAACCACAGATGTGAGAGCAAAAAGAGGAGGGTTTGTTAGGCGCCAAGTGGGTGTCCTCGAACAGGGGTCAGCGAGAGACATCAGGAAAGTTCTGTAGGGTCACTGGGGTGACAGAAAAACAGAGACCAACTCAATTGCTACCATGAGATTATGGAAACTTTCTGCTACATTCAGTTACTAACTTGAACTGGAAAAAGCAGAGAAGTCCCTTTTGAATTGGGTGGAGGGAAGTTTGATGACAACTTTTAATTTTTAATTCAATGAAAATATTCAAACTGGGATGTATTAGGCTTAAAAACCGATTTAAATTTTAAAATGATTGTCTACTTTTCATTGATAAGATTCAACAAAATATTTGTATCCTGTCAAGAATGGACATGAGCCTGCCTGAGCAATTTAAGCTTTGTTATAAATAATAAAGAAAGCTATATATCTTTCACATATTTGAAGTGAAGAATAAAAACTTCACCTTGATTTTAGAAGTGAGATAAACAATTCAAGAAATTATCATTGAATGAAAATGAAACGTATATAAACAACATTGTATAAAATTAGGGGATGAATGGGATAGAATTTTGAAAGTTAAAGAGGAGTAACTATAAACTCAGCTTCTTCCATGATAGGATATTAATCTATATAATTTAATTTAAAACATTGTTTAGAAGAAAACACCATGACTTCAAACTCCTCATAGTATTCCATTTTTTCCTCTTTGCCTTGAAGAAACCAACATCACTTGTGGGGAAGAAAGAGTCTTTGATTCCACAATTCCTTCTGTTCTTTCACCACTAAACAAAAGTAAAATCTGGTATTTTATAATATATGAAACACACATATACACACATACATATACCTATTTACTCATGGGTGTGATTTTTCTGTGTGTGTATGTGTGCTCAGTCATGTCCAACTCCTTGCAACCCCATGGACTTGTAACCTGACAGGCTCCTCTGTCCATGGGATTTTGCAGACAAGAATATTGGAGCCAGTTTCCATTTCTTACTCCAGGGTTTTCTCTATAATATAGTCATTTATACAGTCACACATGAGAACAATAGGTAACTTATCTAAACTTTTCTCTGTGGGACTTAGTGCTAACTCAGGATTTTATAATTTGGTTCACGCAACTATCAACAAAGTGCACAGGAATATTTTTAAATGACTACATATCCACAGTTGAATATAAGAATATTTATTCTACACAAGAAAAAGTTAAGAATTTCTTGTGGTGGTGGTTTAGTCACTAAGAAGTCATGTCCAACTCTGTGACCTCATGGACAATAACCCACCAAACTCCATGGGATTTTCCATGCAAGAATACTGAGATGGGTTACCATTTGGCTGGTGCTCATAATCTGGTACGTAAATTGGACACTATCTTAGCATTGCATGTTAAATACAAAGCAGATCAGGTCAGCATAAATGCCAAAAAATGACAGCTTTACTCTAGAGTGTGTAAACTCTCAGCAATCATCACATTGCCTTCAGTCTGTCAAATGGGTTTCCCTGGTGGCTCTGTGGTAGAGAATCTGCCTACCGATGCAGAAGATTCAGGTTCCACCCCTAGGTCAGAAAGATCTCCTGGATAAGAAAATGGCCACTCATTCCAGTATTCTTGCCTGGGAAATCCCATGGACAGAGGAGTGTGGCAGGCTTCAGTCCATGGGGTCACAAAAAAGTCAGACATGACTTGGCAACTAAACAACAGCAACTTGTCAAATATGGACTAAAAGGAATAACAAGAAAGTTATCACCTCTGAGTAGTTGAGAAATAAAACACATACATAGTATCATAGGTATAAGAAGTGTATATTTCAGTAATAACTGTAAGTTAGTGCATAAAAATTCAGTTATGCACTTAAGCATGGCTGACTAGAGTATCTATTTATTTAATGCTAAATAAGTTGTTGGAATGAAAATTAGGACTTGTAGAAGCCCAATGTTTCTGAAGCGAAAAATTGAAATGGACATTAAGAATTTAGAGAATTTGTATTGCAAATAAACATTGAAATCCTTCATTTAAAAAAAGCCATCCCATTTTCAGAATACCTCAGAGCATTCTAACATATTTCAGTTCTTGTAACTTGATATTATTTGATGTTCAGTTTTCTTTTTAATTTAAAGAGATATGTTTATATGTGTTTAGGAACTGATGTCTGTTAGAACTGAATTGACAAGAATAGTTTTCTTATCCAGAAAAAGCCTAACTGAAATAATAGAACCTGCAGTATGCTACCCAGTTTACTGATGTCATCTCCTGTTTTAATGCAGTATTTTAATGGCCTATATAGTATATATATTGAGCTTCCCAGGTGGTGCTAGTGTAAAGAATATGCCTACAAATGCAGGAGATGCAAGAGATGTAAGTTTCATCCCTAGGTTGGGAGACACCCCTGAATAGGAAACGGCAACCCAGTCCAGGATTCTTACCTGGAAAATTCCGGGGACAGAGGAGCCCGGTGGTTGGCCGTCTACGGAGCCATGAAGAGTCAGACACAACTGAGTGACTGAACACCAAGTATATATTAAAGTGATGTTTTTGCCTTTCACTTATATATATTCTTGTTAAATACTATAAAAATATCTGTGAATATAGATTCTTGGGGGAACTAAATAAAAGAAACAATGCAGTTTATAAATTTATCTATAAATCTGAAAATGGTTAAATTCTGAATGAATAAAGCATCACTAACTTTTATACATCTTGGCAAGAGATATTTGACACTATATAAGCGATCTGGGTTTTCCCAGGTGGCGCTACTGGTAAGGAACCTGCCTGCCAATTCAGGAGCCACAGGAGATAAGCGACTTAGCATTCAGGCATGCAAGAGATCTAGATGGTTGTTTTCTGACTTTATAAGATACATTTATTTCAGAGTCAACCAAGAATTAGTTAATTTATACTATTTTTAATCATCAAGCTATTAAAACTATTCAGGAAACTATGTAAAATGGTTTATGAAATTATTTCCAAATTATCTGTGAGGAAGAAAATAAATGACCTTTCCAGTTCTTTCCTTTGGGTGAAGAATTTATCCTAATTCTCAGCTGCTCAATCTCATTTATGCACATATGGCAAATGGAATAATAGAATCGTTTGCTTTTGGCCAACATTTTATGTAATTTAAGCAAATTTTTTTCAGAATGGAACTTCCAGAGGACTTTTTAAAATGCAACTTATTTTTCCCTATTATATTTCAAACAGTTGTTTTATTTTTAAACTGGAAGGAAAGATTTTGATTTCTGAATGAAAAGTGACTAAATATAGATCCCTGGGTGTGGAAGATCCTCCAGAAAAGGAAATGGAAACCCACTATAGTATTTTGCCTGGAGAATCCCATGGATAAGGGAGTCTGATGGGCTATAGTCTTATAGTCACAAAGAGTCAGACATGACTGAACCACTAACACATAATCCAAAGAAAGGGGAATCTATATTTTTTAATTGATTTCTTACTTCAGGCAATGCAATTTTGTATTGTAAAACAGAAATTAGAACATGTTTATAATCTGCTTTATATTAAGTACAATCTTTATTGGCTCTCCAAATTCAAAGGATAGAACTTTGTAGGTTTTAAAAGTCATTTTCAAAGGACAACTCATTTTCTGGTAGCCTTTACATTTATTTAAAAGTAGCAAAGTAATGCTTTCTACTGAGTAAAACTGAGCCTAATGAAATTGCTAATGTCTGAACTTTCTGACCAACAATAAAAACTTTATATGATTCAAACCAGAGACTTTGAAAACAGATTGCAAGTGGTAAATACTGAATGAAATGATCCATCTCAGCCCTGTGATAGTGTTTCTTTCTAGGGAAAGAGATGTTAAAGAGGAAAGAGTTGGGAGTGTAGCTATGTATTTACAGTTTTTTTTAATTAAAAGATAGATTAAAAATTTCATTTACAAGAAATAAATTGCTTTGACATATATTTAACTATAAATACAAGTAATGATGTGAAAAAAGTATAATGCCTTCTATAGGGACTAACAGTAACACCTTATTAAATGATGAGATAAAGCACAATCTAATATTAAAATTTAGGAGTGAAGTGAAAGTCGCTCTGTCATGTCTGACTCTTTGCAACCCCATGGACTGTACAGTCCATGGAACTCTCCAGGCCAGAATACTGGAGTGGGAAGCCTTTCTCTTCTCCAGGGGATCTTTCCATCCCAAGGATCGAAACCAGGTCTCCCCACATTGCAGGTGGATTCTTTACCAGCTGAGCCACAAGAGAAGCCCAAGAATACTGGAGAGGGTAGCCTATCCCTTCTCCAGTGGATACCTCCAACCCATGAATCGAACCAGGGTCCCTGCATTGCAGGCGGATTCTTTACCAACTGAGCTATCAGGGAAGCCCAAAATTTAGGGGGGGTGGTTACTTTAATTTTTGTTTTAAGTAAAGAATTGTTATGTTCTGATGAGGATATTTTTCATTGGAAAATTGAAAATACTATATTTTATTTGTATTCATAAAGCAGTGACCATAAAAATCTGATAACTGAGCAAAAGTATTTTCATATATCTAGACCAGCCTGAGTCTGTAGCTTGCCAACTCATGCTGAAGTTCTTGGGACAAGCTACCCTCCGTAGTTATGTGAGCCAATTCAGTAATGTAATTCGCTTTATAATAATAGTTATTATTACTAGTAATACAATTAATTGATAGTAAGTAATAAGTAATGATACTGGTGTAGGTATCCTTCTAAGAAAAGGAAATGGCAACCTACTCCAGTATTCTTCCCTGGGAAATCCTACAAACAGTGTAGCCTGGTGTGCTACATTCTATGGGTTGCAAAGGGTCAGATATGACATAGCATGTTATGTTATGTTATTAATGTAAAATACTATGTAGCCATTACAGTTTTTAAAACGAATTTAAGATATCCATAATATGTGAAATTTAAAATATAACCATAATATGTGAAATTTTAAAACATAACCATACTATGTGAGATTTAAAACATGAAGAAAGTCCAAGATAATCTTGCTGTATGATTTACTTAACAAATAATACCAAAAAACAAACAAACAAAAACACCCTAAAACTAAGAAAATTTAGAGAAGAGAAAGTAAGGCAACAGAGCAGTATGAGTTAAAGATAGGAAATTAGAGATTTAACAATACTACTTAGTTTGAGATATCATCCCTCAAAATACTTAAAACAAATATTCAAAACTCATGACTGCTAAAGATGGGCTAAAACTGAGATCAGATTGGAAGGCTAACCTTCCATGATGCTGAATATTTACTTCCATGTGCATATCTGAATTAAAAATATCTCTATCTAGATTATATGTTTGAGTGTGGTTGGGGTTGATAGTGAGTTTCCATGACATGGTGGAAAGTATACTTGAGTCAGAGAAAGATGGATTTTAGCTATGTCTCTGTCTTTAGCTGTAAGATTCTGGATACATTTCTTCCTCTTTTTTTATAAAAACACAATAACCATAGAATAACTATGTATTTATTTTCCTATGTAGTTTACCTAGTGATATTCAACATCTTACCAAACCAGAGATCCAACCCAGGTCTCCTGCATCGCAGATGGATTCCTTACCAGCTGAGCTATCAGGGACGCCCAAGAATACTGAAGTGGTTAATCTACCCCTTCTCCAGCAGACCTTCATGATCCGGGAATCAAACCAGGGTCTCCTGCATTGCAAGTGGATTATTTACCAACTGAGCTACCAGGGAAACCCTCAACGTCCATACATATACTTTAAAAATCAGCAGCATTATCTAGACAANAATACTGAAGTGGTTAATCTACCCCTTCTCCAGCAGACCTTCATGATCCGGGAATCAAACCAGGGTCTCCTGCATTGCAAGTGGATTATTTACCAACTGAGCTACCAGGGAAACCCTCAACGTCCATACATATACTTTAAAAATCAGCAGCTTTTTCTAGACAATCGGGGGGGGGGGTGTTTTGCTCAAATTTCAATCTATAATTTCTCTTTTCTCATTCTTATAGCTCTACTTTATCCATAAAACTTGTGGTACCAAGTAAGAGATTTACTGCTTAAATAAATTCCTGTTTCATATAAGAAAATGGGTTAGTGGCATTGTACTTAATACAAAATGGGAAGCTAGTAATGTTTGGAACACTAAGTTAAATGCACTGTGTACCAAAATTTAAATGTTGCCATAATTCATAAGGCAATATCTAAAATAGGGTTATATTTGGGGGAAGCATGTGTGAATGTTTCAGCAAAATTTATAGAGGAATAACTTAGATGCTATAATTGGGCATTACACTGGCAATGTTATGGACAAAGAAAAGATTCATGATATTAGCAACTACTATTTGTCATCTTGTTTAGAATAATTAGATCTTCTGAAATGATATAAGTGTGTGTGTATATATATTTATTTATATGCTGACCACATGTCAAACATTATACCAGGATCTAGAAACAAGATTAATTGATAATCTATTGGGGGCTACAAAGAAGTGAAATAAGAGCGGTCACATTAGAGATAAGTGCAGGTGTCCTAGAATATAAATCAACCTTTAATAATGAGTGGCATCTGGTTTAACCTCATCACTCACAGTTTTAATGAGATTAAAAATTGTCATTCAATAAATATTAAGATCGGTAGAGTGGCAAAGTACATTTATCTCCTTAAGATAGTGCATACACAATTACTTAATAGTCATATTGAATATGTAGAACAAAATGTGTGGAATTAACATCCTGTTAAAACTAATGAATCTGAGAAACACTTTGAACTCATAAAACAGTTGCAAAATTACAATAGAAGAAAAGATTTAGAGTCTAAACATAGACACTTCCCCTGTTCTATTGATTCACTGAGACGTTTAAGATTGTTCTGCTATTCTGGGTGAGGCTGTGGAATACAAGTGCTTTAGAATTAATATGTCCTTTATTCCCTGATCTGTACTTTTCCTGATTCTTGCTGCCAATAATTTAACTCTTCATTGCCACAGAAGTCCATTTCACATGACCAACTTTTATGAAGGGGAAAATATTCCTTAAAGCCTCACTTTTGTACAAATGCTTTTACACTTTCCTTTAGTGTAATCTGTGTGTCATAATACTTTCTCAGCAGTATCTTCAAGGAAATTTGTTTTTCTTTTATTCTTTATTACAAATAATGTGTATCCTTTAGAATGTGTTGAGATTACCATCATGAATTGAAATTCAGTATTACCCCTGTGAAAACTTTCTCGGTATGTGATATAATTTTTCCAAATAATGATGCATTCCTTTATTTATATAATACTTTAGTTCTCAGTTTGTGGACTTCCTTGGCGGCTCAGACAGTAAAGCTCTGCCTACAATGAGGGAGACCTGGGTTCAACCCCTGGGTCAGAAAGGTCTCCTGGAGAAGGAAATGGCAACCTACTCCAGTATTCTTGCCTGGAGAAGCCCATGGATGGAGGAGCCTGGTAGGCTATATTCCATGGGGTCACAGAGTCGGAAACGACTGAGTGACTTCACTTCACTGTGATAAGTACCAAAAATTTGAATTATAAACTGAAACTACTTGTTCTGAAGTGTTTGATATTTGTTTATATGAGTATGTAGATAAAGCATTTTTTTTTTCTACAGGAGAAGTATATAGTTTCAGGTCAGTTCAGTCACTCAGTCATGTCCAGCTCTTTGCGACCCCATGAACTGCAACACGCCAGGCCTCCCTGTCCATNCTTTCACAAATATTGATCCCTGGTCGATGCTGCACCACATACTGCATCTTAGCATCTGCTTCCAGCAAACACAACCTGCAGAGTTAGATATTAGGGGTAGTCCCAGGAGCAGGTTATAAGATGAGGATTTTGAGCTGATTGTACATTACTCAGCCAGCATTGAGAACCTATCAACATCTTCTGATGCAGTGTGGAAGTTTGTTGTTAAAATATTTGTTGCTGGTATATTTGGGCAGCAGCAGTTGAATAGAAAATAAACGTGTATTATATTTCAAACTTATTGGGAAAAATTAAACTGGGAGGATCATGGGATTGGATGCCTTTGCTAAACTGCACTAATTTAACATAAGATAATGCACTACTAAAGAAAACTAATAAGTAATTGAAAACTGGGAGTCATGGCCAGAGGGTTTCTTTGAAAAATAAATGAAGTCCTCCTCTCCTGCAGAAGGAAGGTAAAGAAATCTGAAGACTAAGGTGAAGATGTAATAAGAGCTGAGTGACTTCACTTTACAGAAAGCCAGACATCCAACAAAGCAGATCTACCATTTCAAAGTCAGGGCTCTGCTTGGTAAACCCTAGAAATTTGGTGACTGAGATGGAGACATGGTGGTTGTCCCCAAAGATTTGACCAGCCAACTTCCTCTGAGACTTCTGAGCCTGCAGAAGTAACCTGCCCCTCCCTATAGGAACTGGAACTCTGCATTTACTGGGGAGAAAAGAAAAAGTACAGGCCTTGTATGAGATGAGACTATCACACAATTGCGCTCACCTCTCGCTGCATCAGGGCCTTTTCTAATGAGTTGGCCTTATGTATCAGGTGGCCAACGTACTNTGCAGAAGTAACCTGCCCCTCCCTATAGGAACTGGAACTCTGCATTTACTGGGGAGAAAAGAAAAAGTACAGGCCTTGTATGAGATGAGACTATCACACAATTGCGCTCACCTCTCGCTGCATCAGGGCCTTTTCTAATGAGTTGGCCTTATGTATCAGGTGGCCAACGTACTGGAGCTTCAGCTTCAGCATCAGTCCTTCCAATGAATGCTGCTGCTGCTACTGCTAAGTCACTCAGTTGTGTCCAACTCTGTGCGACCCCATAGATGGCAGCCCACCAGGCTCCCCCGTCCCTGGGATTCTCCGTGCGAGAACACTGGAGTGGGTTGCCATGAATACTCGGGGTTAATTTGCTTTAGGATTAACTGGTTTGAACTCCTTGCTGTCCAAGGAACTCTCAAGAGTCTTCTCCAAAACCACAGTTCAAAAGCATCAGTTTTTTTGGCACTCAGCCTTCTTTATGGTCCAACTCTCACATCTATACATGACTACTGGAAAAACCATAACTTTGACTATATGGAACTATGTTGGCAAAGTAACGTCTCTGGCATGTGATTCTATTTCATTTCTTTTTCAAACTGTTTTTTTTATTCTTTAAAATGTATATTTAAATTACACTAAACAAGTATTTATTATTTAATAGTCACTAATCAAGTGCTCACCATGGGAAAAGCATTGCCCTGATTTTGAGAAATACAAAATAATACAGGATGGATGGATGATCACATCTCAAACACACTGAGGTCAAATCGTTCTTTAAGCTTGGTCTTTAGGTCACTTGTGTGATCAGAAGTGTCTTGTAAACTTTTGAACATGGAGGCTCTAACTCCAAAGAGTCGGAATATGAGAAAGCAAGTCTTAGATTTGTGTTTGTACCTTAAATCTCATATGATTTGAATGCACATTAAAGTTTGAGAACCACTGGCAATACTAGTAAGCATATGAAGATGGATGCTGTGTGGGTGCTGTGTGAATACCAGAATGGAGCATTATTCTTTTACATTAGATTAAATGAAATAGCTTTGCAACATCTCTGAATCATGAATATGAATATTTTTTCATGTTTCTACATGAAGAAATGATCTAGAAAATCCAAATTATGTCCTCAAAAATGTACCCTAAAAAATAATATCCTAGAAAACAACTTCTGGGGCATCAGGATTTAGCCTTAACTTTTCAGATGAATCTTGTTAAGCTTTTTCTAAAATAGTATTGTGATTTTTGAAAATTCTAACAGGTAATTTTTTGGCCTATGTCAATATTTTCAGAGGGATGTTCAAGTGGGTGGGGACATGGGTAAATCTATGGCTGATTCCTGTTGAGGTTTCGTAGAAACCAACCCAATACTGTAAAGCTGAATACTTTACNAAGTATTTAAAACAATGTAAATTTATATTTAAAAAAGAAAATACATATAGAAAAATGAGTGATGAGGAATACTATAAATATTCATTATCTTTTCTTTGAAAATTATGGGCAAGCTTTGTTTTTTCTAGGTGATTTTTATTTCTTATGTTATGAATTTATTATTTTTATAATCAGTAACATGTTTGAAATAGACAAGATGTGTATAAGAGACAGCGGGGGATGTTCAAGTGGGTGGGGACATGGGTAAATCTATGGCTGATTCCTGTTGAGGTTTCGTAGAAACCAACCCAATACTGTAAAGCTGAATACTTTACTGAAAAATATTTTTAAAAGAAAACATTCATATTTTTTTCTTTTTTTATTATGGTCAGTTGTTTTTCAGACTTTTTGAAGACATTAATGTCAACTGAAATTCCTAAAACTTTGGTCATGAAGAGCTTTTTCAGAAAAGCTGAGATGGGATATGAGCTGGCATTTATTTTCATATAGGCTCTTTAGTTTTGAAGATTCTAAAGAAGCTGATAATTATTTTTAATGATCCCTTTCCCTTTCATCTGTACAGTAGCTAGTCCACATTTCCTTAGTTTTCTTGTAACGTGGTGACCTTGAAACTGAGTTATAACCAATGAACTAGGAAAAAAATTCTGAAAACTGGCCTCCTTGCTCCTCTGCGCCAAGATGGAAACCCAAAGAACTAATTTGTAAGGCATGTGTTGAGGATGACTTAAGTTACCACCACAGTTTTTTTCTGTTCTATAAATTAAAAAAAAAAATGCATTTCAGCCTTTAGAATTTTAGAGATCAGTCAAGGCAACCTAGCCTTAGTAATACAAAGAAAANGGAAAGAAGATTCTGAAAACTGGCCTCCTTGCTCCTCTGCACCAAGATGGAAACTCAAAGAACTAATTTGTAAGGCATGTGCTGAGGATGACTTAGGTTACCACCACAGTTTTTTCTGTTCTATAAATTAAAAAAAAAAATGCATTTCAGCCTTTAGAATTTTAGAGATCAGTCAAGACAGCCTAGCCTTAGTAATACAAAGAAAAAAACTAATTTAAACTAATATTTGGCTAGGACCCCAAACTTTAACCATCAGTATTAAAAGCAGGAAAATGAATTAAGAATAATTGGAGTATATTTACACATTTTAAAGAAAAAATATCCTGTTTCACTGTGCTAAATCGCAAGGTTTATTTATGCAGAAAAATCCAGTATATTAAATATTAAAAAATAATCTCTTATAGATTCATATATTCTTTTGCTGTATTGTTTGCAAAATTTCACAATGTTAGGATATTGTATCATTTTGTGAAATCTGTCTTCTTGATTTTAACTACTTCACTAAATCTCAAAGACTCCTGTGGCAATGGCCTGATAGTATATTTGCTAAAGCTGAATTACTGAATAGTGCTCTCAGATGTCTGAACATCCTTTTCAAATACTCTTTGAGTCCCTTGACTAAGAGATATTTTGATTTTTGTGAGTCACCTTTTCAAAACAGATTCATCTCTTCCCTTGGCATCTCTGGTACTTAATAATTCATCCTGGTCTCCATTTGCAGGGATGATGGGCTAGGTGCCCTTCTTTAGTATTTCAGAAATAACCTTTCTAGAGAATCACATTACAGTTTTTCTTGTAATGAGGCTTAACTATTGAATAGATAAAACACGATTTTAAAGAGCGAAACCAGCTTTTAGTTTTCAAAGAATGAGTTTCAATCTAATTTAAAAATACAGTTCTATCTTACTTTAACCAACCTTCTTCCCTTTACGAAGTTTATGTAAGTAAATCCCATGGACAGAGAAGCCTGATGGGCAACAGTCCATGGGGTCACAAAGAGTCAGACATGCAGAAATATATAACTTCATTCCTTTAAAAGTGATGATCTAGTCACCTGCAATCTAATGACCACAGGTGCCATGAGGGCAAATTACTGCATCTGATCAGAAACTACCAGAGTACTGGGGAAAAAAGATCATTCATGTTTGGGGGGGAAAATATATGTTTTAAGATTATTTTTAAAAATATGTATTGGGATAAATAAATTATAGTATATTTATATGCCAAAGTATCATGCAGATATTAATAATTGTGTTTTAGAAGGTCTTTTACTGCTATGGAAAAGAATTAAGGGTATACTGCTGAAAAGTATTTAAAACAATGTAAATTTATATTTAAAAAAGAAAATACATATAGAAAAATGAGTGATGAGGAATACTATAAATATTCATTATCTTTTCTTTGAAAATTATGGGCAAGCTTTGTTTTTTCTAGGTGATTTTTATTTCTTATGTTATGAATTTATTATTTTTATAATCAGTAACATGTTTGAAATAGACACTTACTTTTTCAAAAGTTAAAGAACATTTCTTCAAAATATCCAGTGTGTCTTCCTTTTAACTTATAGCAATTTTTTTATTATTAATTGAAATTATTTTAGTAAAAATAGTATAATGTTTATTCAAAGTCTAAATTGATATCTTTCCCCATAACCAGGCAAAATTTTTATAAAATTTAAACAAGCAGCTAAATTTTAGTTAACCAAATATTTTACTCTAACTTACCTAATTTTTTAANATAACCAGGCACAATTTTTATAAAATTTAAACAAGCAGCTAAATTTTAGTTAACCAAATATTTTACTCTAACTTACCTAATTTTTTAATCTTTCAAAGTTGCATAAACCTGATGTAGAAGTAGAGAGAAAATAATCCATGAAGTATGTAGTTGATTTTAATATGAGAGTGCAAAATATCAGTCTTAACAAAATCTTATAAAATACTAACTTAACTTTGGTATTATTTACCTTCCAAATTAATTTTTTTTAATTTCAAATGCAGACCCACACTATTTTCAGTAGTAAGAAAATACCCCAATTACTAGCATCTTTATAATCGTGAATTCTTATAAAATTCATACTTTTAAAAGTTAGATTCTCTTTACTTCAAATAAAGCTATAATTCATCTTCTACTGATTGGTGTTACAGTCATTCAAGATGATAAGAATCTTGGCTGCTATTTAATTTTGAAAGTTCAGCTATTATGGTGAGGCATTTGAGTTGCTCAGGCTTCCCTGGTGTCTCAGTGGTAAAGAATCGACTTGTACTCCAGGAGAAGCGAGGCTCTTGAGTTCAGTCTCGGGGTTGGAGGATCCCCTGGAGAAAGACGTGCCAATCTACTCCATTATTCTCCAGTATTCTAGGGAAATCGCATGGAAAGAGGAGCGTGGTGGGCTATAGTCTTGGGGCCGCAAAAATCGCACATCAGTTAACAACTAAACAGCCACCACCACCATAAAATGCTCAATTCCTGGCTTTCATCTTCATTTAAAGGAGCCATAATAGTATTTGTCCAAGTGTAGTACAGAAAACAGGAAGACTGATATAAGGAGAATCCACACATTGGAATAGAATTGCCCAAAGTCTCATATGATGGTTTTCAGATATGTTACCAGAAAGCTATCTACCACAACATATGTTGTTTAATGTAATCTTGATTTAAAATACATTGAAACATATGTTAATATATTATGATTTTAAATGGAAAAATCTATCATCATTAATTAATCTTCACAGTTTTATCAATAGGTACCATTTGAATAAATGAACAATTAACAAAAGTAAATGTTCTTGTCATTTCAAAGCCATAGGAAACATGTAAGTTTATATATTACTTTTGACTAATTTACTTGAAATTCATTCAGTGGGATATAAATAAATATCATTTATGAGATATAGATGGACTTCCTTGATGGCTGAGTGGTAAAAAATGTGTTTGCCAATGCAAGAGACTTGGGTTATATCCCCGTTTTAGGAAGATCCCTTGGAGAAGGAAACAACTCATTCTAGTATTCTTGCTTGGGAAAATCCCATAGAGAGAGAACCCTGGCAGGCTACAGTCCAGGGGGTCTCAAAGAGTTGGGCATGACTTAGGGACTGAACAACAAAAGCAACACAACAACACATGAGATGTAGATAACTCTTCTAGAAAGAACTCAGACAAGGGAATAACTCCTTTGAGTTGTTTCTTTTCAGTGATTGGCACTGTTAGGGGAAAAAAAATCAAAAATTTTTTTTTTCTCTGAATGCAATTAGACTGAGACACATTTATTATGAACTGTAGGTGATAATTTGACAGATAATATAACTGATCAATGGGTTTTCCGTGCCCTTTACTGATCAGAATGAATCACTAGATTGGAATTCTCATTTGCATCATGATTATGAACTGTTTTGCACACAGTGGTCATTTTTCAGTAACTCTGAAAAGGATTTTGCCTCCGAGCCTCACAGGACAGTGACTGTGCAATAATGAACACATGTATCATGGAACTGTGCTATGGCACATATGGCACAATATGACCCTGTGTTGAGGCGGTTAAAAGACCGAGGGATAATATTTTGCTACAACATTACCTAGAATGGTAATGCTTACCATGTATCCCAAATTCTATTTCAGAAGGAGTAATTGTTGGGAGGAGGAGTGTTTTCCTGGGCAGCACAGTTTTTATAGCTATATATTTAGTGTATCACTGAGACTAACCCACACTCATGTTTCCGGCACACAGTGTGAGCCCAGGAGGNGGGATAATATTTTGCTACAACATTACCTAGAATGGTAATGCTTACCATGTATCCCAAATTCTATTTCAGAAGGAGTAATTGTTGGGAGGAGGAGTGTTTTCCTGGGCAGCACAGTTTTTATAGCTATATATTTAGTGTATCACTGAGACTAACCCACACTCATGTTTCCGGCACACAGTGTGAGCCCAGGAGGAGGACGGTAATATGTATATGGAGCGTTTGTATCACTAAATTAATATGACAGTATTCCTGAGTGCAATTTTGAGGTAAATCAGGCACCTTTATCCAAAGCTGATAATATACCATGTTAACTACTATATTGATACCTGGAGAAGACTCCTGAGAGGCACTTGGACAGTAGGGAGAGAAAGCCAGTCAATCTTAAGGGAAATCAACCCTGAATACTTGTTGGAAGGACTGATGCTGAAGCTGAAACTCCAGTATTTGGTCAGCTGATTCATTGGAAAAGTCCCTGATGCTGGGAAAGATTGACGGCAGAAGGAGAAGAGGGCATCAGAGGGTGAGATGGCTGGATGACATCACCGATGCAATGGACATGAACTTGGGCAAACTTGGGAAGATGGTGAGGGACAGGGAGGCCTGGCATGCTGCAGTCCATGGGGTTGCAAAGACTTGGACATGACTGGGCTACTGAACAACAACACCACCTACAATAACTATAGATTAGGATGTATTTTGAGGACAATGAGCAGGTGACGAGGAAGATGAGGCACAGTAGCCCTCTTAAGGGAACTATCAGAGCTGCCCATGTTATTGTAAAACAGAATTAGAAAATGTGTTCATAACTATTCTTTCCTTACAGTTGGACCATGGAGTTAACTACTCAGTGGTACAATGATGATAGTACAGACATATATGTATGTGCCATGTCACGCCAGAGCTCTCCAAGGATACTTAGAAACCAATGTGTTTGTCTTTTTCTTATTTGTGTTTGGATTTATTTTCAAACTGAAGTATGGCTATAACCCCCAGAATTTCTGGATACGATATTTAATTATCATTGGCTTTACATGACTACTCTTGTTTACACAAACATATGGTAAATGTGATAGGCACCCTTTGCTGAGAAAGACAGATGTTTGGCAAACATTTATTTAATGTTTGATTAATTACACATAATTACTTATTGTAGTATTAATAGGCTATATACAAAACAAGGTGAGGATATTTGGTGTAGTAAACATTTATTTAATATTTTATCTAGTGCTATATATGTAATAAAGGAGTTATTGACAATGTCATGGAAATTAAGCTCAATGTTTGCTGATGAGCATACTGGACATAGAAAGTTGCTTTGGGAAATTAATGGGGCTAATTGAAGGCATACTATCACTACCTTGATGTTTTAAATCATGTTAAGCATTGGCATACATGCAGCATTTTAGTGTTATAAATCTCTCCATAAAGAGAGACTCCACAAGATAAGAGAACAATTTGCCTATCAGTATATTAATCCAGAGTTAGAGGGTGGACCAACAGATCTGAGCTCTTTTCTCAGACCCAGGGATGCCTAGGATATGTTTTAGAACTCACCTTTTGTAAAAGTTGCCCCTCCCCGACAAAATAAGGTAAATGTGGAGTGTTAACTGACCTAGTTGATCATGAGTATCAGAAATGGTAAGTCTTTAATAATCGCAGTGACTACAGAGGTGGTATGCTTGGCAGTCCTCCTAGAGGGGCTGTGTGACAGTCGTATTAGATCAGGATGAAATGGAGTAGTTTCTCCAAGTTAACCTGTGAAATAAAGCCATCTGAAATATCACGATAATTCTCCATGTGATCACTATTTGGCTGAGGACTATATTGCTTGTTTTATATATTTAAAGCCAGGTTTGTATTATATGTCATTTGAACAAGCCCTATAGTTTCATGATATTTGGACAGTAGTCATGTGGCATGCAATAATGAAAGCTGTTATCATGATAAATTTATTTTCTACAAAATCTTTTTTTATTCTAAAAGAACCCAAACTAATTGAATTAAAAGGGAGNAGGGCTTACAAATAGCTGTGAAAAGAAGAGAACCAAAAAGCAAAGGAGAAAAGGAAAGATATAAGCATCCGATGAGATAGAGACTTAAATTGAAGCAGGTATTGGGAGGGGATATCTTATCAGAAGCATCTTGCTGCCATTTCTCTCACTTTCATCATTCTTTCAACCCTGTACTTGAGCAAGATGGCATTAACATTCCTCTAAATAGCCTAATATTTACAAAGATTTGTTAACTACAGGCCCTAGGCCTCTGTTTTCTTAGAATTTACTTAGCTTTTATTTTATTAAAAGATTTTATTTATTTTATTGCAATCATAAATTCTTCCTGGCCTTTTTGAAATATGTGTATATCTTTTCTCAGCCTCTTGCCAGTTTTACAAAAGAAAAAGTATTTCTCAAAGACATAGAAACCAATCTTCCAGTATCTATGGTTGGTAGGACCCCAACCTCAATGGACACAAATCAGGAAATGCAGATGCCTCAATTATAAAGAACTTGGCAATCTCAGGAATAACTCGTGAGCTAGACACATCTACTGATCAATTTCCTCCCTAAAGTCCTTCAGTACTTTCCCACAAGTTGAGCCTAGTATTCAAAAACCTCCAGCTTTTTTGCTTTATCAGAGTTGAGTTCAGTTTATAATAAAATCTTGCTTGTATGTTTAATTTTTTCTGGCACTTTTTTTTTTTTGCTTTGACATGCTAAATGCTTCTTAGGTACATATTTTTGTCCTCTGAGTTACTCTATAGTGACTCAAGATTCCTGGTGTCTCAGATGGTAAAGAATCTGCCTGCAATACAAAAGACCCAGGTTCAATCCCTGGGTCAGAAAGGTCCCCTGGAGAAGGGAATAGCAACCCACTCCAGTATTCTTGCCTGGGGAATCCTGTAGACAGAGGGACCTTGGCATGCTGCAATCAACGGGGTTGCAAAGAGTTAGATGTTCCAATTGCCATCACTACAGATGATATCTGGTGCCATTTTTCCAAATTTTATAACAGCTTTCTCACCATCCACTGTCTGTTCCACAGTAAATGCCATATATTTCAATTTTTTTCCCCTTTGTTTCTGTAACAACCAGCTATATCCATAATAATGTCACATAGCAAACTGCACCCAAATTTAGTGGGTGTATACATATAATCTTTTATTTTTCTCATCAGATTGGCAAGTAAGCTAGAGAGGCTCAAGCTTCAGCTGTAGGTCTAAAATTCAGCTGGTGTGACTCTGTTGCAGGTTAGAGATTGGATAGGCTTGGCTCCAGTTCCTGGATTTGCATAGCTGTAAGTGGGATTTAAGCCACTCTGNTTTTATAACAGCTTTCTCACCATCCACTGTCTGTTCCACAGTAAATGCCATATATTTCAATTTTTTTCCCCTTTGTTTCTGTAACAACCAGCTATATCCATAATAATGTCACATAGCAAACTGCACCCAAATTTAGTGGGTGTATACATATAATCTTTTATTTTTCTCATCAGATTGGCAAGTAAGCTAGAGAGGCTCAAGCTTCAGCTGTAGGTCTAAAATTCAGCTGGTGTGACTCTGTTGCAGGTTAGAGATTGGATAGGCTTGGCTCCAGTTCCTGGATTTGCATAGCTGTAAGTGGGATTTAAGCCACTCTGTCCTGAATATTCATTGGAAGGACTGATGCTGAAGTTGAAACTCCAGTACTTTGGCTACCTGATGTGAAGAACTGACATGTTGGAAAAGATCCTGATGCTGGGAGGGACTGAGGGCAGGAGGAGAAGGGGACGACAGAGGATGAGATGCTTGGATGATATCACTGACTCAGTGGACACAAGTTTGAGTAAACTCCGGGAGTTGGTGATGGACAGGGAGGCCTGGCATGCTACATACAGTCCATGGGGTTGCAAAGAGTCAGAAAGGACTGAGTGAACTGAACTGAACTGAACTGAATAGGGTCAGAGCCTTCTGCTCCTTAAGATAGATTTGAAAAGATTCACAAAGCTGAGATAGTCTTGTGTTTGTATCCCGCCAGCAGAGTTGCTCTTTCAGACCTTCTACCCCGCCTCCATCCTCCCCTGTGAGCACTGGGTGGAGAGTTGGTAAGTAGGGACTCTTTTTGCATCTGGGATTCCAGATAACTCTTAACTGTTATTCTGAGCCACGTTAGGATCTTAAAAAAATCCGTTAAAATGTTACTGCCTTTTTTCATGTACATTTTTATTGCTTCTACCTCTTCTTCCCATGTTGTGCTTGAGGTAAAATAGTTTTTCCTAGAAAGGGCTTGTTTAGCTCTCTGGAATTTAGTTTATATGGCTGCCTGGAAACCTCAGCTCCCTGATAACCTGAAGAATATTTGTGATTTTGGAGACTGAATACCTTTTTCTCTTCGGGGGAGTGGATTCTCTTGTGACTTTCTACATCCTTAACCACTAATCTATAAGCTCCTATTTTCAGGAAAGTAAGTACTTAACATTCAATATATTACTTCCCCTAACCACAGTCCATGAGATAGTTATCATTTTCTCTTTTTCAAATGAGAGAGCCGAGTCTCAGGAAGATTAAGTCATTTGCCTCAGGTCAAGCCACTAACATTTGTTATGGCTAGATGTAAATTACACTGTACCATGCCTGCCCCAAATGATCTTTCTATGCCTGGCTTGCTCCTTTCCTAAGTACCAGACTAATCTTTTGTGCCATAAATTACACCCCCCTCATGTTTTTCTTCATATAGTTCTTTCTGCCCTATAATACTATTTTACATGCATTAAGCATGTGTTTATATTACACTTTTGCATTATTTCTCTTAAAGATATTCCCCCAAATCGGGTAAGCATCAGCCTTCATAAAACTGGATCTACCTTTCTCTGTGAGTATTAATTGGGGATTAATCTGAATTTTAAATGGGTAGTACTCATGCAATCCCTATGATGTATCTATAGCAGAATTATATTCAATAGCACGTGCATACATAAAATAGACTAGTTAGGCAGAGTAATGATAACAGATATTGTTGGCATTTATTTTAGAAGAAAAGATCTTTTCATTTTAAAGGGCATACTAATTTACACCCGGAAAGTGGAATCGCTGAAGCACAAAACCACTTTGACATCAAAATATGTCTTGAATTTTCTTTTAACTATGAATTGTGTTTTAAGTGATGGATCTTTTAATATTGTTAGTCAGATTTACTCAATGGAGCAGTCACAGCCTACTTTAAAAAATGTCATGTGGCACTAGAGATGTTATGAGAATATTTTGTAAAAGAGGAATTGAAGTAAAGCGATCCATCTTGGATCTCCCTTTCAGCTAGGTAATGCTATTATAGTCCTGTCTCTGTGTAATAGAGATGCTTTCTCTAAATGAGAAATAGCATCACAGAGAAGTAAGACGTTTTGCAGGATCCCTACCAATGACTCTGCCTCGTTCTATGTGTTTAATGATGCCTGTAGGAAAGCTTACTTACTCTGACAAGATATTTCCATCAGTGTCCTTGAGTTGAACAGAATAAAAATGATGTGAAGATCATGTCTGCTTTTTATTTGTGTGAAAATCATGCCCTTAATTGGTTACGTTTTTTGGTGATATTTTAAGAATACATATTTCCGTGATATAATTTTCATCAGAGCGTGCATACATGTTTCAAGGTGGTAAAATTATTTCTTCACGGCCAAAAATTAAATTTAGTCTAGCAGCAGATCGTTTTATCTCAAATTCACATTTTTATGTTTTCTGTAGGTTGATATATTAATAGATTAAATTGCCAAGTACTAAGAAATACCTAAAATGTCCTTATAAAATAGACCTTGCCCTCTTAATCTTTGAATCTATTGACTTAGTTTTGTACCCAAAATAAAGAACTTAGCTATAAAAATATCAACATTTAAATTGTCAATATCCTTTCATCCAAAGTGTGTCATGTTTATTATTATAGTGATAATAAAAGAAGTTGATTTGGGTTTATTCACAATGGAGTTAGACACTTCTATGAATGTATTGTTTATTAACAAATTTACATGAAGGATCTAGAGAAAATTACCTTGTAAAAGTTACTAATTTCTCCCATTAATTAATAAATGTTATAAATAAGGAAATATAGTTCTTCAACAAATTTTTATGTACTAACTATACCATTGATTGATGATTATTACTAGAATAAATATTGCCTGAATTAATTATTTTTATTTTTTATTTTAGTTGAAAGTGATTATCTAATTCTACCATTCTAAATTTATTTAGTTTGCCTTCTATTTTAGTAAATAACTTTCCTTATTTATTTATTTATATTGTTGTGGACACATGTATTCTTTTTTGTTGTTGTTCATTGGTTCATGGAGTTTAATTCTTTACTACCATTATTTTGAAACATTTAAGTAAAGCACATAATCTCAGTGATTGATACAAATTTGGGCAATAAGTGTTCCATTTCCTTTTCATATACTCTTTTTTTTTCTTTGAACAATTTCTTCCCTTCTAGCAAAGCATATTATTCCAAGCTTCTTCATATCTTCCCTGCCTGAGACCTGGAATCAGTCATTTCTATGAGAAATCTTGATTCCTTTAAGTGAGGAATAGTATTTAGATGCTGATTCTAGACACTGGATATGCTAATTCCTAATTAGCAGCATTTTATGGACTTGGCCAGCGTCACAGTAAAGAATCTGTCTCCAATGCAGGAGACAGGAGTTCAATCCCTGGGTTGGGAAGATCCCTTGGAGGAAGGAATAGCAACCCACTCCAGTATTCTTGTCTGGAGAATCCCATGAACAGAGGAGCCTGGTGGGCTACAGTCCATGGGTTCGCAAAGAGTTGGGCATGACTGAAGCAAATTAGCATGCATGTACAGCATTTTATGGCTCACTTTAGGGAACATAACTAGGAAAATTGTTTTACAAAATAATTGCAAGTTTATACTGATACCTCACATTGATACCTCACCTGAGCACAGCACCACATGTTTTTTTTCCCCCTTTTCTTCCCATATTTCACACTTACATCATCCTTCTTCCACAGTGAAAATACTGTGTCCCAAACACAATATGTTGGCTTATTTGCCCTCTGTAAGAGAAAGTTTCTGATGTAGATCACTTCTTGCATCATATAAATTTACGTTTGCTCTTCCATTAAATTTAGCTCGCGTAGCTGTCATAGAGTAGGATACCTCTACACTAATGGAAACATGATACCCACTTCCTACTCAAGAGGGAAGTAAAAGAACAGATAATTGCCTTCAAAGTGTTAGCCTCAATTTAAAAATAAAGATAGATTTGGTAGCTATCACTCATTCCCCACTCCATATCTTCCTTGCTGTGAGTTAACATCATGTGGAATTCCATGCTGGTAGATCAATCATTTTGTAAGTCATGAGAAGATAATGCTGTAGGAGGCCTCTGAGCAAGAAACATAACACATATCCAGAGTATATATCTATTCTGGTGATGATGAATCAATGTCCCTATAAAGAGCTTCTTTATAATCTCCATGTCACCTAGTGGCTGACAAGCCTCCTAAAGTAGAGTTGCCATATATAAGGCTCAGCAAGTTCTTTGCTACCAGCTGACTGGACATTCATCCTGGCAGCAGTTAGATAACTATTGAAGATAACCAGTCCATATTTTTAGTTCCACACAGAGTCTCATCATGAACTCATTGTGTTCATTAACACTGGGAGGCTAATGAGATACACTTAACATGCAAAGAATGAATGGCATGTACCTAATCTTTGAGAATTTGTGTTAATTCCTGTGGATGCTGTATAACTTATCACAAACGTAGAAGCCTAAAACAATGTACATTCATTCTCTCACAGTTCTGGAGGTCAGTGTAGGCTAGAATCTTCTCGTCCTCTTACAGTTTCTGGTGTCTGTTAGCTTCCTTGGATTGTAGTCACATCACTAAAATGTTCACACTGACACTTCCTCTTCTCCTGTGTGTCTTCTGTAGTGACAATTGTCACCAGATTCAGGGCTGATCTGGATAATACAGAAATATCATTTCAAAAACCTTAATTTACTTCCATCTGCAAATATGTCTTTTCCAAATAAGGTTACATATACAGATCCCAGTAATCTGACATCCTGTTTTGGAGGCTACCATTTGAACTACTTTGCTGATAAATATATATATAATCAAAGCGATAGTTTTCCCAGTAGTCATATACAGATGGCTGTAAGAGTTGGACCATAAAGAAATACCCCCCAGACTGATGCTTTACAACTGTGGTGCTGGAGAAAACTCTTGAGAGTCCCTTGGACAGCAAGGAGATCAAGCCAGTCAATCTTAAATGAAATCAATCCTGAATATTCATTGGAATGACTGATACTGAAACTGAAGCTCCAATACTTTGCCACCTGATATGAAGAACCAACTTACTGGAAAGACTCTGACGCTGGGAAAGATTGAGGGCAGGAGGAGAAGGGAATGACAGAGGATGAGATGGTTGGATGACATCACCAACTCGATGGTCATGAGTCTGAGCAAACTCCGGGAGATAGTGAAGAACGAGGAAGCCTGATGTGCTGCAGTCCATGGGGTTGCAATGAATTGGATATGACTTAGCCATTGAACCACAACATTTAAACCACTACATGTGACAAATGCAGAATATTCCTGAATGAAACTTTTAATTTCAGCCATGTCCCCCATATTTTATCAAATTTAAATCAAGTGGGTACTGATAACATGATTTCAGTGAGGATATTTAAAAAAATTATCAACCAAAAATCCAAGGTAATGCCATAGTCCCTATTCTGCATCCTCCTTATTTACATATTCTAGGATGGGTAAATTCTAAGTTTTTCCTGAGACTTGCCATATTTGATTTATAGCACAAAATTAAAGTCTTAAAGTTCTTCGTGGTACTTCCTTTCCAGGTTCTACATCAGAACTGCTGTGAGCAGAAATCCTGGAAATGTGAAGTGATCTAGTGGGTGGGGGTGGCCCCTATACACACAGGCCTGAAGGGCCTACATGCGTGACAAGTGTATGGGAGCAAACTGCATATACATGCTCCAGGCCAGAGCATCCGAGATTCATGGGATGGGTCCCAGTGTCTGTGCCTAGTAGGTCTAGGGCCCTGAGCTACAGAGAGGCTCTTCTTCGTAACACACCATGCTACCCAAGTCCAGCCTGCCACGAAACACAGATGCCAAACTACATTTTGAACTCATTAAGAGATTTTTCTCTTACTTGGAAATAGTACTATTTTACCAAAAAATTAGTAATTTATAATCCCATGATATAACCTTTACAAGATTTATAAGGAAATGTAGCAATGATATCACAAACAAATATTTCATCTTTTAACATAAATGTTTAAATATAATTTATTCATAAGGGTCATCTAATTTTCATCAAGCATATTTATGTTCTCAGTTGTCATTATTATTAGGGGTAATCACCAACTAACTTTAATCATAATATAATTTTGTAAACTGCCATAGATTAGAATATATTATGTTCTGTTCATCCATTAACAGATATTTGTTCATGTTCCAAACATATTGATGGAAATTTTGCATTTTAAAATGGTTACCTGTGAAATAGGCATGGGGGTAAATATCAGTGTTTCAGCATTTCTGCTCAAGTTAAAATTTTTCAATGATTGGGTCCTCACAGTTCAGAAAAAGGGAAAAAAGATTTTACAGTTTTAAAACTGAGCCGTTCAGAATGTGTTGATAGATTTTTAGGGAAGAAGAAATAGTCTCATACACCTTGGCCTCTTCCTCTAAACAATCACAGGTAAAGGAGCAAAGGGCATGACAACCAGAACTGGAGAGAAGGTAAATATTCAAAGCCTTTCAGAAGTTGTTGGTTTTGTTTGTTTGTTTGTTTGCTTGTTTTTATGAGGTCCTGTGGTGTCTCATAAAAAGAATAAAGCCAGAGAAATTTCAAGGCAGAGCTGAGCAAACTTCTCAAATAGAGGATGGTGCATCCACTGGAAATATATAAAGACTGAACTTTTCCTGAGTTTTCAACTTAGACTTTCATGTATGCGACGCTGAGGGAGTTTTGTGATGTTTAAGTGTTATTCACTTATAGAAGTGCACTAGACTTGTTGGGAGCACAGATCTCCAGTCAGTGAGTTTAGATTGCAGCTTCACAACAGACTAGCTCTGTGACCTAGGGCAAATTAACTTTTCTAGCCGACTTTGTAAAAATGAGGTTTGTATAAAGATTAATTAAGGAACTGCAGGTAACCTGTGTAGCACAACACCAGGTACATGGAAACCATTCAATAAACTGCTAAAGTGCAGGTACAGATATTATTACTATTATTAGTGTTATTATTGGCTACACATTGGCTACATATTATTGGCTACGTACATTATATTGGCTACATATTAAAGGCTACATATTTCACCTATCCCAGGTCTTTGCTCTATTACCACATCTGGGAGAATATTCTGATGTGTTTGTTTGTATGTATAAGCCTAGCCCCTTTCCAA
This sequence comes from Neotragus moschatus, assembly GCA_006410615.1. Classification (NCBI taxonomy): domain Eukaryota; kingdom Metazoa; phylum Chordata; class Mammalia; order Artiodactyla; family Bovidae; genus Neotragus; species Neotragus moschatus. The sequence goes on from SJYA01002629.1 coordinate 163,094, forward strand.
CTTTTTCCCTGGTCTATTTTACTTCAGATCATTTATCACCATGGGAGGAACTCTATTTTATTATTTAATAATTCATTATGTACTAATTTAATTTTCTATGTATACCTCCCTCCATCCCATTAAAATTTAAGTTCCTTGAAAGAGGAATTTTATCTGCTTTGTCCATGACACTTTCTCCAGTGACTAGATTCTAGCCCCTAGAACAGTGTATATATCTAATATTTTTAATTACTTAATAAATATTATTAAACTTTTGGGAACTTTGGCATATAAGAAGAGTTTTAGAGCCCAAGAGAATACTCATTTGGGAGATAAAAATTAAATCTAAAAATTGAATGCAAGAGACTTCAGAGACTCAGTTTCAACCCCTGGATTGGAAAGATCCCATGGAGAAGGGCATGGTAATCCACTCCAGTGTTCTTGTCAAGAGAATTCCATCTCAGTAAGTGTCTTATACAAAATCAAAATGCAATTTAATAGTAGATTATAGCCTGTTCCTCTGATGCCTAGAAATCTTTTGCTCACTTAATAATCAAAATCTTTCACAGTTATGTTTTAGTGAGGATTGATAATATGACTACTATTGTAATTGATGTATGTATTGTAGATAATTTAAATTTTCCCCGTAAAGTTAAAACTTAGTATCATTTCCCTCATTTTTGAATATGATTTTGAAGGCTCACTCTCTCTNAGCCTGTTCCTCTGATGCCTAGAAATCTTTTGCTCACTTAATAATCAAAATCTTTCACAGTTATGTTTTATTGAGGATTGATAATATGACTACTATTGTAATTGATGTATGTATTGTAGATAATTTAAATTTTCCCCATAAAGTTAAAACTTAGTATCATTTCCCTCATTTTTGAATATGATTGTGAAGGCTCACTCTCTCTTCTCCTCTCATTTTTTTCCCCTCCCAACTATCCTATCAATCAAAATTCTTCAATTTTTCTGGATAGCAGCCTTCATTGTTTGAAGAGCTATCACCATTTAGTCACAGAATCTGCTATCGTGTCTTCCCTCAGATTCCCATATTTTACAAATAACCTAATCTGATTGCCAAGCAAGACAGTGCTTCCTCTTGTACGACAGCATCTTTTACCTTTGAAATACTCACCAAAAATAAACTCTCTAGTAGAAGGAAATTTTAACTTTTTATTACTGCGCTACAGGGTCATATGCAAGCATGTGTTTACTGATCCTAGAATGAAAATGTCTCTTTGAGGACTTAGGAAAACTTACTCCTTTGTTAAATAAAACTCTGATTTAAATTGGACTGGTGGTTTTTAGGTTGACCAGTGAAACTGTTCAAATTGTGCCAAATATGCTGCTTTGGCTTTGCCTAATTTTTATGTTTCAATTGCATTTCTACTGAAAAGATATTTAAAGAAATTATTTTGATCTCAAAAACAAATGAAAGTTGAGAAATATTAACTTTTAAAATGACTACTCTTTACTGAGCATGTATCAAGACTCTCTTAGTCACTTTACATGTGTTATTTCTGAAAAGTAGTAGCTTTCCATTTCTCCACTGGAGAAAATGATGCTCACAATATATAAGTAACTTGGAAAATGTTTCAAATGAATGAACTTTCATATCTTCTTACATGTAAAATCAAACCAGGGTTATTTAAATTATGCTATACTGTCACTTCACCAGGACAGAAAATAAGATGTAATAATATACAGAGCATTATTTCTATTAGAACTCTACTTTTCCCCCCTCCCCCCCCCCTCCTTTTGTAATAAAAAAAAAAAAAAANGCCATTTTTCCTTCACAGTTGTTCAGTAATCTTAATTTGTCCTTATACATCCTTGGAATCTTCTATTAAGTTATACTCAATATTTTATATTCATTACACTCTAATGCATTGTATCTTAAATGAATATGTCAATAGGTAAATTCAGCATAAAATGTACCCTCAAGAACTGAAGAAAAATAAAATAGTTATTCCCCAAATTTCGATCCACTAATATTGCTTAGAGCAATGTGTACCCATGCCAGCATCTACAAATATGTGAAACACCAAAATCATATAAACATTTAAATATTAGAAATAGGAAAATGTCTCAGTCCTACTATTTCTGGCATTCTGAGATATAAACAAAGGCAGATGACCAATTATCAGATGTTTTGGTTCTCGGACATGAAAATATGGGATGCTACGGGATTCTGGGAATAATGTATCCCTACGTAATACAAGGATATAGCTCAAGGAGGACTGAATGAAGGTGTATGCTGTTTAACTGTGATAAATGTATTTCCATGCATTTTATTTCTATCATTCAAGGAAACTGTCTTATGTGATCATAGGCATTGGATAAGCAAGTCTGAAATGCNATGGGATTCTGGGAATAATGTATCCCTACGTAATACAAGGATATAGCTCAAGGAGGACTGAATGAAGGTGTATGCTGTTTAACTGTGATAAATGTATTTCCATGCATTTTATTTCTATCATTCAAGGAAACTGTCTTATGTGATCATAGGCATTGGATAAGCAAGTCTGAAATGCATAGGCTGGAACCTCTCAAGCAGGAGCTGATGCTGCATCCCACAGGGGAAATTTCCTTTTTTTTTTTTCAGGAAAGCCTTAATTCTTCTCATAAGACCTTTCAGCTAATTTGATCAGATCCACACCAATTAATCTCCTTTACATAAAATCAATTAATCATAGATGTGCTCACATCTGCAAAGTACTTTCACAGAAACTCCTAGATTAGTGTTTGATTGAGTAACTGGGGACTATAGCCTAGCTGTGAGGACATAAAAAATTGATGATCTCAGTTCACCTCTTGTCAGTTCAGCATCCATGCACAATCTCTTTAATCCACCCCTGATCTACAAAGAGACACACCGAAAAAGCCAGACTTCCACTGAACATAATACAACTGTTCTGTATCTAACCAAGAGCATGCTAAACTCTTCCCCAGAAAGTAATTCAAAATGCGTGCTAAGTTGCTTCAGTCGCTCCCAGCTCTTTGCAAACCTATGGACTGTAGCCCTCCAGGCTCTTCTGTTCTTGGAATTCTCCAGGCAAGAAGACTGGAGTGGGTTGCCATTTCCTCTTCTAGAGGATCTTCTCAGGAATCAAATTCTCCTCTTGTATGTTTCCTGCGTTAGCAGGTGGGTTCTTTACCACTGGGAAGCCCCAATTCAAAATACTTATTCTCAAATAACTTTCCTTGTTATCACATACTTAATTCCTGTGATATAAAGTAAACTGTTATTAATATTTTTTGTAGTATAGTATGGGGCTTCCCTGGTGGCTCAGATATAAAGAATCCACCTGCAATGCAGGAGACCCAGATTCGATTCTTGGGTTCAAACTCCAAGATATCCTGGAGAAGGAAATGGCAACCCACTCTAGTATCCTTGCCCAGAGAACTCCATGGACAGAGGAGCCTGGTGGGCTACAGTTCATGGGGCCACAAAGAGTGGACATGACTGAGTGACTAACACTTTCACTTTCATGGTACACTATAAAGGGATAAGGAAAAAAGATATAAATATACATTTATAAATATATATACACACTCATACAAATGTATTTATAACAATGATAAAGAATACTCATCACAATCGCAGTCTTTGTTTTTGCAACTAGTCACACTGTTATAGTTGGTGTTTACAACTACCTTCCTCTCCTAATTCCATATCCTTTACCCTTGGCATCACTTCAGCTGGCTGTGGTTCATTGCCTGGTGATGTGAACTTTCACTGCTAAAGGTTCCTGGCCATTAGCAGTACTCTGTGGGCTGAATCAGTGTAGTTCTCCATTGACTTTAATCATAGGACTTGCAAGAAATGAGGGACGACCTAAGGGACCCGCTGTGTCCCACGCAAACACTTTGTCAGAGCCGCATAGTTACCCCTTGGTAAGCAGATGAGTTACCTCACTCAGGAATGTTCTGTTCCACACACACACTCTGTAGGAACTTCAGAGTTACCCCTTTGTAAGCAGGTGAGTCACCTCACTCAGATCATGTGTGTTCCACACACATTTTTGGAGCCTCAGTTACCCCTTGGTAAGCAGGTGAGTCACCTCACTCAGGACTGCCGTGTCCCCCACACACACTTTGCCAAAGACGCACTGTTACACCTTGGTTGAGTAGGGGAATCTCCTCGCTCAGGACTGCTGTGTTCCACACACACACTTCATCGGAGCTGCACAGTTACCCCTTGGTAAGCGGGCCAATCACCTCACTCAGGACAGGAATTCCCTTCTTTGTTTTTTGATTCAGAAGCATGAGGAGTCCAAGTACCACAGTAGCGTTTCAATGGAATTGTTGTGTCTCTCTTTGGAAGATTTTTTTCCCTTTGGAATTAAGACCTCTGTACCAGTATAACTTAAGGTTGTAGGGGACAAGAAACAAATATTTACTCATGGATCAATCCCTAGAGATAATATTTAATAGTGCCACTTCTTGATTCCTGGGCTTGTGAGTACTATTTGTGTTGTGATGAGCACATACAGTAGAGGTTAGTTTAGCGCATATTCAGCCTCCTGGAGGGCATTGCCCCTGGTCTCAAGGTGTGGAGACACAGCTGGCATTGTAAATGAGTCTTCAAAGGGCCATTTCACCTTTCTTTCAAATCACCTGTTTAAGGATAATGGAGAACTTGGTTAAACAAGTGAATTCCAAGAGCATGAGCACACTGGCATATTTCACTTACTGGGAAGAGAGTTCCTTGATCCTAAACAATCCTGTGTGGAATACTGTGACAATGGCTAAGACTGCAAGTCCACAGATGGTAATTAGTCAAAGGATTATTTGCAGGGAAATCTGGATGGCATCACTGACTCAATGGGTGTGAGTGAACTCCGGGAGTTGGTGATGGACAGGGAGGCCTGGCGTGCTGTGATTCATGAGGTCGCAAAGAGCTGAACATGACTGAGCAACTGAACTGAACTGAACTGAAATCTTATCCAGAGGGTCAATTCCAGTAACAAACAAATGCACTGCCATTTTTTAAGATGGAAGCAGTAATAAGTAATCAACCTGCCACCACATAACTGGCTAATCACCATAGGGAATGGTGTTTATCAGAAACTCAGTGTTTCAGCACTGCTGGTAGGCTGGATACTCAGCAGGGGCTGTAACCAGGCGGGCCTTGGTGAGTGGAAGTTTCTATTGCTAAACCCAGGCATTATCTCCATCCTTAACACTGTGGTCACTTTAATTATGAGCTCACTGAATGATGACAAGGCTGGCTGGGAAAAGAGACTGATTGGCATCCACAAATGGGTCATCTTATGCATTTGATTATTAAAATCTCCTCTCACTGCTCATTCTAAGAGCAGTGAGCACAAATATCCATATCCCTTCCCCAGACTTCCTTGTTATCAACTTTTAAATAATGTTCTTTCCAATTCTTTAATGATCCGGCTAAACCATTTGACATTGCACATAAAATAAATCAGTGTTGGCCATTTCTCCTTTCAGTGCAAAATAACAGATTGAGTACAATGCGCAGATTTCTACCCGTGGGGAGGACTTCCCTTCACTACTTTCCCTCAGAGATGTCCCTAAAAGAGGCTGTGGTATTATAGCTATCTACTTTTAGATGATGCCAGCATATCACACAGACTTATTTATAAACCAGCCCAAGTTTTCTCTTTACTAGTCAGCTGTCTATAGGGCACTCTCTACAAGGCCACAGCATTACTGGGAGAGATAAGGTCGTATAGCGAGAGAAGGGATCACATTTAGGCCACTTTGTCATGTAACTTACCTATGCCTCTCATAAGTAAGTTACCCTGAAGAGCCTCTCAAACCTATTATCATCTGGTGAGACAGAGAAGTCTGGTGGGCTACAGTCCATGGGGTCTCAAAGACTAGGACACGACTGAGCCACCCAGCACAGCACAGTAGAGTGCTACTATTCACAGCCAACATTAGGACTACATGGGATAGAAATGATGGGCAACTCAGATAGCACAATATCTTAGTAGTTCAGTCTCCACTGAGGCCCAGTAGCTAGCCAAAAGTTTTTTTGCCAAAGAAAGAGTAGTTATTCTCAAAAGTTGATAAAGCTTTGATCCAAAACTCAAAGAGATTGAGCCCTATGGGAGGCCTGCCAAAGGCAACAGGCAGTCTTTCATTCTACCAAGACACTGCAGACACCACTGGATTTGCTAGATTTAGATGATGCAAGTGGCAGAGCATTTTGCAAGACGGTCTAGATGTGTTGTAGAGCCTTCTCTTATTCAGGCTCTCTTGGTCATACTCAAGACCAGCAGCTCTTTGGGTTATGGAGAAACAGGATAGGATAGCACACACAAGTGAAGTGTATTTTGCCTCCAAAATTCAAATAGGTCCACTCTGTGTTATGCCTCATTTTTACTATGAGAGGGGTCAGATACTTCTCTTTCTTTACATGTGTTATACCACCGACCTCCCAGAAATTTCACTGAGTTTTCTGGAGTTTTGTCAAATTTATTATCCACCTTCTGATATGCAAATATCTTACTGATATGTCTACAGTCATTTCTATTTCTTGCTCACCAGTTGCAGTATGCATAATTATCAACATAATAGACCTGCAATATATCATATGAAATTGGAAGGTGAACAAGATTTTGCAGACTACATTAGTACATAAGGCTAGAGAGTTTATAATGCTAAGGTAGTAAGTGAAGGTCTATTACTGGTCTTACCAGTTGAAAGTAAACTGCTTCTGTTGACCTTTACTTGTGTATTCGGAAAAAAACATTTTCCAGATCCATAGCTGCTTACTATATACAAACATTTATATTAATTTTTTAAGCAGATTAGGATCATTTTACATTTTGATTCAGCAGGAATTCTTTACTGTTAATTCAAATGAGGAACTTTGAAGAGAGATATATCTCTCTATCACAGTTTTGAGGTTTATGGATCTTTTTCAAAAACTAATCAGTTTCTAGTAGCCTGAGGTTGTATTTATGTGCTGGATTGAATGGATTACTCTATTTATTTTTTAAAAAACTAGGTTATTAACAATTAGTTTAGTAACTGTCAGAATTGTTAGAACAATTTTTTAAACTTTGAGAATTAACATTTTTTTAATGTATAAAATACTTTGGAGTAGTGGAATTATGTACTCCTTGGCTGAGAATACCAAGTTATGTAGCTCTGTTTAGTGGAAGACTCTGGAAGTTAAAATATAAAACATGAATCTTTTTATAGTGGGCATAGCTATGTAGAAGATGACCCATGTGAATAAAAATGCTTCATAATTCTAGAGATATTGACTATATCTGCTATGTATGTGTATGTGTATATATATGTACATACATACCAGATATGTGTGTATATATATATATATATAATATACACACACACACACATACATACCAGATATGTGTGTGTGTATATATTATATATATATACATATATATGGTCATATCTGTTGTGTATATATTCTGAATCTAGATTGATAGAAGATTCTTGGTGAATCAAAATGTAAAATAACCTCAACTTACAGACAGTTTTTCAAGGTACAACTTAGGAAAGTTTAAATTAGCATAGAGCAATTTTTCAATGAATATTATTTCACTTTCCCTTAGGCTAACCTTGAGGCATATCAATAATTTTTTTAATGTAAAGAAGAAAACCTTATAAGCTGAAAAAACTGTTATTCAATGACAGATTCACATAACACTGCATGAAGAAACTGTTTGAAACAATTATTGTTGTCATTGTAATACAAATATCATTATAAGACTCAAATTGGAATATTAGCCTAACTTCTAAAAAATGTCAACTTATAAATGACTGAGTATAATGGGATTTCAGCAAAGTCTGAAACTATTTATAATTATGCTTTACCATTCCCTGATAAATTTTATAAGGTACCATATTAATAACTTTAAATTAAAAATAGGAAGCATTTCTCTTTCTTCATGTAATTGTTTTATGATAGCTGTCTTTGGCAATTTTTTAATCTATTAAAAATACTTTTTAAAAAATCCATCAAGTGGACACTTGGTTCTCTTGAACAAAATGTCTGGGAAAGGATTTCATTGTATTGTTGATCTTAATACAATTATTATTTCTCCAGCAGTATTTCTCTGCCAGTTACTTCTCCAGCAAAAATGGGCTTAAAAGGGATCAGCCAAGAATAACAATTTAGAATCTGCAACCATGAAGAGCCATGTGCAAGTGACAATGAGTGAACTCTTTTATAGAGAGGAAAAGGAAGATAGGAGGGCTAGTGTTAACAAAGAGTCTAATAATGAAGGAATTGTAAGTTCTAAGTACTGCGATTTTTATTGGCTGAGTTGTGATGCTTTTTCATTGGCTGAAATCTTGCCAGGCAAAAAAGAAGTCTTTCTTCTTCCTGTTAGGTTCTCCTATTGTTGTAGGGAATAAGAGCTCTCTCTTGTGGCTTCCTGACTTTATTTTAACTGAGATTTCTGTTTATTAACTTTTATGATATCCAGAGAGTCAGCAGATATACCTTATTTATTTCCAGCATTATAATCTAGCATTGCCTATAGTAATGCAGTTTTTAAAAGTTAGAGTGATATTTTAAACTACAAAGTTATTTCACTTTATTGGCAAAATAATTTGGTGATGGGTTAATGGAATATTGGAAACATCAAGGGAGCATTCCATCCAAAGATAGGGACAATAATGGATAAAAATGGTAGAGACCTAGTAGATGCTAAAGAGATCAAGAAGAGATGGAAAGAGTACATGGAAGAACTGTATAAAAGAGATCTTAGTGAACTGGATTACTATGATAGAATGGTGAGCCTCGCAGAGCCAGACCTTCTATAGTGCAAAGTCAAGTGGGCCTTAAGAAGCACTGCTGTTAATAAAGCTAGTGGATGCGATGAAATTCCAACAGAACTATTTAGATCCCTAAAGGATGATGCCATCAAGGTTTCACATTCAGTATGTCAGCAAATCTGGACCCAGCAGTCACCACAGGACTGAAAAAGGTCAATCCTCATCCCAGTTCCCAAGAAGTGTAGTACCAAAGATTGTGCTAACCATCAGGTAGCCAGACTCATCTCCCATGCTAGTAAAGTAATGCTTAAAATCTTGCATGCTAGGCTTCAGCATGATGTGAATAAAAACTTCCAGATATCCAAGATGGGTTTAGAAAAGGAAGAGGAACTAGAGATCAAATTGCCAACATTCACTGGATTATAGAGAAATCAAGGGAATTTCAAAAAGAATCTATCTCTGTTTCATTGATTATGTGATTATGCTAAAGCTTTTCACTGTGTAGGTCATGACAAACTGTGGAAAGCTCTTAGAGAGATGGGAATACCAGATCATCTTACTTGTCTCCTGGGAAACCTGTATACATGTCAAGAAGCAACAGTTAGAATCCTGTATGGAACAACTGATTGGTTCAAGAACAAGAAAGGAATAGGACAGGGCAGTCTGCTGTCACCTTGTTTGTTTAATCTATGCATTGAGAACATCATGAGAAATGCCAGACTGGATGATTTACAAGTTGGAATCAAGATAGGTGGGAGAAACACCAGCAATCTCAGATATGCGGATACTACTCTAATGGCAGAAAGTTAAGAGAAACTAAAGAGCCTCTTGATGAGGGTGAAGGAGGACAGCGAAAGAGCTGGCTTAAGACTAAATTAAAAAAAAAATCACTAAGATATAAAGAAAGCTGAACACCAAAGAATTGATGCTTTTGAGCTGTGGTGTTGGAGAAGACTCTTGAGAGTCCTTTGGATTGCAAGGAGATCTAACCAGTCAATCCTAAAGGAAATCAGTCCTGAATATACATTGGAAGGACTGATACTGAAGCTGAAGCTCCAATTCTTTGGCTACCTGATGTGAAGAACCAACTCCTTGGAAAAGACCCTGATGCTTGGAAAGATTGAAGGTGGGAGAAGGGGATGACAGAGGATGAGATGGCTGGATGGCATCACCCATGCGATGAATGTGAGTTTGAGTAGTCTCTATGAGTTGGTGATGGACAGGGAATCCTGGTATGCTACAGTCCATGGGGTCACAAAGAGCTGGACATGACTAGCGACTGAACAACAACAAATAGAATATCCAAGTAGTTTGTTTTTTCCCTTAACTCCCATTATATTAATTAGAAGGTTGTATGTGGTTAAACTCAACTCAAACAGAGTGAGAATTTAATCTGAGCTCAAATTCTGACTTGAAACAGTTAGAAGAATAACAAAGTTGACTGTGAAATCCTATAGCACTTTAAAAGTTTACCTTAGAGGAAAGGTGAACATAGCTTGATGGAAAATGTTGAGACTGCTAACTAAAGGAAATATGAAAATTGTCAAAACCAGGAAAAAAAAAAGTGAAAAAAAACAGGTAATAAGCAATACTAAAAAGAATATGTATGTACCAATACTCGGGTTTTTTTTTTTTTTTTGTAGCTTTCTATATTCAACTGTATTAATGCATTTTGGGTTCAGCCCATTACCTGGTGGCATAACGTATCAGAGTGTTGGAAACAATCCAACTTTTGCCATATGCTGATGTCATTACCTATATTTCTAGTCATCCATGAGCTAACTGATATTATAGAATCGCTCATTGGAGCAAACTAAGATTTATTTTCCAAATTTGTAATCACTTCCTTCCTAAAATACAGGGAAAGAATAGCTTTCATAATTGGATGTGATGTTAGATGTGGGTTTTCCATATATGTCTTTTATCAGGCTTAGAAAGTTTCATTTTATTTCTAGTTTGACACAGTTATTTTTTTCTTTTAAGCAAATTGGAGTTACATTTTGTCCATTTTTTTCTGCATCTCAAGATGATACTATATTTTAATAACCTAACTATTAATATGTTCTAACATTGAATGACTTTCAAGTGATAAATCATCATTTCATTCCTGTGATAAATCTTACTTGTTCACAATTATCATTTTTCCATGTTGGAGTCTAGATACTAATATTTTGTGAATAATTCACATCTGTGTTTATGAGGAAATTTTTTTTTCCTATTTCTTATCATGATTTGACAGTGCACTCCTGGCCTCATAAAATGAGTTTGGAAGCATTTCACTTATCTTTTTCTGAGATATTTTGTGCAGATTTGATAGTATTTTAAAGATCACTTTGCAAATCAAATTGCAATGATTATTCAAAGATTATTCAAAGAATAGGTAAAACATATGATGATGTGGGCTCACAGCAATTTATCTTGTTAAAAAGAGACTTATTTAAGAAAGAGAAAATTATCATATGCCTATGTAAAGGGAAGTCATCAAATATTCACTTAGGTTAAAAACTGTTATAATGAATGTGCAGTTAAGTTGTGAATTCTACTGTATTAAACACATTTATCAACTTGTGAAATAAATGTTTAATAAAAATGTTAAATCATATTATTAAAATTTAGTGATAGCAAATACATACATACACATATAAAATTTGTTGCTGTTTCTTGAATAAGAAAGTTATATTCAGTTAAATATAACAAGTATACTATTTATGTTATCTTGTAATTATTATCTCATTTTTATAACATTATTTTATATTAACATAATGTTGGATTCTTTTGAAAATAATAATAATTTCTTTTTTAAAAAATATAAATTTATTTATTTTTTTATTATGTTACATCCACTTGTATTAAAGCCATATCCAAAATTCATCACAATTACTCTGGAAAAAGATTAAATTGACTTTTGTAATAATTCCATTATATCTTAGGAAATAATCTATTCTGTGATTAAGATCAGCAATGCAATAAGTCAATATTTAGTCCATCTGTTTACAATGAATTACATATCATTTTGACCTAGTTGGCCTAGTTGGATTTATTATAAAATTCATGCTGGAAAATATTTATTTTCCTAATTCCTCTTTGCTACTGAAATATTTTTTCAATTACAGTTGGATCCATTTGAAACTATCTGGAACCAAATAGACTTTTGTAATTTTGTATTTTTAATTACAAATACTTAGAAACTTTTCATGATACAGCTTTGTAAAAGTAACAAGCCAATTCAATGAAAAGCTTGACTTTATGTTATTTTTCACACCTCAAAAGTGTAAATGCATTCTATTTAGTGAGGATGCTGGCATACTTAGTCATTTGCTGAGGCAAAAACTGAAGTAACAAATTTATTAAAGAAGGCAGAAATCAGAAATCAATATTTTTTAGTTAAAAGTTAATTTTAATAAATGTATCTATGGTTTAAAGCAAGTATACATACTTTGTAATCTCCATAAATAATTAAAACCACTTGTCAATATTTAAATTTCAAGCATACCCAGATTCTAAACATGTAGTGATCAAAGACAACCTGAGATCCTATTTGGTCCTCTCATATGTCATATTTGGTCAATTACACACACACACACACACACACACACACACACATATCATTCCTTATCCACTTTACCTCATCAACAACATGGAAAGAAATAGAGGACAAATAAATAAATCAATATTTTTGTAGTTTCCAAAACTATAAATAGAGACATTTCCAAATATATCATGGTATTATGTTCCTAAAATTGTATTTAACTATAGGATACAAATATTTCTATTGCTCTATAAACAAATTTTATTTAATCTCATGAAATTTTGTTAGTTCATCAATAATCATGCTTCTTTAAGAATCTCTGTTGTTCATTTTTATGATGTTAAAAATCTTTTTGTTCTTCCAGTTTTTCTCTTAGACAGCTAAATCTCAGCTCTATTTTTAGAATCCCTTCTGATTCTTACCTTTACATTAGAAGTTCTTATCAGGTCACATGACTTTGCATAATATTTCTAAATGACAAAGTACAAAGTGATGTCTTCAATTCTAGAATTCATCCTTGGGGACAGAATAATATATTCAACTGAAACACTTTACCAAGTGAGGACTTGGGAGTCATTTCTTGCAGAGTTTGACTTCTACATATTTCTCTAATCAAATCACTTCTTTTCATCTTCACTGCTGCCATTCTGGTTGAAGCCACCAGTGCCTCTGAAACTTATTGTTACAATTTCTAGTTTCGTTTTTAATGTCACCTGTCAGTGCATTCTCTAGACAATATACTCTTGTGTCTATAAAAATATTCGGTTGTGTCACCCCCCTGCTTCAGTGTATGCTTTCACTTTCCCTTACTCTGACGAAATTCAAACTTCCATATCACTCTTTTGTCTAGTTAACACTAGATAATTATCCTAGTAGTAGACTACAAATAGGTAATCATGCTCATTAGTGATATATATATATAAAATGAATAAATTGACAAAGTAAGAAGCTATTATATAATAATATTAGGAATATTAAGCAAAATATGGGACTAAAAAACAGGGAATCATAAGAGGGAAAGTAAAAGAGGAAGAGAGAATTAGAGTTCTGTATAATTTCCTGTGACCAGAGACACTTCAAGCACAAGAATACATGTATATTTCAGAAAGGAACTGGCAAGTCATTTAGATTATCTCTCTGTAGAGTTTGCTTGAGTGTATGTATGTGTGTTTGTCTACGTCATTTATCCCTTCTCTGGGAAAAAGTTGTTTGGTTTTTTTTCTTATTAGATTGAGGGATTGATAAACTTCATAAAATGATCTATGAAGACATGTTCCCACCAGCTTTTTCATTCTTCTCTTGAGACGTGCCACTGGGAAATTTGATTTACTTCTTCCATAAGACAGTGAAATGTGCTATGCTTCTTAATTATCTGCCTTCCAATTAAATTCGCTATTCCCTCTAGAAATTTGTTTCAGCTAGTTTTTAAGGAGAAAACTAATGTGCTAAATAATAAGATCTGAATCAAATGAAATGTTATCCTGACATAGAAGCTGATGTTTATTAGGTAAATAGAGTGGACTAGAATTAAATACATGTTTTTACACTACAAAGAGAGGTTTTGATAATTTCAAGAACAGTAAGTTTTTAGCTCCTCTAAGCTTTTTATAAAAAGAGTTCAATATGTTACACTGTAATTTGAAGTATAGACTCCAAAACAATATTCCCAAAAATATTATATTAATTTCTTATTAATGTACTTTAAGAAGAAATGATAAACTGCTATATGCCTAACAGTACCAATTTCATGATGAATGGACTTGAAATCATGTGATAAACAAAATTATTGCAGGCATTAAAAATATTTGGATTTGACATGCTTGTTCTTTTAAGCCTAGAATGTTTAAAAGATTATTTTTACATATTTAAGGGTGCTGAGGAAAAATAATTTGAAACTTTGCCTCTTGTTTTAGAGCCATATCTTTAGAGTCACCAAGTAGTTATTTGAGAAACAAAGGTAAAACTGCAAATCATCATTAGACACTAAATTTTCTATGTAGGTAGAAATCCGAATATCACATATTTGGATTCTTAAAATAAGAATTCTAAAATTCTGTTTGCTTTAAATATCAATGAGTAAACTGAACTCACAGAGAACTGCAAATACCTCACTGACCTTACTAGAAAAGGAATCAAATTACACATTTGTTTAGCACTCATTAGAACCATTCTCATTTCTTCTTGTACTTTTTAGAGCAAACCTAATTGTTCCTGCTGCCTTGACATTTTTACTACTTTATATGCCTCATCAGTTTAAAACATTTACTTCTGTGACTGCTGAACCATTGAGCAAATTGGTTCTTCAGATCAATATTCTTGCTCCAGAAAGGAAAAAGTCATACACAGGTGTCTGGCAATGTTTATTTACTGAAAGCAGTTCATCTTCTACTGTTGATAGTTGGCAAAGTGACACTCCATTTTAGGTCTTTAATCATTGAAACCATTTCCTAAGAAAACTGCAACTTGAGAAAAAGAGTGAGAGCTCAACATACTATTAAATAAAAATGGCCAATCAGTCAACATAGGCACCCTCTCTGCACAGCAATCAGCAACAGCTGTATCCCAATTAAGGCTATGATGTTGCAGGTGCTCACAGAAGTCTATGTCAAAATAAATCCACTTATTTAAAATGTTTTGAAGCATTATAAAGTCCTTATAGCTAAGTTCACGCAAAAAAATGTGTACGGATTTTCAGAAAACTTGTTTATGAATGTCAAGATTCTTGGGTAAAAGAAGGAAATGATATCAAAACAAGGAAATGTCTTTGGAAAAAAACATCATTCTCTTATTAGCTGTAAAGATAGAGAAAGGGAGTTTGAAAAACACTGCATGCAATTGGTAGAAACAGATGCCACCCTATTCAGTACACTTCTTAACCACTAANTACTATTAAATAAAAATGGCCAATCAGTCAACATAGGCACCCTCTCTGCACAGCAATCAGCAACAGCTGTATCCCAATTAAGGCTATGATGTTGCAGGTGCTCACAGAAGTCTATGTCAAAATAAATCCACTTATTTAAAATGTTTTGAAGCATTATAAAGTCCTTATAGCTAAGTTCACGCAAAAAAATGTGTACGGATTTTCAGAAAACTTGTTTATGAATGTCAAGATTCTTGGGTAAAAGAAGGAAATGATATCAAAACAAGGAAATGTCTTTGGAAAAAAACATCATTCTCTTATTAGCTGTAAAGATAGAGAAAGGGAGTTTGAATAACACTGCATGCAATTGGTAGAAACAGATGCCACCCTATTCAGTACACTTCTTAACCACTAATATGGAAATATTCATTTGTAATTGTCAAGTTCAATCTACGTGTGGATGTCACAGTACATACAGCTAGGATTAAACTTCTTAATTCCCTTTACGTAGATTTTTAATAAATATCATTTACCTATAAACTCTAAAACTATGGTCTTAAAATTTCCTTTACAAAAAAATATCAGGATGATGTTATATAGTACATTCCATTTCCCTCACTCTGCTTCTAGAGACTCTGATTTTGTAGGTGTATAGTTAGTTTTGTCCAAGGAACCTATATTATTCTTTATCAAATACATCTAGTAATTATGATATTGATGTCCCCCTCAGTATTTTTAAGAAAACCTACTCTAAATTTTTGCAAGTAAAAAAGTCACAGTTTTAAATTTTCTTTCAAATATTTATACTTTAATAACACTTACTTCCAAAGCAACACCCATTCATTTCCTTACATATACCNATACATCTAGTAATTATGATATTGATGTCCCCCTCAGTATTTTTAAGAAAACCTACTCTAAATTTTTGCAAGTAAAAAAGTCACAGTTTTAAATTTTCTTTCAAATATTTATACTTTAATAACACTTACTTCCAAAGCAACACCCATTCATTTCCTTACATATACCAAGTGTTTTCTGAGAATATATTTTCTTTCTTCGGGACCACTCACCACTATAATGATGTTTTTATCTTTAAAAAAATAAACATTATCATGAATATTTATCTACATCTTTAGGAAGTTGTAAAGCTTAATTATTTAATGTTTGCATGGTGCTCTGAAGAAGAGATATTCTGTTTAAGAGCTAAATATTATTGTCACTATTAAACATCTGTTGCATTCTAGTTAGAGCTAATGACTTGACAGCAGCACATGAATTTATTCCCATAGGAATTTTTATAAGTTGTCTAATTTGAACATACCACACAAGATGACAAGATATTATTGATTTAAGAGAAGAGTTTTAGTTGTCCTTAGTACTTTTTA
The DNA here is from genome assembly GCA_006410615.1 of Neotragus moschatus. Lineage (NCBI taxonomy): Eukaryota > Metazoa > Chordata > Mammalia > Artiodactyla > Bovidae > Neotragus > Neotragus moschatus. Next base: position 179,592 of record SJYA01002629.1, read on the forward strand.
AAAATATTGAGAAAAATATCAGATAAATTCACATTAGGAATCAAAGTAGCAATACCTTGACTTAGAGCTCATTTCTCAGCCAAAATGATGGAAGACAGAAGACAACAGAATTATTTCAATTAAAGTGCTGAGAAGAAAAAACTGTCAATCTAGAATTGTTTATATAGAGAAAAATTCAAAAATTATTCTTTAAGTTGTTCCAGAGTTTCAGGTAGAAAATTAAATTATTACAACAACTTATTTATCTTACATTTCAGCTGAAGTATTACGTAATTTTTATTGAAGTGTAAAGGACATCAGTTATAAATATAAAGCCTAATGACTTTTTAGAGTGTTAACATAACTATTAAGGAAAACCCAGATCAAGGTATAAAATATGTTTAGTACTTTGGAAACCTCCATCCTGCCCTGTCCAAATCATTACGTTCCTTAAAGATAATTGTTTCCATGACTTTAAACACTTTGATCTTAGACTAGTTTTCCGTGATCTTGAGATTTATGTGAATGGAATCATACCTTATACATTATTTCCTGTCCGGCATCTTTCATTTAGCAATATATGTGTGTGTGTGTGTGTGTGGTGTGTGTATATATATATATATATATGTATATATATATGTATATGTATGTATATATATGTATATGTATGTGTATATATGTATACATACACACACCTATATATTTTAAGATTCATGCGTGATTTACACGTAGTGTACAATTTACTGTTTTTATTGTTTTTCACTATACCTTGTTACAAATATCCTACAACTTACCATATGATTCTATTACTGTTGATAACCATTTTGGTTGCAGAGTAGTGTGTGACCAGAAGTTGTGGTTACCTCCGCAAGTGGGGTAGATTCCTTACCCCCAAATTTGTTTCAGATGTTGAAATCACGATGATGTAGACACGTGCCAACTAAATGTGAATTTATTACTCACTAGTGCAGCTTGCTGGGGAGAGCAGGGTGTCGGTCTGAAAACGTCTTGAGAGCACAAGAAAGAGCAACAGCCTTGGGTTTTATATTGGTTAAGGGACAAGGGCTGGGGCAGGAGTTTATGTGAATGAAGGCAGGGCTTGCATAGTTTGAACCTTCTTCTTGTTCCTAGGAGAAGGCATGCCCGCTTTATTATCAGTTTGCACATACATGGAGCAACTGGGTAAGCAGGAGGGTGGACTGAAGTTTGTCAGCAGTCAAACATCAACAGTGAGTTATACCCAATCCTGCNAATGCATAGCATGAATAGAAGGAACAGTGAAGTAAAGCATTGCAACTTCATATTTTTGCTCATTGATGTGTGTCTTAAGATCTATAAAATAGAAACTTCTACAAGAATAAGGTGAATGAAATTAAATGAATTCATAATATAAACACAAAAAGGTAGTAAAATTCAAGTTATTATAGAGAAGTACAAAGTTAGCACAGGGAAAATTTCATTATAATAGTTTAGTTAGTGTACTCAGCGAACATAAAATTAAATATAGTAAATATTTTTAAAGCTCTTCTGCTAAAAACATAGACTGCAGGGTCTATTATTTACCACTTTATCTCTGATTACATTCATTTCAGCATGATATTTTACATAAGAATCATCCTCAAATATATTCATCCACAAATATCTTCTCCACTAGGAGGATTTGTGAATTCTTTTTTAGATGATTAAAATCAGATTTTTGTAAAGTCTGAGTGAGTAGCACACAGAATTGAGAAATACATTGAATATGGTCTGAGAGATAATTTGAGCAGCTGGGAAAATCATCTAGGGTGGGTCAGAGTTGCTAGGGTTTAATGTGTGATGAGAAAGAGTAATTTAAGATTATAATTATTTAAATTTGACAGATATAGCTTTTGAGGTAAAAACATATGGACACTAGACCCAGAACAGCGTGGTAATTAAGAAGAATACAGAGAGAGGAAAGATCAAGTTAAAAATAAATTTCCCACTTCATAATTTTGCTGAAAGTGAAAGTGTTAGTCACTCAATCCTGTCTGACTCTTTGCGACCCCATGGAATGTAGCCCACCAGGTTATGGAATTCTCAATGGGAACTTATTTCAATAAATTTTAGATGCCAGTCTTAGCATTAAAATTCTGTCCATGGTATTCTCTTAGGCAAGAATACTGGAGTTGGTAGCCATTCCCTTCTCCAGGGCATCTTCCTGACCCAGGAATCAAACCCAGGTCTATTGCGTTGCAGTAAGATTCTTTACTATCTGAGACACCATGGAAACCTCCTTTTTTTTTTTTTTTTTTTTTTTTGCCTAAGCAAGAATACTTAACCTCTTGCAAAATAACCTTTTAAAAAGAAATAAACCACTGATCAGGTATGTCTATTTTATGAACTTTCTCATTTGATCAGGACTCTGGATCCAGAGATAATTTTAAATGATCAAAATGATAATATTGTGTCACTTTAAAAAGAGAATCATAAGTTTCAAGATTGTGTTAGTGATTATATATAAGGATTAAGGATTTAAGATTTACAATGAGAAGTTATATAAATGACTGACTAAATGAAAACAAATTTTAGAAGATTTGTATGTGGAGAAATATTGAAAATAAAGTGTTCAGATTGGTAGTGAGTAGAAGTAACTGCTATCTTGCTGAAGACAAACTCAATTCATATTCTAGCACCCTATTTCATGGGCTTCCAAGGTAGCTCAGCTGGTAAAGAATCTGTCTGCAATGCAGGAGACCTCAGTTCGATTCCTTAGGTCCTGAAGTTCCCCTAGAAAAAGGATAGGCTATTCACTCCAGTATTCTTGGCTTCCCTGGTGATTCAGACAGTGAAGAATCTGTCCATGACGTGGGAAACCTGGATTCAATCCCTGGGTTGGGAAGATACCCTGAAGAAGGGAAAGGCTAGCCACTCCAGTATTCTTGCCTGGGAAATCCCCAGAGATAGAGGTGCCTGGCGGACTACAGTCCATGGGATCACAAAGAGTTGACTGAGTGACTAAGCACAGCACAACCCTATTTCACATACATTATAGAACTCAGTTTCAGGGAAAATCTAATTATTCTTTTGAGTTTCCAGGCCTTAGGAAAGGAAATGAAAACCAATCATATTTTCTTGTTTAAGGAAGACAATATGCATAGTATTTAAAATTTTGCAAAATCTTTTAATATGTATATAATATTTCATTTTCCCATAGATATATTTAAATAACCTATTTTAAACCACTTTTTAAGTTGTTAATTAGAAACATAAAATTTCATCTAATAGTAGGATATCAGAGTAGAAAAAGGTAGATAACTTTTATTATGCTATATTCTTACAGAATTTTAATGCTAAGACTGGCATCTAAAATTTATTAAAACAAATTCCCATTGAGAATAAAGGAAGGATAGAAAAACTTCATTAAAACTTATTGCATAATCTATTTAACAGTTTAATGCATATGGCCCCCAAAATGGAAAGCAGCATAATTATTTTTTCTGAATGCATTTTACCATGGAATTCACTTGTCTGCCAGGTTTCCAGGATTATCTATGAATTCTTTTAATCCTCCCCAAATTTGAATTTCTTTTATGCACGATTTTTTAATATTACTTTCTATGTATCTTTATCACATTCTTGATATGTTCAATTCTTGCAATTGAGACTATGAAGAAAATATTTCCTCATTGTATGATTTGTAAAGAGAATGGATCTACTAGAGGAAAAAAAAAAAAAGGCCTAAAATGGAAACCTCAGTAGAACTAGAATTTTTGCAATGAAGCTCTGTAAAAGTAAAGGAAATTGGGGAAAATTAATATTGAATTTGAGGATTGCACTCATATATTTTGATTTGGGTAGCTGTGATGTATGGACAAGAGGCTGTTACAGGGTACAGTCATATTCTGAGGTTTCCTAACAAAAATTATGAAATGTGCCATTGCCATAGAAAAAGTAACTTGTTAAAACATATATATTTGCAAATGTGAATTTCCCTCCAGTGGATTAATAATTAAAGTAATTTACATTCTCACAGTATTTATAGAATACAACTGTTTTTATAGTCTGGGGACCATGTGAAAAAATAAATACAGTACTATAGTGGAAATAGAAACCCCAGTACTGTTCAGTGCAAGGTCTGCACAGACATATGGTAGCTTTGAATCCAGATCATTTCTGTGAAAGGAAAAGTCAATGGATTGATTAGTACAGAAGTAAAAAGTATATTTACAACCTTATCTTTAGAATTATGTTTGCTTACCATGATGCAACATCAGGCAAACCAAAATGGAGGGACATCCCATGGACTGTAGCCTACCAGGCTTCTTCGTCCATGGAATTTTCCAGGCAAGAGTACTGGGGTGGGTTGCCATTCCCTTCTCCAGGGGATCTTCCCAACCCAGGGTTCGAACCCCAGTCTCCTGCGTTGCAAGCAGACGCTTTACCGTCTAAGCCACCAGGGTGGTTTAGCCACTGAATTAGTGCTCTTTAAAAATATCAAAGTCCTGGTGATACGGAAAGCCTAAGATCTATTAGAGATTAGAGAAGAGCTAAGAGACCTGACTGAATGCAACGTGAAACCACAGATTGTGTCATGGGACAGAAGATAAAAACAAAACAAAAAACGTTTAGTTGAAAAATCAAATCCAAATCTGTTGTTTACTTCAGACTATATATTATATCAGATTCACGTCTGTTTTGACGAATATACCATGGTTATATAAGATTTTGAGATTAGGAGAAATTGATGGAAAGATATATGGAAATTCTTAGTATTATTGAGTTTCAGCAAATTGAAAATTATTTCCAACACCAACTATTCTTTAATTTATTTATTTTTAATTGAAGAATAATGACTTTAAAATATCGTATTGGTTTTTGTCATATATCAACATGAATCAGCCGTAGGTATGCATATTACTGTTTCTCCTACATTGCTTTTTTCTCCTTTTTTAACATTAGAACCTTTAACATGTTAGTTAGAATCATCTAAAATTTTGTCTGTTACTTCATCCATCTGTGATTCTGAAAACTGCTTATCCTTTTGATCTGTTATTCTTACTTTTCAGTATAGCTCATAACTTCTGTTGAAATCCAGCAGTATGGCACTGCTGTGTGTTACTCAGCTCTTCTTACCCTGGTGGGGAGAGACTAGTCAGTGTTGCAGGGGAGGTAGGGGGAGGAGGTGAAGGTGGAGTTCTTTCTGATCAAACCTTCCTCTAAATCAGGCACCGTGATCCTGGGTTTGCTGCTCTGGTCTTCCTGGTTCTCCTGTCGCTCTTCCAGCTATATCTCTGTCTTATAGTTTTGCCCCTCCTCCTTTTCCATTGCAGCGATCAAAAGTACTCCTCAGACTTCTAGATAAATCACCCCTCCTAGGTAAATCTTCCACATCCACCCTAAGAAAGTTCCAAATGCCAACCACACCACTCTCAACTTCTGTTTTCCCGTAGATATTACCCAGAGAAAGGCCTCTATGTGGTACATCTAGAAAGTTCTTCAGTTAAAATTGTCCTTCGAGGTATTTATTTCCTTCTGTCTTGCATTACTGGAAGTGGATATCCTTGTAAATACGTAAATGAACAGATTGGTTAAAAGTGTATAGATGTAAATTTTGAGCTGTGTATTTAAGAACTAGATAAAAAAAAAAAAAAGTTGCCAAAGAAGTATAGAAACTCAAGGCAATTGTGACAGTAGTAGCATTTTTTCTCTTTTTTAAAAAAATTTAATTGTTTAAAAAAATGTATAGTGTTGTGATGGTTTCTGCCACACAACAGCACCAATCAGCCGTAATGAGACATACATCTGCCCCCTCCCTAGCATCCCCCTATCCCATCCCTTCAGGTTATAGCAGAGCACCAGCCAGGGCTCCCTGTGCTACACGCAACATCTTACCTTCTCACCAGCTGTCCATCTCATACCCAATCGTGTACAGGTGTTGATGCTACTTTCTCCTTTGCCCTACTTTCTCCCCAAGCCCGTGCTCTATATCTGCGTCTCCTTTCCTCCCTACAAGTGATGAGCGGATAAATCAGATGTAGTGCATATGCATAATGAAACTGATGCAGCCATGGAAACGAATCTGAGTCAGTTTCACTGAGGATGAACCTGGAGCCTGTAATACGTATAGTGAGCCAGAAAGAGGAAAATGAATAGAGTATTTAATGCATATGTATGGAATCTAGAAAAGTGGTAAGGCGTATTGAAAGTAGTCGCTTTGAGGCACTAAATTGCATGATCCACTAGTGAGGTGATAAGGGATTCGACAAGTTGGAGCTATGGTAACTGGAAGGAGAGAGATAAACCATATTTTTCAGAGACGTATATATTATGCTATGGAATAGAAATGAGCTTAATGAAGTATATGGCCGTCTTCAGGTATTTGGGTAATTTTTTTTTTTTTCCAGAAGATAGTCTTAACAGCAGTGTGAAGCATATTGTGATATAGGGAGACAAGCATGTTGTCCATATAACTGCCTCCAAAAGTAAAGTAGTTCTCCAGAGACAAATATCAGCTCCAGTTATTAGAGCCACAGGGGGATATATCTGGAATNATTTGGGTAATTTTTTTTTTTTTCCAGAAGATAGTCTTAACAGCAGTGTGAAGCATATTGTGATATAGGGAGACAAGCATGTTGTCCATATAACTGCCTCCAAAAGTAAAGTAGTTCTCCAGAGACAAATATCAGCTCCAATTATTAGAGCCACAGGGGGATATATCTGGAATTCAAGTATCACTGTCCACACAATTGGCTTAGACATATAAATGTCTAGCTTCAGAATACTCAGGTTCCAATGTTTCAACATCAACTCCTCTATGACACCGTACATGTATTTTCCCTTAGCCATCCTATATTGACTTTCTTTTCTATAATCAAATGGTTTATACCTGAAATACTCCTTTATTCCCATTATCCATAAGGAAATAAGACATTTAATTTATAGCAACAACATTATATAACATCAAAAACAAGTTTTAAATGTTCACTTGTTACATTGGTATTGATGGTAGAGTTAATTGTTATTTTTTTAAAAAAGGATTTATGCTTCTAACACAAGCTAGATGCTGTGTTATTTCAAATAAATATTTGGTTTAAAAATAAAGCTTTTTTTCTAAGGAATTTAGAAAGGAATAGATGAGGTACACGGAAAAATAGAAAATAACAGTACTTTGAAAAATGCCTCATCAGAAGTAAGAAATCACATGTCCTTCTAATAATAATTTATGACACTTTCAAAATATCTTTTTAATTTTGATTTCTCTTTAAAGCACTCTGATTTTTTATCATTTTTTAAAATATGTATGTATGTATGTATGGCTGTGCTGGGTCTTCATTTCTGCATGGGCTTTCTCTAGTTGTGGCGGGTGGGGGCTACTCTCTAGTTGCAATACTCAGGCTTCTCACTGTGGTGGCTTCTCTTGCTGCCTAGCATAGGCTCTATCTAGAACAAGCAGGCTTCGCTAGTTGCTGCTCACAGGCTCTAGAGTGCAGACTCAGTAGTTGTGGCACAAGGGCTTAGTTGCCTCCTGGTATGTGGGACTTTCTGGAACCAGGAATAAAATTCATGTACCCTGAATTAACAGGTGGATTCTTAACCACTGGACTATCAGGGAAGTCTAAGACTATTATTAAAATCAGGTATACAATTAAAAATGCTTTTATATTCCCTTAAAATATGTGCTCTGATTTATTAAAATGTGGCTTTCTTTAACATTCAAAATATGTTATTGATTTAGAAATAGTGAGGATAATGAACATTTACTTAATAATATGAATAGTATGGAAAGAATGGGGCTTCCGAGGTGGTACAGTGATAAAGAATCTGCCAACCAGTGCCCGAGACACAGGAGACACAGGCTAGATCCCTGAGTCAGGAAGATCCCCTGGAGTAGGAAATGCAATCCACACCAGTATTCTTGCCTGGAAAATTCCACGGACAAAGGAGCTTGGGGGGCCACAGTCTCTGGAGTTGCAGAGAGCTGGACACATCTCAGCACTGAGCACATATGCATTATGAAAAACATCAGGGCACAAGTAATTCTCGACGAACAAGGGTAGACATACACATAAAATGCTGCTTCTCTGAGGAAAATAATATAAAGTTATAAAATATGTAAGATTTTTATTGAACTATGACCACTGGGTACATTTAAACTCTTTTGAGTAAGATATGAAAGAGACATACAGTAATGAATATTTCAGTCCCTGCTATTTAACTGAATTATAAGCTTCTTAAGTGATCTCTATTTAGGCAAGAAACTGTTAATAAAACCAACTTCTGAAATAGTCTACTACAAAAAAAAAAATCTTCAGAAATAATCTGCTGCAAAAAAATTCTTCAGATGATGAATAATCAAGAGAATATCCTATGGAGAATATTGAAGCCTGATGCTGCTTTGTACAATGGCTATTAGTTTCGACCAACAATAAACAATTCTCGTGAAATGACTGCTTACATTTTAATTTGCTAGCTAGTCCTTGGTTTACAGTATGAGAAAAGGCAGGTTCCAAAGCCCCTTTTCAAAATGTGCCTAATGGTCTACGAGAACACAGATTTATCTATTGTAACAAGCTGTGCGGTTCTGTGCAATAGTTGGAGGCAAGAGTGATCTTGTGATAATTCACTATTTACTGACAGACCAAAATATGTTTTTGAGAAAAACTGCCATTATTTCCTTCACAGATGAAGTACAATATCCTTGAAGCAGAAGGATCTGAAGTAGCTATGTATGAACCCAATTCAAAGCAAACAGACAAATAAGATGTTAGACAGCAAATGCTGGCTTTAGGAGACAATTACTTAGTTTTCTAACATTTTTCTTGTGGCTTTTGAAATTACGAATAGATTGGGGCAGTATGCATGCATATGTCATCTAATTAAAAATAAAGATATGTGCCGTAGGTAATGACATGGCTCGTTTCAGAAAAAAATACTTTCAAACAGGGTTGAATAGAACTGAAGCAAAATACCTTATAGAAAAGAAAGAAGGAACACACGGTCTGGCTAAAAACAAACAAACGACAACAACAGTGAAAACAGAAAGCAAATAAAATCAAAACAAACCAACTTGCCAAAGGAACTTAAGACAAAGAAAAGACAAGGCAATCCTAGGAATGGTAAGTCTACTAGAACGTGACAGATTACTAAAGTTAGATGACAGAGATTACGCAGAAACTTAAATACACAAAATAACAGCTGAAGGAAGTATGAATATCATAGGCATCGTGAGAGTCCAGTCATTTCTGCACTTCTGAACCATAATGGTGCTGGTGTGTGTGCTAGGATGTGGTAGGGAACTGAGATGTTATCACCACCATATTAAAAAGATTAAATAATTTTCATGACCAAAGCATTGAAGTAAGTACCGTTATTATTGAAAAGGATAAAAATGAGGAAAAAACTGGCTTTTAATTATTTGCATGTATGAGTGGAACACAGACAGGCTTAAACCCTAATTTAGTCTGCCTAAACTGGGAGTCCTGCCCACTGCTGGCCTTTCTGGGATTCCAGGTTCTGGCCAGGAGGACAACTGAAGGAAAATTTTTTCCTCAGCCTGGACAGCAGCCAGCCTCTTGTAGGTAAGGCTAGACACTTTCAGCCTGACCTTCCAAACAGAATATTTTCCCTAAGGAAACAACTGGAAACAAAGAATATAGTGTCAAACTTAAGAAATTATCTTTACTTGGCTGTATTAATGTATTTGGTAAATTTTGAAAACAAGTAATAATTTATGCTAAACATATCTTTTCATTTAAATAATGCTGCTTTCTTAGTTGTTTTTTATAAAAGTACAAGAAACTGTATAATACACTTGATATAAAAAAAAGTACAGTATAATTCACAATAAATGAGCTCCCTAAGGCTAAAACATTGTTTCAACACAAAAATATTCAGCACAGAAATATTGCTTCTGCCAGACATCATGGAGCAAAAGTACGTTTTAAACTCGATTTAATAATCTGCTTACTAAATTTGTTACACGGTACGCACAGGTTTTTCCCATTTTGTTCAAAAACATGTATATATTGAATAAAAGTTTCTAATTTTATTCCTTGCTTTCAAAAAATATTTCTTTTCTACTATTAAGATTTGATGCGTTGATTGTGTTTTTGTTTTAGTATTTTTCTCAATATTGTAGCTTTAGATACATTTACTGCAATGACTTGGTATATTTTATAATCTGGCATTTATTGAAAAAAATATGTTCACTATTCTTTTTCTTCAGTTGCACCATAAGACTGTTTATAATACATAAAACTTGATAGTAAAAACTTTTCACTCATACTTCGTCACCTCCTAATAGCTGAAGAGACTGTAATTGCACAGTTTTTAAGACATGTTTCAGCAGGGAATGGAGGTCTCGACATGAGGGGTGGAGAATCACCAAGTGTGAGTGATGAGAGGGGCAAATCATAGTTTCTGAACAAATAGAGCCTCTAATGAATGTCAGATGGATAAAGAGTCTCACAGCTATCCCCAGTATCGCCTAGAAAGTTTGGAGTTCAACATCCATTACCTTTGAGATGATTTTGACTTGTGTTCACATGCCCTGTGCTGAGCTTTTCTTAGTCATTCAGTCGTATCTGACTCTTTGCAACACCACGGACTGTAGCCCACCAGGCACCTCTGTCCATGGGGATTCTCCAGGCAAGAATACTGGAGTGGATTAAAATGTCCTCCTCCAGGGGATTTTCCCAACCCAGGGATTGAACCCAGTTCTTCCACATTGCGGGCAGATTCTTTACCATCTGAGCCACAGGGATGTCAGGTCACATGCCCTAACCCCATCCAAATTTTGCTTCTGAAGCATACCTTCTAGGAAAAGCAATTCACCCACATAAATTTAAAAGGGGCACAGTATAATATATATGGGGAAAAAATAATTCCCTTCGTTCACTTTTACCCATGCTTTCCATTTTCTTCCACAATTCTTTTATTATATCTTAGGTCAAGGTTAAGGAATATGATATAAAGCATGTGAGCTAAGTTGCTTCAGTCGTATCTGACTCTTTGTGACCCTATGGACCATACCCTTCCAGGCTTCTCTGTCCATGGAGTTTTCGAGTGGGTAGCCAGGCCCTCCTCCAGGGGATCTTCCAAACCCAAGGATCAAACCCGCACCTCTTGCATCTCCTGCCTTGGGGAAGGCCATGATATATAGCATAATATTTCAAATATTATAGCATCTTTTCATATGCAATGCAAATGGGTGATAAGAGACTCGGATCACACCCTCTGGCTTTGAAAGGCAGCGCAGTGGTAAAGAATCTGCCTGCCAACGCAGGAGATACAAGAGATGCAGATTCAATCCCTGGGTTAGGAAGAGCCCCTAAAGGAGGAAAACACAATCCACTCCAGAATTCTTGCCTGAAGAGGCCTGTCAGGCTACAGGGTCTGTAGGGTCACAGAGTCAGCATGACTGAGTGACTCAGCACTCCACACCCTTAGTAGATGTTTTGATTTATCCAGTGGCACCCCACTCCAGTACTCTTGCCTGGAAAATCCCATGGGCGGAGGAGCCTGGTACACTGCAGTCCATGGGATCCCAGAGAGTCGGACACACTGAGCGACTTCACTTTCACTTTCATTTATTCGAGATACTGACTCATTCATCCTATCCTCGCAAAGCTTTCCCTGACTCCTTGCTCCATCGTGTGCACCCTGCTGCAAGTTATCCTGTCCTAAGGTAAGCTGATGCAAAAGCTCAGGAGAAGCTCAGTTCTTCTAGACTAACAGTCTTTTTATATTAACCTATTGCTGAGGAATAACTTTCATGAGAACAACCTGTGTGCTTCCTGGTAAGAAAATCGTTTTTCCTGTTTTGACCATCACGATCAACAGGTACACATCTTCACTTATGTTAACTGTTGGGTTGCACCATGCAGCCCTGTATGCCTTCTAGTTGCCTAGCCTGGAAGGGCCAAGAGACAGTGACATAGATCTCAGTGATTTATTGGACAGGGAATCTTATCAGTCTGAAACAAAGGTCCTGAAGTGACACCTCACTTTGGACAGCAGCTGGCAGGCAGAACCCAGCAGTAATCTTCACTACTCAGAGGAGAAGAAGATTGTCATTGACAGGGGAACCTGTCATCCGCTTGGCCTCATAAGTTACCAAGAAAACCAGCCACTGGGGCAGGGTGCAACCNAGTTGCCTAGCCTGGAAGGGCCAAGAGACAGTGACATAGATCTCAGTGATTTATTGGACAGGGAATCTTACAAGTCTGAAACAAAGGTCCTGAAGTGACACCTCACTTTGGACAGCAGCTGGCAGGAAAAACCCAGCAGTAATCTTCACTACTCAGAGGAGAAGAAGATTGTCATTGACAGGGGAACCTGTCATTCGCTTGGCTCATAAGTTACCAAGAAAACCAGCCACTGGGGCAGGGTGCAACCATGTAGGCAGTTAACAATTAAGCCCTATAATTAAGAGGATTGGATAGTCATGTGAGTGAAGAAGGGCCTGGTCAAGCACGGGATGTACAGACAGCTGCTGCTGCTACTGCTGCTAAGTCGCTTCAGTCGTGTCCAGCTCCGTGCAACCCCATCGACTGCAGCACACCAGGCTCCTCCGTCCACGGGATTTTCCAGGCAAGAGTACTAGAGTGGGGTGCCATTGCCTTTTCTGGTACAGACAGCAGTCATCCTGAAAAGCCTGACCTTACAGTAACAGAGGGGCATCCAAACCCAGGTACTTTTTTCTCTCTTATTTTAGGTTTTAAAAAATTTCAAAGTGCCATTTAACTTTAGTTCTTTATGGAAACTGTTGTGTGGATTTCTTTGTTGTTAAATAATCTCTGTAAATCCAGCTTTTCCACTGACTTTCCTTGTGTAAATCTGGTGAATTGTGTCATTGAATTTGTAAAATGTATTCCATCTAGGGGTAGGCTCTCTAGGGCCCATAGTTGCATAAAGCTATCACTTTGTTTTCTGAATTGAACCATCAAACGCTGTATTAGGAATCTTGGCTTCAGGAGAGCTCAAAGCAGAAAGGGCAGGAGTTTTATGCCCTTCTAATCGCATAGGCACGTCAGGCTATTTAAACTGTTATGCTAAATAAAAATCATTAATAAGCAAAGTGACCTTGGGGGTTGCTATAGGAAATTCTGATTTCTAAAAGCACATCTTAAATTCCATTGTCCTTATGATGGCCAAGGGTCAAAACTGGACCTTGGGGGTTGCTATAGGAAATTCTGATTTCGAAAAGCACATCTTAAATTCCATTGTCCTTATGATGGCCAAGGGTCAAAACTGGACATTCCCAGTGAAGGCAGAGGTTTTTTTTTTTTTTTTTTCAGTTCCACTGTATCACAGCTTTATGCTACACAAATGTTTGTTAGCTAGTAAGTTTACACCAGATACACTTTATATTTTTGAAGAAATTGTCCCGTTCTGTCCTACATTATGAATTCCGACAGAGTTACAATTACTGTTATAAGGAATTATAAACAACATAACATAGTCTTACTCTGAGAAAACACAATTATATATATATCTACATATATATACTCAATAATACAGTAATATCCTACTCATAGAACTTTGGGTGTGTGTGCTCAATTGTGTCTGACTCTGCAACCACATGCATTTAGCCCACCAGGCTCCTCTGTCTATGGAATTTTCCAGGAAGACTGCTATAGCAGGTTGCCATTTCCTACTCCAGGGGATCTTCCTGACCCACGGATCGAACCCATCTCTTATGTCTCCTGCACTGGAGGAGAACTTATGTGTGGCATAAGCTCTATGCTACATACAGAACTTACTTTAGGTTTAAAACATTTCAGTCAGCTCTTATTTTTCTCTAAACTTTATGAGTTATTAACACAAAGTTAATAATTTACTAACAGACATAAATATTCAAATTAGATCTGTGCTGAAAGAATTAAGTGCCAAATATACAGTAATTTTGCTTTGAAGAGTTTAAATGCCTCGTGAATTTTTTTTTCTAATTTTTTTGATAAAAAGATGCCAGAATAAATCTGAGCGTGGTCAAAATGACTGAACTGCATTTCTCTTCTCAGTTTTTTTCTTACTGTACTATTTTTGCCTTTGTCTCTGACTGCTCAAACCATCCACCATCACATAATGTCTTTGGTAAATTCAAAAATACATAAACTGAGCTAAATTTACCATATATGTAATGTCAAATACACACTAAACTCAAAATACATTAAACTCAACTGTGGTGGGAAGCCATGTGGTGTGAAGTAAAAGTGAAATTTTAGCTACCTTTAGTAGCTAAAGCTGAGACGCTGAAAACGCCTGAGTCCTTTTATTACTGATGAACCACCCCAAAAGATAGCTGGATCCAGCTGAATTTAATTGAAAGGCTTTTGAGGTGAGTTTCTTTCAAAGCAAACTGATGATACTGAAAATTTTGCAGTCTGTGGAGTTGTTTGAAGTTTATCAGAAAGAATGCAGTTGGCACATTTACTCAGTTACAGGGTCATTGCAGTGTTTTGTGTGTGTGTGTGTATATGTATTTAAGAAATAAATCTTACTATTTGAATTAATATGTTTGAAACTTTGGATCTTTCTGCTTAAAGTGATAAGATTAAGAATAAAAAAAGTGAATTTTAAATTAAATGTCTTTACAAAAATAGTGTAGCTAAATTTCATCAACCTGAGATGTTAGACTCCAACATGCAGTGTTTTATATCTTTCTATATAGAAAATAAAAATCTTTATAAATTTAAAAAAAGGACTTCACTTTCAATGATGGCATTTATTGCTCAATCTCCAAAGAATTGTTTGAAATGCATAATTATTTTTTTAAATGATGCCTAATGCCAATCATTTTATTTCCTTTCCATGGAAAGTGAAAGGCCCAAATCTCAAAAGAGTTTGGAACATTCAAAATGGTTTTCATCCATTTATAGTCCTATTGTTGCTATGTCAATGGAAATGTATTTCAAGTTTGAATAAAAAGCCACATAAATGAGTCAGATGTAAGTGATGATTACTGCTTGCTGTGATTGTATTTTAACCTAAAAAGAAAAAGTGTGTCTGAAGGAGACCACATAGGAAAGCAGAAGTAGGGGCTTTAAATTTATTATTCTTCCAGTTTGTTTACTGGTATTCAACACATCTGTTAATCTGCTTTATGACAATTTCTTGTGGTAAAATTGTAACAGTTAAGCTATTAATTGATTTAATGAGCACTTAAGTATGGAAATGATAGTTGTGTTCCTTTAAACAAGTTTTCCTTTGATTACTTTGAATTAAGTTTTATTATTTGTCCCTCAAGACGTAAATGAGGAATATTTTAAAATATGAACTAAATGGAGAGAGAAACACAGACTCGCTTTTTTACGCCAAGTGTCCTCAAAACTCTATTGTTATTACACTCATAAGAAGGAACCCCAGAACTGTGAAGGTAACTTTCAAATGCAGTGAATAAAATAGATGTGTAGTCACATGTGTTAATAATAACATGTAAGCTGTGCTCAAAACATTGCCTCAGTCTTCACAACAACCCTATTTAAAACCACAAAACAATGCAAAGCAGTTACTTTTTTAACCCCATTGTAAATGTCAATAAACTGACATTTAGAAGTTTTGAAATTTTTCCCTGCATGATATCTCCAGTGAATGATGTTGCATTAATATTATGACAACTGTTCCAGTGATTTTTAAGTTTCATAATCACTAAATTTAAAAAATACTTATATACAAATATAAAAATAAAAATTTAAAGTATAAAAATATTAAAAATTAAAATTATAAATATATATATAGGAGGACACAACACTTCATGGCAAATATATGGGGAAATAGTGGAAACAGTGGCTGACTTTATTTTTCTGGGCTCCAAAATCAAGGCATATGGTGACTGCAGCCATGAAATTAAAAGACACTTACTCCTTGGAAGGAAAGTTATGACCAACCTAGACAGCATAATAAAAAGCCGAGACATTATTTTGCCAACAAAGGTCCATCTAGTCAAGGCTATGGTTTTTCCAGTGGTCATGTATGGTTGTGACAGTTGGACTATAAAGAAAGCTGAGAGCCAAGGAGCTGATGCTTTTGAAATGTGGTGTTCGAGAAGACTCTTGAGAGTCCCTTGGACTGCAAGGAGATCCAACCAGTCCATCCTAAAGGAGATCAGCCCTGGATGTTCTTTGGAAGGAATGATGCTAAAGCTGAAACTCCAATACTTTGGCCACCTGATCTGAAAAGCTGACTCACTGGAAAAGACCTTGATGCAGGAGGAGAAGGGGATGACAGAGGATGAGATGGTTGGATGGCATCACAGACTTGATAGACATGGGTTTGGTGGACTCCAGGAGTTAGTGATGGACAGGGAGCCCTGGTGTGCTGTGGTTCATGGAGCCACAAAGAGCAACTGAACTGATATAGGAAGACTGGGGTTAAGACATTTGTTATATATACTTTCAATATGTGGTGAATTTTAATATTTCTGGACTTATCTGTAAACAAGGATGACACAGCCATCAGAGATTTCAGCCTTCCAAATATAAATTTCTGAGCCCAGGTAGAACAATACCAGCTATCCTCAGCCATTAGCTACTTCTCTGGTAAGCACTGAGAAGCTGGGAGATCTGAGAAATCTCAAGAGGAGGGAGAAAAATATCACAATAAAACACACAGCAAGTGAGGATGACCAATTAGTTTAAATTGTGTTAAGATTAATCAGCCTTAATTAGGTAAAGACCAATTATTTTAAATTTGTGTTAAGTATAATCAGCCTTAATTAAGACAATAGTGTTAAAAATAATCCACGAAAATTTGGATACTTGAACGTGAAGATAATCTCTACTTGGCTTCTGAGAATAAAGCTAATTGAAATTTTTAGTATCTGTAAACTGTTATAGATTTCCCATAATAAACTTATTTTATTAAACATTTTATTTATTTATTAAACTTATTTTATTATGGTCAAATACAGTTATTGCTTCTTAATATAAACAGAAAAGCTATTGAAATTGCTCACCTATAAACATAGCACAAATATGAGATATTTTTGAAAATTTAAGTGTAAATAAAACAAAGAGTTTCTTTGTTTTTGTTTTAGTTTAAGCATATTTTATTAAACTACTTTGTTGAATGTCATCCTACGAGTAAACTTTACAGAGAATTTATTTTATTTTCACTTTTATTCATACAAAATGGCTCTTCTCCAAAACTGAAAACAATATTGTCTTCCTACACAGCATGTTGGACTGATATACAGCCTTTGCTTCCAGAAAGTATATTATTTCCTACACTTGTACTATTCTTCATCCTGCAATTTTTATATGTTATTAAGTCATGCATCTTATAGAACAGCAAGATTAAGCATAATCACAACTTAGACTTTAGTTATTTTTATAAAGAATCCCAATATGTTACCTCAAAAAAGCTTTCATAAAAATAATGCGAAAAGCTGTGTTGAAGTGATCATCTCACCAGAGGGAAGAAATCAATGAGGAACAATAAAAACATCCTGTTTCATTTCTCCCCCAGACTCAGTGTTCCCAATGTGTTCTGACAATTGGATTTTATTTTGAACAAATAACTCAGGGTCTTCATAAAGAAAACAACCCAACTGAATAAGAATAATAATTAACTTTACTGCAGTTTTTAAGAATCAGTGTGATCCTTCTGGCCAAGAGGGAACAAGCTGAGTCACTCTGGCCAAGAGTGTCAAACTAGACCACTGTTTAATAAATTGTCATTGTCACTAAGGACATGGCAACAAAGTGTTATCTATGGAACCATGGCATTGGCAAGGGGAACAAAATAAGGTGGGAAATTTTTCTTTGATTATCTGTAAATGGGCTGAGAGGTGGGTCAGATTGGAACATTTGAGGGTAAGGGAAAGAGCTGAGGTATTTTGTTCCCTAAACCATGTCTTTCATTTTCCAGAACAAGAATAATTCATATAGAATACTTTATATAATTGATGGATACAATTTACCTCTGAAGTTTCCTATCTGTTAATAAATGCTTATTTTCCAGAAGCCTGCACTACTCTAAAGTCACAACCAAAGCCAAACAGCCTCCAGTAATCCACAGATCTTTTCCATAATGAACCACTTTGTTCCTGTTGGTCCAGGAGCTATTTAAATGGAAGCTCTGAGTTCTAGGACCAGATGCTCTTATATATAGGCATACCATGGAAATATTGAGGGTTCCATTTCAGACCACCATGATGTCACAATAAAGGGAGTCACACAAATTTGTGGATTTTCCAGTTCATATAAAAGTTAGATTTACACTATACCATGAGAATAGCATTTTGTCAAAAAAATGTAATAATTTAAGAAGATATTTCATTCCTAAAAGATGCTAACCACCATCTGAGCTTTCAGAGAGTGGTAATCATTTTGCTGGTGGAGGTGATGCCTAGAAGTTAATGGACCTTGACTGATTAGAGTGGTGGCTGCTGAAGTTTGGGGTGGCTAAGGCAATTTCTTAAACTAAGACAATAGTGAAGTTTGCCACATAGATTGACTCTTCTCAAAAACGATTTCTCTGTAGATTTCTATGCAATGTGATTTGATAGCATTTTACCCACAGGAGAACTTCCTCCATAATTGGAGTCATTCCTCTCAAACCTGCCACTGATTTATCAAATGAAATGTGTGCAATATTCTATATTATTTGCTGTCATTTCAACACTTTCATAGCATCTTTATCAGGAGTAGCTTTTTTCTCAAGAAACTTTTCTTTGCTCATCCATAAGAAGCAAGTCCTAATGTGTGAAAGTTTATCATGAGATTGTGGCAGTTCAGTCATATCTTCAGGATATAATTCTAATTCTAGTTTTCCTGATGCTTCTACCACTAAAATATTTCTACTTTTTCCACTGAAATCTTGAACCTCTCAAAGTCATCCATGAGGCTTGGAATCATCTTCCTCCCAACTATATTAAGGTTGATATTTTGACCTCTTCCCATGCAAAACAATTACTCTTAATGGCATCCAGAATGACGAATTCTTTCTAAAAGATTTTCAATTTACTTTGCCTATATCTCAGAGGAATCACTGTCTATGGCAGCTATAGCCTTACAAAATGTATTTCTTACATAATGAGACTTGAATGTTGAAATTAACCCTTAATCTATGGGCTGCAGAATGGATGTTATATTAGGGGCATGAAAACAAAATTAATCCAGTTGAATATCTTCATGCTGCTAAGTCACTTGAGTCGTGTCCAACTCTATGCGACCCCATAGACAGCAGCTGACCAGGCTCCCCTGTCCCTGGGATTCTCCAGGCAAGAACACTGGAGTGGGCTGCCGTTTCCTTCTCCAATGCAAGAAAGTGAAAGTGAATCACTTAGTCCTGTTCGACCCTCAGCGGCACCATGGACTGCAGCCTACCAGGCTCCTCCATCCATGGGATTTTCTGGCAAGAGTACTGGAGTGGGGTGCCATTGCCTTCTCCAAATATCTTCATGAGATCTCTTAAATGACCAGGTATATTGCCAGTGAACAGCAAGCAATATTTTGAAAGGAATCCACCCCCACTCCCTGCCCAATAGGTCTCAACAGGGGGCTTAAAGTATTCAATAAATCAAGTTGTAGACAGATGTGCCATCATTCAGGTGTTGTTTCATTTGTAGAGCACGGGTAGAGTGGATTTAACGTAACTCTTAAGAGCCCTATAATTTTCAGAATGATAAGTGAGCACTGGCTTCAACTTAAAAGTCTTCAAGTGCATTTGCCCTCAGTAAGAGATACCCCTTGTCCTTTGAAACTTTGAAACCAAGTATTAACTTTTCTGCTCTAGCTATGAAAGTCTTTGATTTTAGCATCTTCTTCCAGTAGAAGGTTGTTTAGTCTATGTTGAAAAATCTGTCTTTTAGAGTAGCCACCTTCATTAATACTTAGCTAGATCTCTGGACAGCTTGGAATGTTTGACTTCAACACTTTTGTAATATTATCTATTGGCTATTCTTCAATCACTTTCCTGTTTGATTCATGGCTATCTCTCCTTTGTTATATACAGCTCTCTTCTTATAATTTATTCTTGAAACTAATATCACATAGTATCTCAACAGAGTCATTGACATATAATTTCCTTGAGATTTTCTTGTGATTTGTACCATCCTGTAAATTGTCATCCTGAGATAGTCAAATAGCAGTGCTCTTTGAACAGTTCTTGTACATGAACTGCTAATATTTTCATTAACTTTGCATGGTCCCCAAATTCTAGATCTCTATTATTCAGTACAGTAATAGTGTCTAGCCATATGGGGCTGTTAAACAGCTGAAATGTGAATAATCAAAGTGAAATGAGCTTTAAGTGTAAAATACACATCCGAGTTGGAATTTATTACAGAATAAAAGTATTTAGTACAGGTTGAAAAGGGAAGTATCTCATTTATCTTTTTTATATTGATTACATGTTTTTAAAATTATGTTAAATATATTAAGTTAATTTGAGCTACTTTACATTTTTAATGTGATCACTACGAAACTTACTGTATGTGGCTTTTATATGTGGCTCACATTACACTTCTAGTTTCAAATTAAGATTTACCTGAAATCGTAAAGGCACATGAAGTGTGAGTGGTAGTAGAGGCACAGAGAAATACATGGATGAGGCTGAGGGAGAAAATGTGAGGGGAAAAATCATTTGACACTTCTTTACTGTTGTAAATTGCTGGTAAGTTCTAGAAGAGTTGGCAGTAACTTTTTGCATGGCACTTTATAAATGCAGAGAAATGTTGATGATTGTTAACCTTTATGTCTGCCTCCTCCTAACTGTAATCTTGGAGACCAGGAAGGGGCAAAAATCTTATTTAGAAATTCTTATTTCTTACCAGGAGTATACTAACTTGTCAATTTGTTTACAGATAGTTAAATCAAATTGAATTGAGAAAGAAAATCGAAGATGTGTAAACCCATGAAACTTGAGTAGTGAGACATCAAAGGTACACAAAACAAAGCTCATATTATCCCCCAGATCTTCCATTTCTCACTGTTCTCCCACAAAAGGTCAAGACCAAAATGAAATGATTGTTGACCCCTCCATGTCCCTGAGCATCCACACCTGACCTCTCATTAAGTCTCTCTGTAACTATGAACACCATTGATCCATCCCCTTCTTTTCATCTTTTCTACTCATAGTATATTACAAATAGCTGTTCTCTCCTTTGGAAACTGCACACATGTGTCTTCTTGTTTTTATTCTTGTCCTTTTAAATTTATTCTCCAAGGAGAAACCAGTGTGATCTTTAAAAATGCCAGTCATAGCTTTTTATATATTATGTAAAATCCTCCATGGATTGATGTTGAATTTGGGTTTAATCTACACTCGACTAGCTCCCAGGCACTACAGGTCCTAAAGGTTGCCTAATTGTTCATCCTCAGGTCATATCACAGCCATCTTGTTCACCATGGTCCAGCCACACCATCCTTTGTTTCTTCAATGTGCTATATGCATTTCTGATCAGCCCATATTGCTACATAGATCTTTCTGTGGTTAATGTCTCAGTTCAAATATTATCTCCTCAGAGATGAATTCCTACAGAGAGGATTTTCTACAAACTGATTTGACTTTTCATACACATCATGATCATCTTTTATTTTCTTCTTGTAAGTTATTCCTAACTGAAAGTATCTTCATCACTTATTTGGTTATGTATTAGTATATGTTTTTCTTACTGTAAATTGCAGTTTTTCACTGGAGCATGGATCTTCTCTGTCTTGTTTCTTATGCAACATTAATGGTTCAAAGTAGTTATTGCTAAAAATATGAGTTGAGTGAATTATCCAGAAAGTTAATGCTAAGAAATATAGTTCGTGCTAAGAAATATAGTTCATGCTAAATGTATAAGTTAAATTATGCAGAAAGGCAAAATAAGATGATCATTAAAACACAGAGGAGTTAAATGAAAGTGAGATACTGAAAGAAAGGTACCTTTGGTACCAAAAGAAATCTCATACTCTTTTTTAATTAATTTATTTTTTAATTGAAGGGTAATAGCTTTACAGAATTTTGTTGTTTTCTGTCAAACCTCAACATGAATCAGCTGTAGGTATACATATATTCCCTCCCTTTTGAACCTCCCTCCCATGTCCCTCCCCATCTCACCCTTCTAGGTTGATACAGAGCCCCTGTTTGAGTTTCCTGAGACATACAGAAAATTCCCATTGGCTATCTATTTTACATATGGTAATGTAAGTTTCCATGTAACTCTCTCCATACAGCTAACCCTCTCCTCCCTTCTCCCCATGTCCATAAGTCTATTCTCTACATCTATTTCTCCACTGCTGCCCTGTAAATAAATTCTTCAGTATCATTTTTCCAGATTCTGTATATATGCGATATTTATCTTTCTCTTCCTGATTTATTTCACTCTGTGTAATAGGCTCTGGGTTTGTCCACCTCGTTAGAACTGACTCAAATGCATTCCTTTTTATGGTTGAGTAATATTCCATTGTGTATACGTACCACAACTTCTTTATCCATTCATCTGTCGCTGGACATCTATGTTGCTTCCATGTTCTAGCTATTGTAAATAGTGTTGCAATTCAATGAACAATGGGATACAAGTGTCTTTTCCAATTTTGGTTTCCTCAAGATATGTGCCTAGGAGTGGGATTGCTGGATCATGTGGTGGTTTTATTCCTAGTTTTTAAAGAAATGTCCATACCATCTTTCATAATGGCTGTATCAATTTACATTCTCACCAACAGTGCAAGAGCATTCCCTTTTCTCCACACCCTGTCCAGAATTTATTGTTTTTAGACTTTATGATGATGGCCATTCTGATTGGTGTGAGGTGATATCTCATTGTAGTTTTGATTTGCATTTCACCAATAATGAGCGATGTTGAGCATCTTTTCATGTGTTTGATAGGCATCTGTATGTCTTTGGAGAACTGTTTAGGTATTTTTCCCACTTTTTCATTGGGTTGTTTGTTTTTCTGACATTGAGTTGTATGAGCTGCTTATATGTTTTGGAAATTAATCCTTTGTCAGTTGT
The DNA here is from genome assembly GCA_006410615.1 of Neotragus moschatus. NCBI lineage: Eukaryota > Metazoa > Chordata > Mammalia > Artiodactyla > Bovidae > Neotragus > Neotragus moschatus. The sequence goes on from SJYA01002629.1 coordinate 202,476, forward strand.
TTCATTTGCTATTATTTTCTCCCATTCTGAGGGTTATCTTTTCACCTTGCTTATAGCTTCATTTGCTGTGCAAAAGCTTTTAAGTTTAATCATGTCCCAGTTGTTTACTTTTGTTTTTATTTCCATTACTCTAGGAGTTTGGTCATAGAGGATCTTGCTTTGATATGTCATTGAGTGTTCTGCCTGTTTTCCTCTAAGAGCTTAATAGTTTCTGGTCTTACATATAGATCTTTAATTATTTTGAGTTTATCTTTGCATATGTTGTTAGGAAGTGTTCTAATTTCATTCTTTCACACACAGCAGTCCAGTTTTCCAAGCACCATTTATTGAAGAGGCTGTCTTTGCCCCATTGTATATTCTTGCCTCCTTTGTCAGAAATAAGGTACCTATAGGTGCATGGGTTTATTTCTGGGCTTTTCTATCTTGTTCCATTTGTATGTATTTCTGTTTTTGTGCTGTTACAATAATGTCTTGATGACTGTAGCTTTGTATTATAATCTAAAGACAGGAAGGTTGATTCCTCCAGCTCCACACTTCTTTCTTAAGAATGTCTTGTATATTTGGGGTCTTTTGTGTTTCCATATGAATTGTGAAAATTTTTGTTCTAGTTGTATGAATGACATTGGTAATTTGATAGGAATCACATTGAATCTGTAGATTGTATTTGGTAGTATAGTCATTTTCACAATATTGATTCTTCCTACCCAGGAGCATGGAATATTTCTCCATCTGTTTATGTCATCATTGATTTCTTTCATCAGTATCTTATAATTTTCTGTGTACCCTTCTTCTATCTCCTTGAAGTGAAGTGAAGTGAAGTTGCTCAGTCGTACCTGACTCTTTGCTACCCCATGGACAGTAGCCTGCACCGAGCTCCTCTGTCCATGGGATTTTCTAGGTAAGAGTACTGGAGTGGGTTGCTGTTTCCTTCTCCAGGGAATCTTCCCAACCCAGGGATCGAACCCAGGTCTCCTGCATTGTAGACAGACGTTTACCTTCTGAGCCACCAGGGAAGTCCTTACCTAAGTCTATCTTCTTAGATAAGTTTATTCCTTACCTTATTATTCCTTGCTCAGTCATATCTGACTCTTTGCGACCCCATAGACTGTAGCCTACCATAGATTGTAGCCTACCATAGATTGTAGCCTACAGGCTTCTCCATTCATGGGATTTTCCAGGCAAGAATACTGAAGTGGGTTGCCATTTCCTCCTCCAGGGGATCTTCCCAACTCAGGAATCGAATGCGTATTTCCTGCATTGCAGGCAGATGTTTTACCCTCTGAGCCACCAGGGAAGCCCAGTTTATTCCTAGATATTATTTTTGTTGAAATGGTGAATGGGATTGAGTCCTTGATTTCTCTTTCTGATTTTTCATCATTATATGGAAATGCAAATTATTTCTGCATATTGATTTTGTGTCCTGAGACTTTGGTAAATTAACTGATTAGCTCTAGTAATTTTCTGATAGTATCTTTAGGGTTTTCTATGTACTGTATCATGTCATCTGCAAACAGTGAAAGCTTTACTTCTTTTCTTCCAACCTGGATTCCTTTTATTTCTTTTTCTTCTCTGCTTGCTGTAGCTAGGACTTACAAAACTATGTTGAACAATAGTGGTGACAGTGGACACCCTTGTCCTGCCTGATCTTAGGGGAAATGCTTTCAGTTTTTCACCATTGATAATAATGTTTGCTGTAGGCTTATCATATATGGCCTTTACGATGCTGAGGTAGGTTCCCTCTATGTCCATATTTTGAAAGGTTTTAATCATAAATGGGTGCTGAATTTTGTCAGAGGCTTTTTCTGCATCTATTGAGATTATCATATGGTTTTCATCTTTCAATTTGTTAATATGGTGCATCACGTTGATTAATTTGTGTATATTGAAGAATCCTTGCATCCTTGGAATAAACCCAACTTGATCATGATATATGAGCTTTTTAATGTGTTGTTGAAATTTGTTTGCTAAAGTTTTGTAGAGGATTTTTGTGTCTGTGTTCATCAGTGATATTGGCCTGCAGTTTTCTTTTTTTGTGTTGTCTTTGTCTGGTTTTGGTATCAGGGTGATGGTGGCCCCGTAAAAATGAGTTTGGAAGTGTTTCATCCTCTGCAATTTTTGAAAGAGTTTTAGAAGGATAGACATTAGCTCTTCTCTAAATGTTTGATATAATTCTCCTGTGAAGCCATCTGGTCCTGGGCTTTTGTTTTTGGGGAGATTTTTGATCACAAATTCAATTTCAGTGCTTGTAATTGGGTTGTTCATAATTTCTGTATATTTCTGGTTCAGTCTTGGAAGATTAAACTTGTCTAAGCATCTGTACTTTCTTCTTGGTTATCCACTTTATTGCCATATAGTTTTTCATGATAGTTTCTTATCAGTTCAGTTTATTTGCTCAGTTGTGTCCGATTATTTGAAAACCCATGGACTGCAGTATGCCAGGCATCCCTGTTCATCACCAACTCTTGGAGTTTACTCAAACTCATTTCCATCGAGTTGGTGATGCTATCCAACCATCTCATCCTCTGTTGTCCCCTTCTTCTCCCACCTTCAATCTTTCCCAGCATCAGGGTCTTTTCCAATGAGTCAATTCTTAGCAAGTGGTGGCCAAAGTACTAGAGTTTCAGCTTCAGCATCAGTCTTTCCAATAAATAGTCAGGACTGGTTTCCTTTAGGATGGATTGGTTGGATCTTGCAGTCCAAGGGACTCTCAAGAGTCTTCTCTTCTGCACTCAGTTTTCTTTATAGTCCAACTATCACATCCATACATGACTACTGGTAAAACCACAGCTTTGACTACATGGACCTTTGTGGCAAAGTAATGTCTCTGCTTTTTAATATGCTGTCTAGTTTTGTCATAGCTTTTCTTCCAAGGAGCAAGTGTCTTTTAATTTCATGGCTGCAGTCACCATCTGCAGTGTTTTTGGAGCCCCCCAAAATAAAGTCTCTCACTGTTTCCAGTGTTTCTCTATCTACTTGCCATGAAGCAGTGGGACTAGATGCCATGATCTTAGTTTTCTAAATGTTGAGCTTTAAGCCAACTTTTTCATTCTCTTCTTTTACTTTTATCAAGAGCCTCTTTAGTTCTTCACTTTCTGCCATAAGGGTGATGTCATCTGCATATCTGAGGTTATTGATATTTCTCCTGGCAAACTTTGATTCCAGCTTGTGCTTCATCCAGCCCAAAATTTCACATCATGTTCTCTGCATATAAGTTAAGTTAAGCAGCATGACAATATACAGCCTTGACATACTCCTTTCTCAATTTAACAGTCTCTAGTAATACTTTGTATTTCTGCATTGTCTGTTGTAACCTCTCCTTTTTCATTTCTAATTTTGTTGATTTGATTCTTCTTTTTTTCTTGGTGAGTCTGGCTAAAGCTTTGTCAATTTTGTTTATCTTTTCAAAGAACAAGCTTTTAGTTTTATTAATCTTTACTATTGTTCCTTTCATTATTTAGATTGCCTATTTGATGATTTTTCTTGTTTTGATTGTATTGCTATAAACCTCCCTCTTAGAACTGCTTTTGCTGTATCCCATAGGTTTTGACTTGTCATGTTTTTATTGTCATTTGCTTTTATAAATTTTTTTATTTCCCTTTTGGCTTCTTAAGTAACCTGTTGGTTATTTTGAAACATATTGTTTAATCTCCATGTGTGTGTGGCTTTGACATTTTTTTTCCTTGTAATTCATATCTAGTGTCATAGTATTGTTGTTGGAAAAGATTCTCAGTATGAAGAAATCTCTAGCTATTTATAATTTTTGATAAGTCATGGTGTGCTATTGGATTTATTTTTTTAATTTTATGTGATATTATAAGAAATTACATACTTTTAGATGCTAATATTGACTACTACTGAGAGGTAAGGACTAACTGAACATAATAACATCTCATAAGTTATGATGAAGTTCTGAGACTCAAAACTAAAATGGTGATGGTTTAATCACTAAGTCATGTCCAAGTTTTGCCAGCCCATGGACTTTAGCCCACCAGGCTCCTCTATCCATAGGATTTTCCAGGCAAGAATACTGGAATGGGTTGCCATTTCCTTCTCCAGGGGATCTTCCAGACCCAGAGATTGAACCCAGGTTTCCTGCACTGCAGGCAGATTTTTGACCAACTGAACTACCAGGGAAGCCCTCAAAATTAAAATGAGTTCTATCAAAATAACAGACAATTAGCATTCACTCAATTAGCCTATTTCCCCCAAGGATCTCTTGGAGTAAACCCACAGGTGACAGAAATGATACACCATAATTATTCAAACTAGATATTCACTCATGTGTTATAATTTTAAGCAAATCAGATCAGATTACCCCATTGATATTTGATCCTCCATGAATTGACAGAGGTTTACCATTAGATATTAATCGCTAGCAGCAATACTTCAAAACTATAAGTATTTGCTGATATAGAAACACACTCAATTTAGATGTTGTATTAACATCAGACCATATGATGAAGAGCACCAGGCTTCTAGAGAAGAGCTCCAAGAAAATGAGAATTTGGCAGGTGGAACTGAAAGGAACTTGAGTATTGATCTTTGGCTTCCTGGTGTGGATGGTTCCCAAAACCAGGTGGTAACATAAAAGTGCCTGAAAAGTGAGCACAGATCGCCTCAAAGATAAATAGATTATGAGCAGGCTGCTAAGTCACTTTAGTCGTGTCCAACTCTGTGCGATCCTAGAGATGGCAGCCCACCAGGCTCCCCCATCCCTGGGATTCTCCAGGAAAGAACACTGGAGTGGGTTGCCATTTCCTTCTCCAATGCATGACAGTGAAAAGTGAAAGTGAAGTCACTCAGTCATGTCCCACTGTTCGCGACCCCATGGACTGCAGACTACCAGGCTCCTCTGTCCATGGGATTTTCCAGGCAAGAGTACTGGAGTAGGGGGGACATTGCCTTCTCCGGATTATGAGCACGAGAAGATGAAAATTAAAATATTCAAAATAAGTGCTTGTGCTAATTCTAATGGGAATGAAATAAGATAGCTCTAGGGCTGAAAGAGAAGGAATATAATTTATCTTCTAATTTTATAAATGAACACATTAAAAATATTTACAGAAACTCATAGTTCACAAAGTAGTCTAGCATGAATTATAATTATTTCATTGCAGAGTCACGGTATTCTGTCAAATAGTTAAATTATACCCTTATTATAGAGTTTATCCCTATATATTAAACAACTGGCCCAGTTTACACAGTGTCTCTAAACCATCAGTTCAGTTCAGTCGCTCAGTCGTGTCTGATTCTTTGCGACCCCATGAATCGCAGCACGCCAGGCCTCCCTGTCCATCACCAACTCCCAGAGTTCACTCAGACTCATGCCCATCGAGTCAGTGATGCCATCCAGCCATCTCATCTTCGGTCGTCCCCTTCTCCTCCTGCCTCCAATCCCTCCCAGCATCAGAGTCTTTTCCAATGAGTCAACTCTTGGCATGAGGTGGACAAAGTACCTTCCAAAGAAATCCCAGGGCCGATCTCCTTCAGAATGGAGTGGTTGGATCTCCTTGCAGTCCAAAGAGCTCTCAAGAGTCTTCTCCAACATCACAGTTCAAAAGCATCAATTCTTTGGTGCTCGGCTTTCTTCATAGGCCAGCTCTCGCATCCATACATGACTTCTGGAAAAACCATAGCCTTGAGTAGACGGACCTTTGTTGGCAAAGTAATATCTCTGCTTTTGAATATGCAGTCTAGGTTGGTCATAACTTTTCTTCCAAGGAGTAAGCATCTTTTGATTTCATGCCTGCAGTCACCATCTGCAGTGATTTTGGAGCCCAGAAAAATAAAATCTGACACTGTTTCCACTGTTTCCCCATCTATTTCCCATGAAGTGATGGGACTGGATAATTATAAACTATTCCATTTATTTGTTTTAGAAAACTACTTCTGTTGTAACTATAGAAAAAAAAAAAGGACATTCTTGGTTTGATTGAGGGATATAGAATAATTTGCAATTGCGAGTTTTGTCTTCATATTGATTGATGCTACTGTCTCTACTTAATACTAAATAATATTCAGTTACACTATAAAACAAAGAAATCAATACATAGAAGTTTAAAAAATTGAACTTATAAAAGGAAATTCCGTGAAAATGGTTCATTATTAACTCTAAGTCCTATAGGAACACAGAGACAAACGTCATCAGAGAGGCTACTGTTTTCTTGCAGAACAAAGGCATCTTAGTGGTGCTTTGGGGCTTACCATCTCATTTGGGATTATAGTAATCAAACTTATCACTGTTTTAAAATTATAATGCTATTAATAAGTATTTTCTTAGTGATCTACTTTATTATTTAAGATATATTTTGATTATGTAACTGTATTATTAATAGGCTATGTTTGATTATGACATTTGTGTGCTTGCATGCTAAGTTGCCTCAGTCATGTCTGAATCTTTGTAACCCTATGGACTGTAGTCTAACAGGCTCCTCTTCCACCTCCTTGGGATTCTTTAGGCAAAAATAGTGGAGTGAGTTGCCATGCCATCCTCCATGGAATCTTCCCAACCCAGGGACTGAACCCAGATCTCTTACATCTACCTGCATTTGCAGGTAGGTTCTTTACCACTAGCACCACTTGGAACACCCTAGTTATAACATATGTTCTCATTTAGGATCTATTAATTTTATACAAAAGAAATGCATGCTGCTGCTGCTGCTAAGTTGCTTCAGTCGTGTTTGACTTTGTGCAACCCTATAGATGGCAGCCCACCAGGCTCCGCCATCCCAGGATTCTCCAGGCAAGAACAGTGGAGTGGGTTGCCATTTCCTTCTCCAATGCATGAAGGTGAAAAGTGAAAGTGAAATCCCTCAGTCGTGTCCAACTCTTCGCGACCCCATGGATTTCAGCCTACCAGGCTCCTCTGTCCATGGGATTTTTCCAGGCAAGATAACTGGTGTGCCATTGCCTTTTCCAAAAAAACGCATCAGGGTATGGAAAGAGGAGATAAGTCAGTTTGAAAACCATAAATTAGGGAAGTTTAAGACTTTTTTTTAAACAAAAAATGATCCAGATGTAATAGATTATGCTTCAGAGTTGGTCATTTATTTTCTTCATTTCTTTAGGGAAGAGGGAAAACTATAGGAGTTACATGCCAACTGTGAAATTAAGATAGAACAAAGAAAGAACCACAGTTAAAAAACTTAAAACAAGGTAATACATTGGTAAAGATGACTGGTTTACAAAGCTTTGTAGTAATTATTTAGTCACTAAGTCATGTCCAAATCTTTGTGACTCTGTGGACTGAAGCATACCAGATTTCTCTGGCTTCAATATGAGTTTGCTCATTCCCTGAGTTTGCTCAAATTCATGTCCATTGAGTTAGTAATGTTATTCCAGGCATCTTATCTTTCATCCCTTACTTTTCCTCCTGCCCTCAATCTTTCCCAGCATCAGGGTCTTTTCCAATGACTCAGCTCTTCGCATCATGTGTTCAAATTATGGGAGCTTCAGCAACAGTTCCACAGGGTTTATGTCCTTTAAGATTGTTTGGTTGGAGCTCCTTGCTGTTCAAGGAACTCTCAAGAGTCTTCTCCAGCACCGTAGTTCGGAAGCATCAATTCTTTGGCGCTCAGTCTGCTTTGTGATCTAGCTCTCACATCTGTACATGACTAGTGGAAAAACCATAGCTTTGATCATACAGAACTTTGTTGGCAAAGTGATGTCTCTGCTTTCTAATAGGTTGTCTGTTTGTCGTAGGTTTCCTTCCAGGGAGAAAGTGTCTTTTAATTTCATGGCTACAGTCACTATCTGCAGTAATTTTGGAGCCCAAGAAAATGAAATCTATCACTGTTTCCACTTTTCTCTCTTCTGTTTGCCGTGAAGTGATGTAACTGTATGCTGTGATCTTAGTTTTTTGAATGTTAAGTTTTAAGCTAGCTTTTCCTCTCTCATTCACCTTCATCAAGTGTCTCTTTAGTTCCTTATAGACCTTACAAGGTCATAAATAATGAAACGGTTGTTTCTATATTAAAAACCTATTTAGACAGTGTATGCTGAGAGGAATATTCATTTGACCGTGTATTTTGCAACTACACATTAATAGTAATGTCCTGTATCCATCCCAGGATGGGTTTAATTATTGAGTCAGTAACACTTGCTGTTAATGCTATGTGTTGATATTATTAACAAAGTCTGGTTTTACCATTACAAGCTATTTTTAACTATTTGAAATGTTCCCTAAACAGCATATGGTCAATTAAGCTAAAACTACAGTCTTTTTTCCCGCTATATGTCAAAGATTATAATGAGAGGAGTTGCGTATATTTTGTAATGCTGTTTAATAGAAAAATCATACTACATGACCTAGAAAGAAATTAGTCTAGATAAGAAATAAAAATGTGACATGTTACTATGTCTCCTCACTTTTAAAACTTTAAAATGGTATGTATGCTTTATGTGATAGTTCTGCCATATATTGGCTACTAGGTGAAGGAACTCTAAATTTATTTTTGGATTATTAAGATGTTACCAACTTTAACAACATAAATTCACACCAGTAAGTGGGAATAAGGGAATTATTATATTTAGAAATGAAATTCTAAAATAAATCCCAATTAAACATTCTGTACATACCTCTTTTCTTTTAGAGGTATGGAATTTTATTTTAAATTTCAGTGTATTATTTTAAGTATATAGTAGTTATATGTCCCCTCATATATTTCCAGTATACCCCAACTGTTTTTTATTGTTCTTATTCAGTGGTAAAATCATTTTTAGAATATATTCTAAAATCACTTTTAAGAGTGTTAAATCACTTTTGAACATGTGGATCTTTTTCTTATTGAAACTGCATCTCCAGTGTGCTACCACTTTATGCCAAGATTTTGTAAAATAACTGAACTAGAGTTACTGAGTCAAATGTATCAGTAGCAGCATTTAGTAAATAACTCAACATCAGACAAAAGAAGCCCATTATCAGCCGAGTAAGGGTAAAGAATTTTCCATCTTTTTCTATATTTGTGTTTGATTTAGTACTGATGCTGCTAAACCTGATTATCTGATTTTAGCTGTTCAGTCTCATTCTGTATGAGACATGACTCTCTGTGGGACTTTTTAACACAAGGTTTCACAACTATTTAATTCATTTTAAAAGTTTATATGGTTTTATTCAGCTAGAATTCTTCCATTAAACACTAAGTGGTCATATAATTTAACCCTACCACACTCTTTTATCACTGATTGAAATTCTAAAATGCATTTTTAAACTGGTACCTCCTCTGAATTGTACTCTTGCTGTCCACAGTGCAATATTCATCTTTTGTGCTTCAACTTGGGTTTTCTTCAAAATATTTTCATAGATGTAGTCTCATTCTTGCTGGGAAAATCCAGTGGAAAGAGGAGACTATTGGGCTACAGTCCATGGGGTCGCAAGGAACTGAACATGACTGAGCAACTGAGCACACAGCATAGAACAGTCTTGGAGACACTCACTGCCGAGCCTAATCGAGGCACCCTAAGGATGGCCTGCACAGACACCAAGGAGAGGAGGACACTGACTGTTGGCTTCATGCCAGCTCCTTCTCTAAGCACAGTTATTCTTCCATCCTCTTTTGCCTACTCATCACCTAAGGCATAAGAGAGCCCATGGCCTTCTGTTAACCCTGCAGCAAACTATTACCCTTACGTAGGCTGCTGCTGCTGCTGCTGCTGCTAAGTCGCTACAGTCGTGTCCGACTCTGTGTGACCCCAGAGACGGCAGCCCACCAGGCTCCCCCATCCCTGGGATTCTTCAGGCAAGAACACTGGAGTGGGTTGCCATTTCCTTCTCCAATGCATGAAAGTGAAAATGGAAAGTGAAGCTGCTCAGTCATGTCCGACCCTCAGCGACCCCATGGCCTACAGCCTTCCAGGCTCCTCCTTCCATGGGATTTTCCAGGCAAGAGTACCGGAGTGGGGTGCCATTGCCTTCTCCGGCTCTCACATAGGATTGCCAGTAAATAGGTATAAATCATAAAATTAAACAACAATGTATATCATTGTTCTTGTGATCTTAACAGTATAAATATGAATTATTCTTAACCCCAAATGATACATATAAACAGGTAACAAAATTTATTCTAGACACATAAAGAGAAAACAGGTCAAAATGTGCGAACTGTACTAACTAAATATTCCCTACAGTTGTAATTTGGAACATATAGAGTAAGTTTAAAATATATAATTAATATTCATATTATCAGTTATATGTAAGAATATGGAATATCTATTAAAGACATGATTTTAATTGTAGAAATTTAGAAAAACATATACCAAATAATCAATAGTATTTATCTCTGAAAGTGATGAAATAGCAGATGAAAAACATCACTTTCAATTTGTTTTTTTGGTTGAGTATGCTTTAGGTTTATGAGAAAATTAAAGACATCTCAAAAATAAGACCAACTGCCCATTTAGAAAGAAATGTACCAAATATATCAGGGATTTGGAAATATAGTTTTAGTACATGTAACTGAAATATGTTAGTGTGCTAAATACAGAAAAAATTCTTATAGTCAAAAGCACCAACAAAAATAAAATGATAATTCAATGAGGATGCATATAATTGAAGAGGAAGTTGTCACTTTAAGTGTAAGGATTTATATATGTTAATACATAATAGAATATAAAATATAAATGTGTTATATGCATATATACATTTTACTAACAGTTTTTTTACATATTATAATTCATACATATTATATGAATGAATTTAATATTTATTGTTTATAATACATATTTTATATAAATATTATATACATATATTACATTTATGTTACCTAAGTATTGTATATATAATAGCATGTTTAAATATGGGACTTCCCTGGTGTCTCAGATATTAAAGAATCTGCCTGCAATGCAGGAGACCCAGGTTACTATAAATCATACATGTAATATATCATATATATGTTACATATGTAATGGTGGGTATACATAATAAACTGTATGTATATAGTACACACATTATATATGTAATATATATTATTTATGTTATGTGGTGTTGGAGAAGACTCTTGAGAGTCCCTTGGACTGCAAGGAGATCCAACCAGTCCATTCTGAAGGAGATCAGCCCTGGGATTTCTTTGGAAGGAATGATGCTAAAGCTGAAACTCCAGTACTTTGGCCACCTCATGCGAAGAGTTGACTCATTGGAAAAGACTCTGATGCTGGAAGGGATTGGGGGCAGGAGGAGAAGGGGACGACCGAGGATGAGATGGCTGGACAGCATCAGTGACTCGATGGGCATGAGTCTGAGTGAACTCCGGGAGTTGGTGATGGACAGGGAGGCCTGGCGTGCTGCAATTCATGGGGTCGCAAAGAGTTGGACACGACTGAACGACTGAACTGAACTGATTGTGTATAAAAACTCAGATCCAAAGGTGAAGAGGGAAATGCAAATTTAAAGCACAGCAACTCCAGTGTTCTTGCCTGGAGAATTCCAAGGGATAGGGGAGCCTGGTGGGCTGCCGTCTATAGGGTCGCACAGAGTCGGACACGACTTAAGTGACTTAGCAGCAGCAGCAATACCATTTATTCAACTACGGAAATAAATAAGTTAAAAATTCTCCTGATGCAGGAAAAAGATGTGCCTATACTGAACTATTATACATGTGCAGTCAGAGATATGCTATTGTTGCAGTTATAGAATAATGTAAATTGTAGAGATACAGGCATGAGCATGGATGAATCTCACAAATTATTTTAACCTAAAAAGCAAATTGAAGACTATATAGAGGGCAATTCTATTTACATGAAGTTCAAAAACAAGCAAAATAAAATATTATTTATATATGTATATTTGGTTAAGATGTGAAAAGCAACATAGTTAATGTAAAACGTAATGTGATTTCCTTGGAGTTTGATACACAGGGCTGCTGTCTGGAAAGGGTATAAGGTCAACTAAAAAGATACTGATAATATTTTATTTCAAATATGAGTAGTGGGTACATGGATGTTCATTTATACTTTATTTAAATCATGAGTTCTATCATTTACATTATACTTGTAAAATAAAAAAAGATATTTTAACAAATTTATCAAATATCAGTTCAGTTCAGTCACTCAGTTATGTTCGACTCTTTGCGATCCCATTAACCACAGCACGCCAGGCCTCCCTGTCCATCACCAACTCCCAGAGTCCACCCAAACCCATATCCATCGAGTCGGTGATGCCATCCAACCATCTCATCCTCCGTCGTCCCCTTGTCCTCCTGGCCTCAATCTTTCCCAGCATCAGGGTCTTTTCCAATGAATTAGCTCTTCATATCAGGTGGCCAAAATATTGGAGTTTCAGCTTCAACATCAGCCCTTCCATTGAACACACAGGGCTGATTTCCTTTAGGATGGACTGGGTGGATCTCCTTGCAGTGCAAGGGACTCTCCAGAGTCTTCTCCAACACCACAGTTCAAAATAATTATCAAATATAATTAGTTATAATTTACTAAGAGGGTTACAAGGGGCTTCCCAGGTGATGCTAGTGGTAAAGAACCTGCCTGCCAATACAGGAGACGTGAGTGATGCTGGTTCAATCCCTGGGTCAGGAAGATCCCCTGGAGGAGGGCATGGCAACCCATTTCAGTAGTCTTGCCTGGAGACTCCCAGGGACAGAGGATCCTGGCAGGCCACAGTCCATGGGCTCTCAAAGAGTCAGACACAACTGAAGTAATTCAACACACACAGACACACATGAGGGTTACATTATTTTTGGTAACTTACTAAAGACATTGTAATCCAGTGTATGCCAGTTATTTATCAGAGATATTCTTGGAAAATAGTAATTATGTGATTATTCCTGTACTATCTTCCATTTTTCATAAATATCTAATTATTTAAAAATACTTTCTGTATATTTGGATGCAAAATGAAAGATGAGCAATTTATTTAAATAATATCACCTGACCAGAATTTCTACATGTTCCTAAACCAGAATTATTATGCAAATTATCTCACATAGTGTCCTTTTTGTAACTGTCAGAGAGAGAAAATAAACTTAAGGTCATATTCAGCTGCATTTTCCTAATCATTAATTATTTTCATAAATATTTTTGAATCTTTGCAATTCACAGTTTTATAAACTTTGTAAAACTAAGCTACACATGCACCCATTCCCCTACCAGAAAGCAGGGAGATATGGGGATGTTCTGCATCACCCCAGAGTTTGGTACACTGTATGTTGTTGGAGGTTTCAATGGTAGGGAACAGCATAGTAATCCACTTATGTCAAGTTTCAATGGGAAAATAAATGTGTAAGAGCTGAAACTCTAGAATAAGGTCATACTTTCATCAGCAGAGACTTGTATGTCTTTTGAAATTCTTGGCATGTCAAGGCCTTGGCAGAAAGAGAACATTGTGGTCATGGAACACCAAGTAACCATGCCCCTGAAACTTATTATGATCTAGGTTCTGTTGGTCTCATCAAGTCACAAAGATATTACATATCCAGAAGCAAATCATCACAAGATGGAATTGGTATATTCAGGATTGAGTCTGAACAAGACCATAAAGCACATGTAAAGTGCAATAGCAGATGAGTAGACCAGATGCCCACATCACCCACCAAAGTTGTACCAGTTCAACTTACTGTTTGTTCCTGTCCAGTGGGAAGATTCTGTGTGACCAACTAAAGGAGGAAGAAGAAGCCCAAGATTAAATTTCAGATTTTTAAAATCAAAGTATGCTGCTAAGTCGCTTCAGTCGTGTCTGACTCTCTGCGACCCCATAGATGGCAGCCCATCAGGCTCCACTGTCCCTGGGATTCTCCAGGCAAGAACACGGGAGTGGGTTGCCATTTCTCTTTCCAATGCATGAAAGTGAAAAGTCAAAGTGAAGTCGCTCAGTCGTGTCTGAAACCCAGCGACCCCATGGACTGCAGCCTACCAGGCTCCTCCGTCCATGGGATTTTCCAGGCCAGGGTACTGGAGTGGGGTGCCATTGCCTAGTTGATTTATAACAATAGTTTTAGGTTTACAACACAGTGACTCAAAATTTTTATAGATTATACTTCACTTACAGTTATAAAATATTGGCTATATTCTCTTTTCTGTACACTATTTCCTTGTGGCTTATTGATTTTATACATAGCTGCTGGTACCTCTTACTCTCCTATTCCTGTCTTGCTCCTCCTCACTTCTCTCTTCTCACTGGTAACCACTGGTTTGTTCTCTATATCTGTCAGTCTATCTCTAGTTTTTTATACGTATTTATTTGTGGAACCTTTTATATTCTACATATAAGTGACAGCATAGAGTTATTATCTGACTAATTTCCTCAAGATAATACCCTCCAGGCACTTAGGTTTCTTCCCTATTGTGTATCTTGGGATACACAATGGTGTACATCATTGCTGCTCTGAACATTGGGGTGCAGGTATCTTTGTTAATTAGTGGTTCCATCTCTTGAGATGTATACCGAAAAATGGAATTGCTAGGTCATATGGCAGTTTTATTTTTAGCTGTTTGAAGAATCTCCGTACTGTTTACCACCGTGGCTGAACCAATTTAGATTCCCTGGCAATGTATAAGAGTTCCCTTTTCTTCACATCTTCGCCAACATTTCTTATTAATGATCTTTTTTATGATAATCATTCTGCCGGGGTGGTTTTTGTCTTCATTTGTCTGATAATTAGCGATGCACAGCATCTTTTCATGAGTCTTTTTGCCATCTATATTTCTTCTTTGGAAAAATGTCCATTCTAGTCTTCTGTCCATTTTTTAAATTGGGTTGTGTGTCCTTTTTTTTTTAAATTGAGTAGTATGAATTGTTAATATGTTTTGTTAATCACTTATTGGTCATGTAATTTGTGACATCTTTCTCCCATTCTGTGGGTTGTGTTTTCATTTTGCTGATGGTTTCCTTTGCTGTGCAAAAGTTTTTAAGTTTAACAAGATCCCATTTGTTTACTTTTGCTTTTCTGTCCTTTGTTTAGTAGACAGATCAAAAAAAAAATTGCTATGATTTACGCTAAGAGTGTTCTGCCTATATTTTCTTCTAGTTGCTTTTGGCTTCTGGTTTTACATTTAGGTCTTTAATCCATTTTGAGGGTTTTTTGTTTGCTTGTTTGTTTGTTTTTTTATGGTATGAGCAAATGTAATTTCATTCTTTAGCATGTAGATGTCAAATTTTCCCAGCACTACTTGTTGAAGAAGCTTTTTCCTCATTGTATATAGTTTTGTCTTCTTTGTCCTAGATTATTTGACCATAAGTGCATAAGTGTAGTTCTAGGTTCTCCATTCCATTAAATTGATAAAGGTATACATTTTAAAAACATTTTTTATATTTTCCTCTAAGTCTTACTTATTATTAAAATAAATTTCATAGTAATAATAGCCTCAGATTCTCTTCCAGATAAAAAGTAATATAGGGTAAGTTGGATAATAAGAATGAAATATTGGCTGTTATTATAAATCAAAATTTTATTATTAACATTTCTGTATATTATATCATTTGGAGAAGGAAATGGCAACCCACTCCAGTATTCTTGCCTGGAGAATCCCATGGACAGAGGAGCCTGGCGGGCTACTGTCNAGATAATACCCTCCAGGCACTTAGGTTTCTTCCCTATTGTGTATCTTGGGATACACAATGGTGTACATCATTGCTGCTCTGAACATTGGGGTGCAGGTATCTTTGTTAATTAGTGGTTCCATCTCTTGAGATGTATACCGAAAAATGGAATTGCTAGGTCATATGGCAGTTTTATTTTTAGCTGTTTGAAGAATCTCCGTACTGTTTACCACCGTGGCTGAACCAATTTAGATTCCCTGGCAATGTATAAGAGTTCCCTTTTCTTCACATCTTCGCCAACATTTCTTATTAATGATCTTTTTTATGATAATCATTCTGCCGGGGTGGTTTTTGTCTTCATTTGTCTGATAATTAGCGATGCACAGCATCTTTTCATGAGTCTTTTTGCCATCTATATTTCTTCTTTGGAAAAATGTCCATTCTAGTCTTCTGTCCATTTTTTAAATTGGGTTGTGTGTCCTTTTTTTTTTAAATTGAGTAGTATGAATTGTTAATATGTTTTGTTAATCACTTATTGGTCATGTAATTTGTGACATCTTTCTCCCATTCTGTGGGTTGTGTTTTCATTTTGCTGATGGTTTCCTTTGCTGTGCAAAAGTTTTTAAGTTTAACAAGATCCCATTTGTTTACTTTTGCTTTTCTGTCCTTTGTTTAGTAGACAGATCAAAAAAAAAATTGCTATGATTTACGCTAAGAGTGTTCTGCCTATATTTTCTTCTAGTTGCTTTTGGCTTCTGGTTTTACATTTAGGTCTTTAATCCATTTTGAGGGTTTTTTGTTTGCTTGTTTGTTTGTTTTTTTATGGTATGAGCAAATGTAATTTCATTCTTTAGCATGTAGATGTCAAATTTTCCCAGCACTACTTGTTGAAGAAGCTTTTTCCTCATTGTATATAGTTTTGTCTTCTTTGTCCTAGATTATTTGACCATAAGTGCATAAGTGTAGTTCTAGGTTCTCCATTCCATTAAATTGATAAAGGTATACATTTTAAAAACATTTTTTATATTTTTCCTCTAAGTCTTACTTATTATTAAAATAAATTTCATAGTAATAATAGCCTCAGATTCTCTTCCAGATAAAAAGTAATATAGGGTAAGTTGGATAATAAGAATGAAATATTGGCTGTTATTATAAATCAAAATTTTATTATTAACATTTCTGTATATTATATCATTTGGAGAAGGAAATGGCAACCCACTCCAGTATTCTTGCCTGGAGAATCCCATGGACAGAGGAGCCTGGCGGGCTACTGTCCAAGGGGTTTTAAGAGTCGGACACAATTTAGTGACTAAACCACTACATATTATATTTATAATTCAGTTGCTCTGCTTTTGTTATTTCAGTGAAAATAAACACATGCCCTTTTAAAAACACAAATAATAAGACAAGTCCCGGTGGCACAGTGGCAAAGAATCTGCCTGCCACTGAGGGAGATGCAAGAGATGTGGGTTTGATCCCCGGATTGAAAATATCCTCTGGAGTAGGAAATGGCAACCCACTCCAGTATTCTTGCCTGGAAAACTCCATGGACAGAGAGGAGTCTGGCGGGCTACAGTCTGTGAGTCTGGGTTGCAGAGACTGAGCGCAGACACACAAGTGACTGAACTGGATTTTCTGGACTAAGTAAACCGATTTGGGGAGCCTGGTATATGTAAAAGATTTTTCCAAATGACATTTGAAAACTTTTTTCTAACATGCATGTTACCATTTTATCGTCTTAGCATTTGCTTGTACATGTAATTCCTTCCAGATTCCATTGATCAATTTTCCTATTCTTCTACAAATACCACAGTTTGCTTTCATTGTTGACTCTTTGTCTCCTCCTCCCCTTACCCTCTCTTTCCTTTACTCTGCTCCCAACACCCCTGTTTCCTTTTCCTCTTCCTATACTTTCTAACTTTTCTTTTGGAGAGAAAACAAAACAAAGTAACATAGCAACTCAGCGTAAGATGTCTTCCTATAAATATCTTAATGGGACAAATACTATCAATTCCTCTACATTAAAAATAATATAGACTATAAATTATAAGTTTGCTCTGGAATTAGATTGCCTGGATTTGAATTTCAACTTTGACACTTGTTAGTTGTGTAAATCCTGCTTTACTACTCTTTTTTTGTAGTGCTTTTTTATAATTTTAAATAGGAATTTTTCTATTAATAGTAACCACCTCATAGGGTTGCTTTGAGATTAAATACTATGTTTAAAAACAGAGTACAATTCTCAACACTGAAAAAGCTCTCAGTGAATGCTAGCTATTTTATTTAATACTCTTGGATTATTTCATTTGTTTACCGTTAATAAACATGTGTAGAAATAGAAAAGGCCTGCTTGTCAAAGTGCTTGGTCGCTGGGGGATTGTTTATTATGGTATTGAAAATAGGCAGCAGTTAATTTTTACAAGGTAATTCTCTTTTCCTGCTTCTTTCCTGAACTCCCATGATATTATATCAAACTTCTTTCTGTGTTTTCTAAAGCAATTGAGGGTCTTATTTAAAGAATGACACATGAAAATAAGGCAACCAGGTCTTAGATATTTGAGTCTTCTCCAAGATGCCAAAACAAACAAATACCAGTGTTTTCTGAAGCAAATGGACTTTAGGACAGATGCTCACAGCAGGAAGAAACACTGAAGTTATTCAAATTACTAAAGATTTCTGGTGAGCAGAATCTCTTGCTTTTTTAAAAGCAGCAGAGGATTTTTAAATTTCCACCTAATGCTGTGAAGTATCTGCTCTTTCTGCTTTTCTTGTAGACTTGTTTCTACAAAACAAGAACAGACCCATGGCATCATAGCCAAACACTCCATATCACAGTATCATATTATCATATTTGTTCAATTGTAATGACTTATCTTCTGTGTTCAGAGCTTTCCCCTTAGAGACTGCTGGCTTGTTTATAGTTTAGCTGCAGTTGGGTCATATAATGAGTCTTCAGGCAATGACAGTACAGGCATGTGGTACCAGCATAATGCCTCACAGATGAGACTGTAGTCAGGAGACTTGTCAACTTTTTTATGGAAAGCATCAAGGCCAAACTTATAGTCCAATAACTAGAAACAGTGTAGTATAAAGTTTAAGGATGTAGTGTGACTGGGTTAGAATCAGCTCTGCCATATTCTAGTGGCTGCAATTCTCTGAGTATTGATTTTCTCATCATTATAAATAGACATAATGACAGTATGATAATAAGTGTACTTCTAAAACTCATTCTCAATAAGCATTAGTTATTACCACTATCATATGCCTACCATTAGATGCAAATGTCGAATTCTGATGCCTGATTTTCCTGCCAGGTGGAGAAACACCCAAAGAGTAAAACTCTTGACCCTTCTAAATGTATTCACACAAATGCCTCCAGAGAAGGGGAGGGAGTTGACTAGTGTGTTTCAGAGCATGACCAAACAAGGATAATGATGCTCCCTTCTCACTTTCTCTGGAGACCTTCAAGAGACAGATCTCCCACTCTGTCATTCTATTCTGTAAATGTTTTCCAGAGAAGCCCACTCTGAGGGAAGCCTATGATTTTTCACTTTAGACAAATTAGTAAGTAATTACTTGATTCATTAAATCTAATTTTATGAGTCATTCTTAAAACCTCAGTGTTGCCAAAGTGTCACCTACTCCAGTATCAGCTAATCTTTTCATTTTGAAATTGTCTAAAGGGGAAAAAATACTTAGAATTTTAGCTTCCTCAAAGCTCTGTATCTCCTACAAGAGTGTATACTCCTAGGGGACCAAATTTAATTATCTTTGATTCCCAATTATCTTTGAATGATAAATTTCATTCCAGTTTCCTGGTATGTAATATATTTTATAGTTTATATATAACACTTTGCATAATAAGATCCTATATCTAGGTTAGGATATAACCATTTAGCTTCAAGCCTGCCACTCTCTCTTTTCATACAACCTAATGTGATCTGTGGAGAAGGCAATGGCAACCCACTCCAGTACTCTTGCCTGGAAAATCCCATGGACGGTGGACGGAAGAGCCTGGTAGGCTGCAGTCCATGGGGTCGCTAGGAGTCGGACACGACTGAGCGACTTCACTTTCACTTTTTACTTTTCATGCATTGGAGAAGGAAATGGCAACCCACTCCCATATTCTTGCCTAGAGAATCTCAGGGAGCCTAGTGGGCTGCCCTCTCTGGGGTCGCACAGAGTCGGACACGACTGAAGTGACTTAGCAGCAGCAGCAGCAATGTGATCTGTCACTTCATTCCTTGCCATCAGAAAATAACACTACCAATACACATTGAACTGACTATCTGCTTTGTGTTCAGCTCATTTCGAGAGACACTGCTTAGGATCCAATTTTTCTTTGAAGTTTCCCTGAGTAGTGGAGTCAGCAGATATTTATTGAACATTATATGTCTCCTACACTGTAGTAAACACTGGGTAAAAAAAAAAAAAAAAA
>SJYA01002629.1:222532-259111 GCA_006410615.1 Neotragus moschatus
GCAGCAAACAAAGAAGGACAAACTGGGAAAAAAAAAAAAAAAAAAAAAAGATAAAGATGACAATATATTTCTAGCATAATGGAATAGATAAGCCCATTATAAACATATTTATGATTTAAACCGGTATGTATTTGTAACATGCTGATGTGAATTGAGGGAGAAAATGTTAAAGCCTTAGTAGTTCAGGTAGAATTGACAGAGGCTGAAAAACATTTAGAATAAATATCATGTCATTTTTATTTTGAAGAGTGTTTTGAAGATAGAAGATAGGTGTGGATGTATAAAACAGTGTCATTTTCAAGATGGGCAAGCAATTCTTAATGGAAGGATATAAACCAGATTAAATTTGAAGAGACTTCCTGAGATCTGTCATTTTTAAAGTTCACTGCAAACAATATTGAAGGGATAGGATAACGACAGGAAAGATACAGAGGGACAATAGAGTGCTCTGAGAAGTGGCAGATGAGTAAGTGGAGACTTGAAAAAGTTTGAATAAAAAAGTGAAGCGATTTGTTAGAGGGAAATGTTGGAAAAATATTTTTAGGATGGGCACGTTTGGATGTGTTTACTGACTGAGAGAAACAAAAAATTAGATAAGTGTGTAGTAAATCATAGTATCCAAAGAGATGGCTGGCTTTTCCCTAACCCTCTGAGAGATGCTCTCTAAGCACTTGAAATGTCCTGTCTTTATAAGATTGTCTTTGTTGGCCAAGGGACATTATTTAATCTAACAATGTGGTTTAAGATAGGACTTTAAGTCATGCGTTCTCAGTCTGACCTTCAGAGGTGTTGCAGACTGAGGTTGCCACATAGGCAGTTGACCATACAGCCCCAATAAAAATCTTTGGACCTCAAGGCCCAGATAGACTTCCCTGGTCAGCAATGTTTCACAAGCCTTGAAACATACAGGTGAAACTTCTTCACAGGCAGAGGACAATGGAAGCTTCATGGCTGACACTTTCCTGGGTTCTGCCTTTTGTGCTTTCCTCCCTTGGCAGCTATTGATCATATCCTTTTCTGGTGATAATCCATATCTTTGAATATAACAGCTTTCAGTAAGTTCTAAGTTGTTCTAGTGAATTACCAACCCTGAGGGTAACTTGGGAACTCTCCACCCCCGAACTTGCAGTTGGTACCAGAAGTGAGGGCAGTCTTGCAGACTGTGTGCTCCTCCTAGCTCTGTAAAAGGATGTTGAAAGCTAATAAGAATGCATATATCGCCAATCAAGGTAGTGAAAGAATGTAATAAGGAGAAGGATTGTGGGGCAGGCATATATTTGTCCAGATGAGGGGGGCACCACGATCTTGACCCTTTGAGGGAAAGAGAACATGGGATGGGTGGTGTACAGAAAAACTTACTAAAAGGATGAAAAGTTCTTGAGACTTACAGTAGAGGAACTCACTGTTATTCATGAATGAAATAGAATTTGTCTTATAAGTGGTTTTAAATAAAGATTAAAATAAGGATACTGAAGAATGGAAAAACTGCAAAAGAAGCTAAGAGGTGTTGTGGTCAGCCAAATGAGGTCAGAAACAACCAAAAAACTGTAAATCAAGCCAATCTTTAAATGTGAACATTTACCCACAGCACAGCTTTATTCCTCCTTTTCCATTTTGGTGTAGTCAGCTGTGAGCTTTATCAAGTCTTCTGCCACAGCAGGGTGCCAAGGCAGCAGTGAGCACAGAGAAGGTGCTCTGTGAGCAGAGTGCTTATTGAGAGATACTTCTTCAGGGAGGTAGAGAAGGATTTAGATAGGAAGAAACACTTGGGCCTTGTTTCCAGATAGTTCCAGTTAATATATGATACCACTTAAAGGGAAAAAGCATTTCATAGATAATCTGTGCATTTGTGTTCACTCACTTCAGTCATGTCTGACCCTTTGTATACCCATGGACTATAACCTGCCAGGCTCCTCTGTCCATGGGATTTTCCAGGCAAGAGTACTGGAGTAGGTTGCCAAGTCCTCCTCCAGGGGACCTTCCCAACCCAGGGATCAAGCCCAGGTCTTCTATGTCTCCTGTGTTGCAGGGGGACTCTACTTCTGAACCACTGGGGAAGCCCCATATTGGTATCACTGAAAGAGATAAAGTTAGATACTTGTTTCTATCTGAAAAACTAGATAATTGATTGCCTATAAATAGGCAATAATGTGACTACTACACAATGGACAGGAAGGGGGATATCTGGACCTGGTGGATTTTCTGGGCTTGGTACTCACCTGTCCAAAATTAAAGTGAAAACTCTAACAAGCCAAAATAAAAATACTCAGTAATGACAGCCGGCTTAGGAGTGCATATGTTTGCCTTTTGGCCAAATAAATAGTTATGTCCAGTTTAGGTTCTGGATGATGGCAAAGCATACATTGAGTTGAACCTTGGAAAAGGCCACATAGATCCAGCCATGTAACTCCAGTCACAGAAACAGTTTCAGGCTGAGGACGATAGTAACTATGCATGTTTTTCTTCCTTGCTTTGATATTTAACTACATTAAATGTTTTTTCTTCCATTTCCCACTATCTGATAATAGATGTAAGTTGTATAAATAACATTCAACTCTATAATTCAGCATTTAAGTTTCAGTATATAAACTGTTGCTACTAGGCAAAGAGAAAAATGTTACCCTTTTTAGGGAAAATGTCAGCGTGTGTGTGACTGTACAAAGAGCAAATACATCACATCAGACAGGCACAGTGCTGTTATCCTCTTCATTCAGGAGTGAACTGTGTGTCAACAGGTCACCTATAAATACAGATTTGAAATGGTGGAGACTGCTGGGTTGTCTGTCATCAATTTATTCTCTTTTCTGGTCTCCTTTGCCTCACAGAAAATAACACAGAGCTTAATTTTGCAAAATCCCCATTCACATATGGTTTCAGGTTAGAGTTTGACATTGGACGACATTCACGAGTGATTTACAAGGGAAAGACAAATCTATTCCTCAGGGACAGTTGAATTGAAGTGAACTTCCTGGCAGGCTTTTGAGAAGAGACAGCTGCCACAGACTGAGGTAGATGGTGAGAGCTTAGCAAAGATCTTTAAAAATTGCACTTACTTTATTCTGAGTTCTTGAGAACCACACTCCAGGATTTAAGGTGGAGATGTGTATTAGAAGCGTCTGTGTTCATCACTCAGCTGTTGCCAGTTGGGTGAACCTATGATTCCCAAATTAAAGTCTTTATTTCTGGAATACATGTCCCTGCTTTTATTTTCTTAACCAAACCCTGACAGAAACAGCAGATAATTTTGTTATGTAGATGTGGAAATGTGCCAGAATTTTATTTAGTGGGTTTTTATATGAATTGAATCATGTGAAATTTGTCCCAGGGTTTAGGAAATCAAATTTATTTGTGATTACTTAAAAATATTTATGTTGGTCATTTGTCATTCACTTGGCTTAATAATGAATTTTCTTGTGATGGCACAGAATTATTGGCAAGCTGATTGCCTTTATGAGTGTTAAGCAAATTTCAAGAAAAATGCAGGAAAAAATTCCAGAAAAAGAAAGTAGTGTTTATATAACATATAAATATATAAGACATATATATTTAATATATAACATCCTTTCAAAGTATAAAAATAATGACTTTTGGGAAAGTGGATTCTTTGAAGCTGGAAAGTTGCTATGGTTGTTTCTAAAGCAGATGAAGTTTCTGTGCCTTAAAGATCAGCACTTCTTGCTTCTGTCAATTCAGTTCAGTTCAGTCGCTCAGTCGTGTCCGACTCTTTGTGACCCCATGAATCGCAGCATGCCAGGTCTCCCTGTCCATCACCAACTCCTGGAGTNAGCCGGCTTAGGAGTGCATATGTTTGCCTTTTGGCCAAATAAATAGTTATGTCCAGTTTAGGTTCTGGATGATGGCAAAGCATACATTGAGTTGAACCTTGGAAAAGGCCACATAGATCCAGCCATGTAACTCCAGTCACAGAAACAGTTTCAGGCTGAGGACGATAGTAACTATGCATGTTTTTCTTCCTTGCTTTGATATTTAACTACATTAAATGTTTTTTCTTCCATTTCCCACTATCTGATAATAGATGTAAGTTGTATAAATAACATTCAACTCTATAATTCAGCATTTAAGTTTCAGTATATAAACTGTTGCTACTAGGCAAAGAGAAAAATGTTACCCTTTTTAGGGAAAATGTCAGCGTGTGTGTGACTGTACAAAGAGCAAATACATCACATCAGACAGGCACAGTGCTGTTATCCTCTTCATTCAGGAGTGAACTGTGTGTCAACAGGTCACCTATAAATACAGATTTGAAATGGTGGAGACTGCTGGGTTGTCTGTCATCAATTTATTCTCTTTTCTGGTCTCCTTTGCCTCACAGAAAATAACACAGAGCTTAATTTTGCAAAATCCCCATTCACATATGGTTTCAGGTTAGAGTTTGACATTGGACGACATTCACGAGTGATTTACAAGGGAAAGACAAATCTATTCCTCAGGGACAGTTGAATTGAAGTGAACTTCCTGGCAGGCTTTTGAGAAGAGACAGCTGCCACAGACTGAGGTAGATGGTGAGAGCTTAGCAAAGATCTTTAAAAATTGCACTTACTTTATTCTGAGTTCTTGAGAACCACACTCCAGGATTTAAGGTGGAGATGTGTATTAGAAGCGTCTGTGTTCATCACTCAGCTGTTGCCAGTTGGGTGAACCTATGATTCCCAAATTAAAGTCTTTATTTCTGGAATACATGTCCCTGCTTTTATTTTCTTAACCAAACCCTGACAGAAACAGCAGATAATTTTGTTATGTAGATGTGGAAATGTGCCAGAATTTTATTTAGTGGGTTTTTATATGAATTGAATCATGTGAAATTTGTCCCAGGGTTTAGGAAATCAAATTTATTTGTGATTACTTAAAAATATTTATGTTGGTCATTTGTCATTCACTTGGCTTAATAATGAATTTTCTTGTGATGGCACAGAATTATTGGCAAGCTGATTGCCTTTATGAGTGTTAAGCAAATTTCAAGAAAAATGCAGGAAAAAATTCCAGAAAAAGAAAGTAGTGTTTATATAACATATAAATATATAAGACATATATATTTAATATATAACATCCTTTCAAAGTATAAAAATAATGACTTTTGGGAAAGTGGATTCTTTGAAGCTGGAAAGTTGCTATGGTTGTTTCTAAAGCAGATGAAGTTTCTGTGCCTTAAAGATCAGCACTTCTTGCTTCTGTCAATTCAGTTCAGTTCAGTCGCTCAGTCGTGTCCGACTCTTTGTGACCCCATGAATCGCAGCATGCCAGGTCTCCCTGTCCATCACCAACTCCTGGAGTTCACTCAGACTCACGTCCATCGAGTTGGTGATGCCATCCAGCCATCTCATCCTCTGTCGTCCCCTTCTCCTCCCTTGTCCTCCTGCCCCCCAATCCCTCCCAGCATCAGAGTCTTTTCCAATGAGTCAACTCTTTTCATGAGGTGGGTAAAGTACTGGAGTTTCAGCTTTAGCATCATTCCTTCCAAAGAACACCCAGGGCTGATCTCCTTTAGAATGGACTGGTTGGATCTCCTTGCAGTCCAAGGGACTCTCAAGAGTCTTCTCCAACACCACAGTTTAAAAGCATCAATTCTTTAGCACTCAGCCTTCTTCATGGCCCAAATCTCACATCCATACATGACCACAGGAAAAACCACAGCTTTGACTGGATGGACCTTAGTGAGCAAAGTAATGTCTCTGCTTTTGAATATGCTGTCTAGCTTGGTCATAGCTTTTCTTGCTTTTCTTTTCTTGCTTCCCTGCGCTGTAAGCCTCGATATAAGTTGTTCTCCCTCCTCCCATAAGTTCTAGAATGTTCTGATGCTAAATGTTTTGTTAGATTTGGGGTGAGTAGTATGAAGACCCTTCATGTTGTTAATATTAGCTGTGTGCTTCATCTCAATGTTTACTTGAAAATCCTGCACTGGGATATGTCTGCAACTAGCCTAGTTATTAGGAGAGTAGGACATTTTAAGAAATTGAATAGAAAGTTAATTTTTAAGTGGAAAAAATTAGAATTTGTAGCCATGGTGACTCAGACAGTAAAGACTCTCCTGCAATGCCGGAGACATGGGTTTAATCCCTGGGTCAGGAAGATCCCCTGGAGAAGGAAATGACAACTCACTCCATTATTCTTA
The DNA here is from genome assembly GCA_006410615.1 of Neotragus moschatus. Taxonomy (NCBI): domain Eukaryota; kingdom Metazoa; phylum Chordata; class Mammalia; order Artiodactyla; family Bovidae; genus Neotragus; species Neotragus moschatus. Next base: position 228,663 of record SJYA01002629.1, read on the forward strand.
CCTGGAGAATTCTATGAACAGAGGATCCTGGTGGTCTACAGTCCATGGAGTGACAAATTCAGACACTACTAAGCAATTACCCCATTTTCATAGGATGGATAAACTTTCTGATTTTGCTTCTCTATACCTTTAAAAAAAATTACTAGGAGCAATCTTAATAATAATTAACATCAATGTGGTTAAGTAGAAAAAAGATGCATGGTATAAAATATTATTCCTAAGCCAAGCATAGGAAAGGATTCATTTGAACCAATATGGCAAAACCATAAAGTGCTTCTAAATTTAAAATTATTAGGATGCAGTAAGTACAATGTCATACATTTTTAAAAATCACATAACACAATGATTTATAAATACGTGTGTTTATGAGTATGTGTGCGTAAATATATAGAAAAAGAATGGAAGCATACAGCCCATAATATTAATAGTTGTATTCCCTGAAGGTATGGAATGAGACACGTATTTGGGTAGGGGAAGTTATAGTACCTATAATGGAGATATTTTTGAAACAGAATATATGAATATAATATAGTTGCATAATAAGTATACTTTTTAATTAAAAGAGATAGCATCTTGAAATTATGCATAATCTTAACAATCAACATCCCCAGCTACTGAAATTCAGTTCAGTTCAGGTCAGTCACTTAGTCATGTCCGACTCTTTGTGATCTCATGGACTGCAGCACACCAGGCTTCCCTGTCCATCACAAACTCCCAGAGCTTACTCAAATGCAAGTCCATTGAGTTGGTGATGCCATCCAACCATTTCATCCTCGGTCATCCCCTTCTCCACCTCCATTCAATCTTTCCCAGCATCAGGGTCTTTTCCAATCAGTCAGTTCTTTGCATCAGGTGGCCAAAGTACTACAGTTTCAGCATCAGTCCTTCCAAAGAATATTCAGGACTGATTTCCTTTGGGATGGACAGGTTGGATCTCTGCAGTGCAAGGGACTCTCAAGAGTCTTCTCCAACACCTTAGTTCAAAGCATCAATTCTTCTGCACTCAGTTTTCTTTATAATCCAACTCCACATCCATACATGAACTGGAAAAACCACAGCTTTGACTAGAGGAAACTGTTGGCAAAGTAATGTCTCTGCTTTTGAATATGCTGTCTAGGATGGTCATAACTTTTCTTTCAAGGAGCACGTGTCTTTTAATTTCATGGCTGCAATCACCATCTGCAGTGATTTTGGAGCCCCAAAAAATAAAGTCTGACACTGTTTCCATTGTTTCTCCGTCTATTTGCCATGAAGTGATGGGACCAGATATCATGATCTTAGTCTTCTGAGTGTTGCGATTTAAGCTAAATTTTTCACTCTCCTCTTTCACTTTCAGCAAGAGGCTCTTAATTTCTTCTTCACTTTCTGTCATAAGGGTGGTCTTATCTGCATATCTGAGATTATTGATATTTCTCCCGTCAGTCTTGATTCCAGCATGTGCTTCATCCAGTCCAGAATTTCTCATGATGTACACTGCATTAAATAAACAGGCTGACAATATACAGCCTTGATGTATTCCTTTCCTGATTTGAAACCAGTCTGTTGTTCCATGACCATTTCTAACTGTTTCTTCTTGACCTGCATAAAGATTTCTTAGGAGGCAAGTCAGCTGGTCTGATATTCCCATTTCTTTAAGAATTTTCCAGAATTTGTTGTGATCCTCACAGTCAAAGGCTTTGGCACAGTCAATAAAACAGAAGTAGATGTTTTTCTGGAATTATCTTGCTTTTTCCATGATCCAGCAGATGTTGGCAATTGGATCTCTGGTTCCTCTGCCTTTTCTTCATTCATCTGGAAATTCATGGTTCGTGTACTCTTGAAGTCTGGCTTGGAGAATTTTGAGCATTACTTTGCCAGCATAGGAGATGAGTGAAATTATGTGGCAATTTGAGCACTCTTTGGAATTTCCTTTCTTTGGGATTGGAATGAAAACTGACCTTTCCCAGTCCTGTGGCCACTGCTAAGTTTTCCAAATTTGCTGGCATATTGAGTGCAGCACTTTCGTAGCATCATCTTTTAGGATTTGAAATAATTCCACTGGAATTCCATTACCTCCACTAGCTTTGTTCATAGTGATGCTTCATAAGGCCAACTTGACTTTCCGTTCCAGAATGTCTGGTTCTAGGTGAGTGATCACACCATTGTGGTTATCTGAATCTGAAGTATTTATTGTATAGTTCCTCTGTATATTCTTGCCACCTCTTCTTAATATCTTCTGCTTCTGTTAGGTCCATACCATTTCTGTCCTTTATTGTGCCCATCTTTCCATGAAATGTTCTCTTGGAATTTCTAATTTTCTTGGTGAGATATCTAGTGTTCCCCATTCTATTATTTTCCTCTATTTCTTTGCATTGATCACTGAAGAAGGCTTTCTTATCTCTCCTTGCTATTCTTTGGAACTCTGCATTCAAACGGGTATATCTTTCCTTTTCTCCTTTGCCTTTCACTTCTTTTCTTGTCACAGCTATTTTAAGCCCTCCTCAGACAACCATTTTGCCTTTTTACATTTCTTTTTCTTGGGGGTGGTCTTGATCCCTGTCTCCTGTACAATGTCGCAAAACTCAGTCCATAGCTCTTCAGGCACTCTGTCTGTCAAATCGAATCCCTTGAATCTATTTGTCACTCCACTGTATAATCATAAGGGATTTGATTGAGGTCATACCTGAATGGTCTAGTGGTTTTCCCTACTTTCTTCAATTTCAGTCTGAATTTGGTAATAAGGAGTTCATGATCTGAGCCACATCAGCTCCCGCTCTGGTTTTTGCTGACTATATCGAGCTTCTTCATCTCAGCTGCAAAGAATATAATCAATCTGATTTCAGTGTTGATCATCTGGTGATGTCCATGTGTAGAGTCTTCTTTTGTGTTGTTGGATGAGAGTTTTTGCTATGACCAATGTGTTCTCTTGGCAAAACTCTATTAGCCTTTACTCTGTTTCATTCTGTACTCCAAAGCAAAATATGCCTGTTACTCCAGGTATCTCTTGACTTCCTACTTTTGCATTCCAGTCCCCTATATTGAAAAGGACTGAAATTATGGATAGTTAATTATTTTTCTTTGTATTCTGCACCTAGTCTAGGGGGAGGGAAGTAACTCTTTGACACCTACCTGGTGTCCTACAATTTAATTACAGTTCTGATACTGCTTATCTGGAGATACCATCAGATCCCACAGGTTAAGAACTCAGTCCTAACCCATGACTGATTTGTGTTGAGGTCTGACAGAAAACAGCAAAATTCTGTAAAGCAATTATCCTTCAGTTAAAAATAAATACATTAAAAATAAAAGAAGTCCATCCTAAAAGAATGCCCCTCACTTCCCTTTAACTAGCCACTGGGAAGTATGGGTTTTCACCTATGCTTCTGATTAACTGGCTATCAATAGGGGTTTCCACTGACACCCTCCTCAGTTCAGTTCAGCTGTCCATGTGTAGAGTCTTCTCTTGTGTTGTTGAAAGAGGGTGTTTGCTATGACAAGTGTGTTTTCTTGGCAAAATTCTGTTAGCCTTTGCCCTACTTCATTTTATACTCAAGGCCAAACTTGCCTGTTACTCCTGACTTCCTACTTTAGCATTTCAGTCCCCTATGATGGAAATGATATCTTTTTTTAGTGCTAGTTCTAGAAGGTCTTGTAGGTCTTCATAGAATCATTCAACTTCAGCCTCTTTAGCATTAGTGGTTGGTGCACAGACCTGGATTACTGTGATGTTGAAGGATTTGCCTTGGAAATGAACAGAGATCATTCTGTCATTTTGGAGATTGCACTCAAGTACTGCATTTCAGGCTCTTTTGTTGCTGTGAAGGCTACTCTATTTCTCCTAAGGGATTCTTACCCACAGTAGTAGATAAAATGGTCATCTGAATTAAATTCACCCATTCCCATCCATTTTAGTTCACTGATTCCCAAGATGTCAATATTCACTCTTGCCATCTCCTGCTTGATCACATCCAATTTACCTTGATTCATGGACCTACCCTTCCAGTTCCCTAAGCAATATTGTTCTTTACAGCATTGGACTTTACTCACACCGCCAGACACATGCACAACTGAGGTCATTTCCACCTTTGCCCAGCTACTTCATTCTCTCTTGAGCTATTAGTCATTGCCCTCCACTCATCCCGAGTAACATGTTGGACACCTTCTGACCTGGGGGCTCATCTTCCAGTGTTAGATCTTTTTGCCTTTTCACAATGCTCATGGAGTTCCTAGGACAACCATTTCCTCAGGCCATGTTTAATTATGAAATTAAACTCTTCATTATGACCCATCTGTCTTAGGTGGCCCTGCATGGCATAGCTCATAGCTTCACTGAATTACACAAGCCCCTTTGCCACAACAAGGCTGTGATCATAATGAAACCTTGCACCCCCTAATTGAGAGTCAAACCCGTGATCTTTTAACTGAGATCACACAACTGGCTTCAGGATTTAGTGAAGCTCACATTATTGATATTTCATTGCAGAAATAATTCAGTGAGAGACAAAGTGATTGTCAAGAATTTTTTTTTTTTTTTAGAGAGTACCACGCTCCACAGAGTATGGGCTATGTAAGAAGGCAAGAGTGGCCCCAGGGTATGGGGTTGTCAGATTTTATATGGATGGGTAATTTCTTAGTCTAAAGAGTGGGAGGAGTATTCCAGCTCTTTGAGGGAAGCTGTGGAGATTTCCATGAATTGGGCCGCCACTCACTTTTTCACCTATATGGTCGGCCTTGGAACTGTCATGTACCTACGCATATGCCATTTAGCTTGCTGTTGTGTTACAGTGAGTGTATGAAAAAGTGAAAATGTTAGCCCTTTCACTAACCCTTTCATGACCCTCCAGGCTCCTCTCTCCATGGAATTTTCCAGGCAAGAATACTGGAGTGGTTAGCCATTCCCTTCTCCAGGGGATCTCCTCGACCCAAGGATCTGCACTGCAGGCAGATTCTTTACCATCTGAGCCACCAGGGAAGCCCACAATGAGCGTATACTGAGGTTCAAAGCCTAGTGGAAGCTAACTTGTCTGCCATCTTGGGATCTGTTTTGTTCTAATCAGTTTACGTTGTGTACTCGGGCAATGTCATTCTATTAAAGGTCTGTGCTCTGCCCCTATTCCATCTTGTTCCTTCCATCAATATCACATATACTTTTAGAGATTACCTAAAGTTTTCTTTGTGTGGTCAATGTATCTCTCTCTCTTTCTCTCACATACACACACACACACACACACACACACACACCTCCTATTCCTTATCATTTGTAAATTAGCATTCATATTTTGAATTGAAAATATTTAATCATTAAATTTGACAGGTCTGTTTATTCTATCAGTGGGTTAATTTTATGTTTTTTTTGTTCAAAAAGCAAATTTCTTATCTATTCCAAGGCTTGACTACATCAGAGGCCTTTCTGATACAAACTGATGTTCTTAAAAAACAGACTTTGAATAAGGATTCTGGTTTCAGTTCTGTTATGTCAAGAGCTTGGAAATGGTCATTCCAGTCAATAACATATGAATTTCTTACACTAAGGAAAATCTGAACAGACTCAAAAGTAACGGTTTTTCTTAGATCCATTAAACAATTGAGAACTTAGAGCAAACTATCACCTTGAAGTTTAGGGAGACAGGTATATCCAGGGAGTCACAGTTGAGGTCAGTTTATCTAGAATAGAAGCTGCTAGAGTCATAATCTGGAGGAATACTTAAGTGATAATCACAAATTGCTAGCGGTTGAATGTGGACTATCTTAATCGTGAGAAACTCCCAAAGGAATGAAGTCTTAGGGGTCTTCACTGAGTTCTCCCAGTGAAGAGTCAAAATACATTACTGATTCTGGCAGAAGGAGGGGAAAAGTAATCTGTTTCAAGAATATGATCTGTTGTCTACAAGACCCACTGTAAATATTAAGAGAAAGAGATACAGAAAGAGAAAGCACAGTAACATTTTTTAAAGCCTTAAATAAACAAAATGTTGTAGAGATAAATGAGACAAAATCAAGCAGGATAAAATAGCTATATCCCAAGATTATCTCTAAGCAGAAGTTTCTTATAAGGCATTAATAGTTTTATTTAAATCTGCAGAACATAAAATAATAAACTTAAATTACTATGTGATCATGCCCTATATTTGCTTATCCCATAACTGCTTAGCTCCAATGAATTAGTAATTCCTACACATTTTCAGAAAAGGTAACTACTTGAAGATCATAATATAAATATCAGTTGTAACAAGTCTCAAGTGAATTAATGTTTTCCTATTCATTAGATATTTAAAATACATTCAAATAAACAATGTGATTGTAACATAATTGTGCCATAGCATAATAATCGTATGAAACATGGCTTGTATAATAATTTATTTTACCCGTGTACATGACAACAGGTAAGAACTTGCTCCTCTCTTCAGGCACATGGGATTTTGATTATGACCTTAAAGTCACAAAAATTATTTTCTATCTCACAACATGTAATCCATTTGTAAAATGCTAATATAATCTGTTGGGTTTTGCTACTGTTGCTAAGTTCATTCAAAAGACTTATCAAATTATAATTAAATGAACCAGGATCTGCTTGCCCTGTGTAAATATTGTAATTGGTTCATAAATATGTAAAGCCATTTGTGTTGTCCCAGGTAATGTTGAAATAAGTATTGCTGTCTCCATGGCCATCTTATACATAAAATATTTTATCTCCCAAGAATATAATTTGAAAATAAATTCAATGTTTAAGTAGAACTTTCCTAAAAAGTAAAGACTAGGAAAATACTAGAATTATGTTTCATATATGGATGAAAATTGCCAAAGACTTTGATGGATTATTCTATAGGACTGTTCTCCTTTACCATCATAGTTAATGGGAGGTGCTGCCAGACTTCCCATTCCTATGAAATGGCTACAACAGCAGCAGCAGCAGCTACCCCATTAGAAGTACCCATGGAACATGACAAGTTGTACCAACTCTGTCAATCCCATTTCTTTACAATTAAAAATTTATCTTCACAGAGAGAGTTGATTGGTCTTTAGAGACATATAATGCACATTTTTTATCTTAGGAGTAAACTACATAAGACCTCACGTTGACTATAAAATTGTTCACTGTTTATCCTTTTTCCTTTTTTCATCTTGATTTTTATCAAGTTTATTGCTAAAATGTTGCATTATCATCATTTGTCTTTTCATTTCTATATGTTCTAAATGTTCTTTAATGAGCAGATTAACTTTCAGTTTTAAAAGATTCAAGAATAGAAGGTTTTATTTTTTGCCATCTATTGGCTTCCCTGATAGCCCAGTTGGTAAAGAATCTGCCAGGAATGCAGGAGATCTGGATTTGATCCCTGGGTTGGGAAGATCCTCTGGAGAAGGGAAAGTCTACCCACTCTAGTATTCTGGCCTGAAGAATGCCATGGACTGTATTGTCCATGGGGTCCCAAAGGGTCAGACACTACTGAGCGACTTTCACTTTCATTTTCTGTTCTCTTGGTTCAGATTTAAGAGAACAACATGACAGATGGCTGTATATTTTCTTCTTTATTGGAATCACTAAAGATTTTACCATAATAGTTAACCCCTTTAAAAACTGTTAATACCATTTTACTTTCAGCAAGCCTGTTCATTCATGACTCTTCCTCTATTTTTATTTAATATTTCATTCAGTTCAGTTCAGTTCAGTCACTCAGTCGTGTCCGACTCTTTGCAACCCCATGAATTGCAGCACACCAGGCCTCCCTGTCCATCACCAACTCCCGGAGTTCACTCAGACTCACGCCCATCAAGTCAGTGATGTCATCCAGCCATCTCATCTTCTGTCGTCCCCTTCTCCTCCTGCCCCCAATCCCTCCCAGCATCAGAGTCTTTTCCAATTAGTCAACTTTTCACATGAGGTGGCCAAAGGACTGACGCTTCAGCTTCAGCATCAGTCCTTCCAAAGAACACCCAGGACTGATCTCCTTTAGAATGGACTGGTTGGATCTCCTTGCAGTCCAAGGGACTCTCAAGAGTCTTCTCCAACACCACAGTTCAAATGCATCAATTCTTTGGCTCTCAGCCTTCTTCACGGTCCAGCTCTCACATCCATACATGACCACAGGGAAAACCATAGCCTTGACTAGATGGACCTTAGTCAGCAAAGTAATGTCTCTGCTTTTGAATATGCTGTCTAAGTTGGTCATAACTTTTCTTCCAAGGAGTAAGCGTCTTTTGATTTCATGGCTGCAGTCACCATCTGCAGTGATTTTGGAGCCCCAAAAAACATTAGCCCAAGAGAATAATAATTCTGCTGATTTATTTATTCTGTTGATAAGTGATTTCAAAAAATAATGAATTGTGTCCTCATTAAATTGTTTGACTAAGAGTATAAAGCAAAAAGGGGGTGAACGAATACATATGTTAAATTCAGTCATTAACTAGATGAGGTAACAGGCACTTTGTTTGGGGACTGAATAATGTTACTTTAGAATCATATCTTGGCAATTTAGAATAAGCACATTTCACCAGGAAACTTCTGGCATTAATATAGCATCTATAAAATATTCATTCATTTGCAGATTTCATTTATGTCAAATCTTGTTAGAACAGTTAATTTTACATGAAAGTTATTCTCAAAGGAAGCTCTTAACAATTGGATATTAGCATTTTTGAATGAGTCAGCATTTTTCATGTAACAAGATTCCTGTCTTGTTATATTTGCATAATTTAATCATTGCACAGTATGGCATAGATCTAAGAATGCCATTTTCTTGGGTTAAATATCAAAATTATGTGTATGGTAAGGTAGTCAATTATAAGAGAATATATTTTATTAGAAAATTAACAGGAGTGAAATATGACCTTAATTCATTATTTTGTACTCAAAATGTTAAATCACTCACAGGAAGTAAGAATTCTGTCATCTGGACATATAGGTGAATAACTGCTGCTGCTGCTAAGTCACGTCCATCATGTCCAACTCTGTGCAATATAGATGGCAGCCCACCAGGCTCCTCTGTTCATCCTTGCTGAGATTCTCCAGGCAGGAATACTGGAGTGGGTTGTCATTTACTTCTCCAAGGTGAATAGCATGTATTATAGCATGTATAGTTAATGTACTTCATTAACTGTAGTTACATTTTATAGACAGTTATTTTAGATTATGTAGGGTGTGCTGTGCAATGCTAAATTGCTTCAGTTGTGTCTGACTTTTGTGACCCTCTGAACTGTAGCCCATCAGGTTCTTCTGTCCATGGGATTTTATAGGCAAGAATACTGGAGTGGATTGCTATGCCCACCTACAGAACATCTCCCCAACCCAGGGATCGAACCCATATCTCATGCATTGCAAGCGGATTCTTTCCTGCTGAGCCACCGGGATGTCCCTATTGTAAATTAGTATAATAATTTGCCACACAAGATTATTTTGCCATTGAATTTAAATTTATATCTAATAGAAATACAAATGTTTCTCTTAGTTAAAAAATATGTTACATTTACCACCTATTAAAAACCTTGAGATTTCCTTTGGTTTCTTTAAAAAAAAAAAAGATAATGTTCAAGTAACTAGGTTAATACTCAAGATTTTTAGCAAATGACACTCTGAGTTTGTCTTCTACCTCTTCCATTACTAGCTCCAAACATAAGCCTCTTCTCAGATGCTTGTTTGATATTAGAGTAGGAGTTTGATCCTGAGAAAGATAGCCTTACCCTTTCCAGCAGCTTAATTGAATTTTAGCCAGACTTCTTTCCTCTAGACACTACCCTTCCACTCACCAGAGCTCTTCAGAAAGACAGCCTAAGCACACAGGTCCCTTCTCTCCCTTTTTTTTAAGAGTATTTACATAGAAAGCTTGTAATTATAAATCTCCTCTTTGTATATTTATTTGTTTAAATATACAACTAAATCATTTTAAAAATTTCTTCTCAGATTTAAAACCCAGGATCTGGAACTTTCTCAACGACCTGGTAGTCAATCTTTTGAAATGAATCATCAAAGATAGTGTCTGTATCTCCTATCTTTGGGGCCTCCCACGTGGTGCTAGTGGTAAAGAACCCACCTGCCACTGTAGGGGATATAAGAGATTTGGGTTCCATGCCTGGGTCAAGAAGATCACCAGGAGAAAGGCATGGCAACTCACTCTAGTATTCTTTCCTGGGGAATCCCATGAGCAGAGGAGCCTGGGGGGCTATAGTCCATAGGGTTGCAAAGAGTAAGACACAAATGAAGTAATTTAGCACTCATCTCCTATCCTCAGTGAGGATCTCCACTTAGGTGGGCACCTTTCTCCAACCTGTAAAACTACATCCTGTCAAACAGAGGTGAGAAACTTTACATTTCCTTTGGGTAAAACCAATGAAAGAGCAGATGGCTTAGCAGCCCCACCCCAGCTTTTATAACCTCTTCTACCTTTTGTCTCAGTGAAGTTGAGTTCAGACTGTGTTGTGGTTTCTGTCTGTATTGAATAATTTCTTCCCAATTATCTCTGGTATGATTCTTGTTTTGACCATCACAAATAACTGAGTTCCTTGGAAACAGATGTGACAAGACTTGCAGATTGGATGTGCCAAGGCACTCTCATCCCTGGGTATTGGAGGGCACAGTGATTAGAGAAGAATGAAGTTTCCTGCAAGAGACTTCAGCCACAGACTGGAGGCCCTTTTACTCAGTTGGCTCATGGTGGGGAGAGACTGATTGATTTCCTTTCTCCACTTTCAGAACTGAAGATACTTAGAAAGTGAAAAGGAAGTCACTCAGTTGTGTCCAGTACTTAGAACGAATAATAATAAAGACCGAAGTTGTGATATATAAATGAGTACGGGAATGATTGAACAAACCTACAAGTAAATAGCTAACCTCTCACAGGGCTCTGTATCACAAAAAAGGGACAGTAGACAGGGAGAGAAGCCATATAATCCATAAAATAGAGCTGCAGCAGGGAAGCAGATGGCGACATGATTTTTTAGGAAAACAATTTAATGAGTAAATTGATGCTACCTTCAAGTATTGAGTAACTTTAAATTTATTCTTGAGGATTTTTAAAAAATAATCTTACTTATATTTGGCTGTGCTGGGTCGTCACTGCTGCGTGGGCTTTTCTTAGTTGCAGCAAGTGGGGGCCAGTCTCTAGTTGTGGTGCTCAGGCTTCTCGTGTAAGTGGCTTCTCTTGTTGCAGAGCATGGGCTCTAGGGCACCTGGGCTTCAGCAGATGCACCTCCCAGACTCTAGAGCACAGGCTCAATAGTTCTGGTGCACATGTTTAGTTGCCCCATAGCATGTGAAATCTTCCCGGATCAGGGATCAGACTCATGTCTCCTGCATCGGCAGGCAGATTCTTTACCACAGAGCCACCAGGGAAGCCCTTATTCTTGAGTTTTAAGAGTTTTTTTTTTTTTTTTTTTAATATATGTGTGTGTGTGTGTGTGTGTGTTGGATAACCATCCTTTTCAGATGTGTCTTTTCATATATTTTCTTTCAATCTATGACTTGTCATCTTCTTTGACGTTGTCTTTCACAAAGCAAAAATTTTTACTTTTAAGTCTAGCTTATCATTTCATTTCTTTCATTGAGCAGACCTTTGGCATTATCGTATCCAAGGTCATCTAGTTTTTGTCCTATATTTTCTTCTAGGATTTTTTATAGTTTTTCATTTTACAGTGAGGCCTTTGATCTATTTTGAATGAATTCTGAGGAAGTGTATCTACATTCATTTTTTTCTCCCTGTATGTGAATGTCTAGTTGTTCCAGCACCATTTGTCAAAAAGATTATCTTTGCCTATGTCCTCCTCTAGGAGTTTTATAGTTTCTGGTCTTACATTTAGATCTTTAGTCCATTTTGAGTTTATTTTTGTGAATGGTGTTAGAAAGTGTTCTAGATTCATTCTTTTACAAGTGGTTGACCAGTTTTCCCAGCACCACTTGTTAAAGAGATTGTCTTTANTTCAGGATGGGGAACACGTGTATACCTGTGGCAGATTCATGTTGAGGTATGGCAAAACCAATACTGCAGACTGAATGAAGCACAAGCTGATATCAAGATTGCCAAGGATAAATATCAATAACCTCATATATGCAGATGAAACTTCCTTAATAGCAAAAACAGAAGAAGAACTAAAGAGTCTCTTGATAAAGGTGAAAGAGGAGAGTGAAAAAAATGGCTTAAAATTCAACATTTAGAACACGATGATCATGGCATCCAGCTCCATCACTTCATAGGCAATGGATGGATAAACAATGGAAACAGTAACAAGTTTTATTTTTCTGGGCTCCAAAATCANACAGAAGAAGAACTAAAGAGTCTCTTGATAAAGGTGAAAGAGGAGAGTGAAAAAAATGGCTTAAAATTCAACATTTAGAACACGATGATCATGGCATCCAGCTCCATCACTTCATAGGCAATGGATGGATAAACAATGGAAACAGTAACAAGTTTTATTTTTCTGGGCTCCAAAATCACTACAGATGGTGACTGCAGCCATGAAATTAAAACACACTTGCTCCTTGGAAGAAAAGCTATGACCAAACTATATAGCATATTAAGAAGTAGAGATATTACTTTGCCGACAAAGTCCATCTAGTTAAAACTATGGTCTTTCCAGTAGTCATGTATGGATATGAGAGTTAGACCACAAAGAAAGCTGAGCACCAAAGAATTGGTGCTTTTGATCTGTGGTGTTGGAGAAGACTCTTGAAAGTCCTTTGGACTGCATGGAGATCAAACCACTCTATCCTAAAGGAAATCAGTCCTGAATATTCACTTGAAGGACTGATGCTGAAGCTGAAGCTCCAATACTTTGGCCACCTGATGTGAAGAACTGACTCACTGAGGATCCTGTTGCTGGGAAAGACTGAAGACAAGAAAGAAGCAGACAACAGAGGAATAGATGGTTGGATGGCATCATCCACTTGATGGACGTGAGTTTGAGCAAGTTCTGGGAGGTTTTGATGGATAGGGAAGCCTGGCATGCTGCAGTCCATGGGATGAGATCACAAGGAGTTGGACATGATTGAGTGACTAAACTGAAGTGATATTAATTTTAAACTGAAACCTTGCCTTAACCATTTATTAGTTCTAGGAATATTTTTGTCTCTTATTTCATAATATAGTCATGTTATCTGCAAAAATGACAATTTTATAGCTTCTTTCCCAACCTGTGTGTCTTTTATTGCCCTTTCTTTCCATATAGTATTAACAAATAGTTTCAATATGACATTAAAAAATGAGAAATTAGCCTGGCTGAAACCTTGATTTGATCTTGTGAGACCCTCAGCACACAATCAAGCTCAGCCAACCCAAAGTGTTTATCTAACAGAATAATAAATAATGCATAATGGAACTATAACTGGATATGGTTTTAAGTTGATTGTGATAATTTGTTATGCAGCAAAGAAAAATAATACACTTATAATGAATCAGCTCTTATTAAAAATAGAAGCTTCGTATGCTTAATCAAGTAGATTTGCCTGTCAACCCCAAAGTATAAAAACTGAGCAAGACAATAAAGTATTTCATGTATTATCCTGGGATATTCTTTATGAATATCCTTAATTCACTTAGTTGAATTATGATGTTGCTTTTTTATGGTTAACTACTAATTTAAAATATTTCTGAAATGTCATGATGGACAATTTAAGTTTTTAGTATCAGTTGGCTACAGTACTGCAGAATATTTGTTAATGTAGGAAAAATTCTTATAAGCATTGAGATAAATAAAATGCCAGTAATGTCATTGCTCTGTCTACAAAGTCATCGTAGGTCTTGTCTTGAAACCTAGGATCAAACTGCTAATTTATTGTTGTTTAGTCACTAAGTTGTGTCTGGCTCTTTTGCAACCCTCTGGACAGTACCCTGCCAGGTTTCTCTGCCCATAGTTTCCCAGGCAAGAATACTGGAGCAGGTTGCCATTTTCTTCTCCAAGGGGTGTTCCCAACCCAGGGATCAAACCTGTATCTCCTGCATTGCCAGTCAGGTTCTTTAACACTGTGCCATCAGGGAAGCCAAAACTGATAATTAAAACTGGGTAAAAGAGGGCAGTGATTCAAGAGATGTGAAAAATATGAAGTTTTTTACACTTTCTTGTTCAATTTATTTATAACTCTCTAACAGAATAGTCACTAAAACTAATGGCAAGATAAACTAAAAGGAGAGCTGAACTAATGCTTTACAATGAAAGTTCATTTTACCTGGCAAAAGCAAAACCTACTGCACTATGGAGAGCTGGACCCCACAGGTTCATGGTTCTAGGGAATTTTTTTTTAATAGCTATTCTAAATTTATGTCCATTGATTCAGTGACGATAATAAAAAGGTGTTTCTTTGATATTCTTAATATGCACTCTGATAACTGATTTGTCAGCTTAATAGGCTTCATTATCCTAGTTTTTTCACAAGTATAAGCAAAATGAGTGAGTGGATAAAAATACATTGTAAAGTAAGTGGTTAAAACATAGTCTTGATATAATGAAAGATTTCATATGCACAAGAACTAGACATTTAAGGAAATGATTTTAAGAAATAAAAATATTACTTCTCATACAAATTATTTGATTTGAAAGCAATTAATTAAAACCAAGGCATATATGCCCATTTTACGGCTGCCATTCTTTCTTGACAATGTGACTGGATTTTCAATCCCAAGTATTATCCTTTTTTGTAGAGAAGATAGATGGAGAAAACCCCTTTGAAATGGTCAGTTTTCTTTGCTTCCTCAATAGCATTTCTTGATTACATATTCCATTAGTCATTCACTGCTCTATGAGATGTTTCACTGTCCAATTAAAAAAGCTTTTGTTTCTAAAATTTAATTTCTGGAAAATACTCTCAAGATTTGGCTTAAAAGCAGAGACTTTACTTTGCCGACTAAGGTCCGACTAGTCAAGGCTAGGGTTTTTCCTGTGGTCATGTATGGATGTGAGAGTTGGACTGTGAAGAAGGCTGAGCACCGAAGAATTGATGCTTTTGAACTGTGGTGTTGGAGAAGACTCTTGAGAGTCCTTTGGACTTCAAGGAGATCCAACCAGTCCATTCTAAAGGAGATCAGCCCTGGGATTTCTTTGGAAGCAATGATGCTAAAACTGAAGCTCCAGTACTTTGGCCACCTCATGCGAAGAGTTGACTCATTGGAAAAGACTCTGATGCTGGGAGGGATTGGGGGCAGGAGGAGAAGGGGACGACAGAGGATGAGATGGCTGGATGGCATCACTGACTTGATGGATGTGAGTCTGGGTGAACTCCAGGAGTTGGTGATGTACAGGGAAGCCTAGCGTGCTGCGATTCATGGGGTTGCAAAGAGTCGGACATGACTGAACGACTGAACTGAACTGATAGGTGATAAGAACTGAGGAGACAGCACAAGGGTAGTCTCTTTTTCCCAAGTGGACTTCAGTACAATTTAGTTTCATCATCCCCTATAGGCTTGTTCATTTATCTTGTTGATTAGTGCAGTTGACACTTCCATTCTGGAATATCTGTTATGGTTTACTATATCTTCAGGATTCATTCCAGTTGGTATGACATCTACTTCATCAAGACAACGAATTATAAATAAAACAAATAGTGTAATGCGAAATTTAAAATAGTCTGAGTCCAGTGTTAGGTTAAAGCAGAAATATTACATTCCCAAAGCTATAAATTATAGTTTTAGAAGTTTTCAGTAACTATCTGTTAAGATAATCTTAAGCTCTTTTACTGTAGATTTTTCAATAAAATTCTAGCTGCCAACATAAATGGGAAAATACAAAGAAGGAAAGAGTTAATTGTTTTTTTTTCTAAAGCATGGACATATTTTCCATCCATAGGGAACATAAAGAAAACTCCCAGAGACACCAGTTCAAGAACAGAACCAGCAGCAAGTAATAAGAATGTTAGCCAACAAACCTGAAACTCAAATTGACTTATGTCTAAAAAATCCTAAATATCAAGTAGTATCAAAAGTGATATTATACATTACATTTTGTTTACTCTCTAAAGTAAAAATAAAATAAAAATAAAATAGTTTTCTGATGTGAGCAACTTTCTGATAAAGAGAACGGAGTATATTTGAAGGGATTTTCTTGTCACTAGATATTTTTTATTACATTTTTTATTAAGAGTTAGATGCATGAAAACTTACGGAATACCCAGCATCCAAAGAGAGAATCAGGGAGCAGATGTTTAATAATGTATTCTTCTAATCCTTTATCATGAAAGATTTTGGTTACCTTTCTAGTATTAAAAAAAAAAAAAGAATGTACCAAATGAAGTCTTGAATTTTCCCTCTTTAACAATGAATGTTATGTCTATTTTGTCACAATAGAAACAATTTAATTCACATGCCTTAAGGGAAAACACATTTTTCCTGAGCTCAATAAGAAAAAAACTCACAAATATACCTATAGGACTCTCTTGGGATTGAAATCTGCACTGTTTAAAACTTTCCCCCCAGTGGTCACGTGTGAATATTGAGGCTTAATATGAGGCTACTGCAACTGTGCAATACTGCAAGCACAGTGGCCAACCTCCAGAAAGACCATGGAAAGCTGACAGTTTTCATGAGTTAACAGCCAAATTGTATAGCCTCAAGACAGAATATTCCTGATGGAAGGTTGGTATGAAGTGATTGGTTGAGGGCTACAGAGAGTTTAATAGAGTGGGCATCTTTGCTTAATTTGGAGTCAGAAAGCTTATTAGTGATGATCAGGGGCTTTTGAAATGGTTACAAAGGATCTCAATGAGCTTTGGAGGTGTCCTTGGCTCTGGGCTCCACTTCTGTGGCCTTGGTACAAGGTCTTGTACCTGTGACCCTGGGGCAGGACTCAATGTCTCCTCTCTTAATTGTACAACTGGAATATGTCATAGGTTGACTAATGGAAAAAATTAGTTAAATAAGAGAATTATAAAAAATGAAACTTATAAGCACAATTTAAATAATTTATTTAAACTTACAACATAAGCTTATACTCATCCATTGATTGCTGCTGCTGCTAAGTCACTTCAGTCATGTCTGACTCTGTGCGACCCTATAGACGGCAGCCCACCAGGCTCCCCTGTCCCTGGGATTCTCCAGGCAAGAACACTGGAGTGGGTTGCCATTTCCTTCTCCAATTCATGAAACTGAAAAATGAAAGTGAAGTTGTTCAGTCGTGTCCGACTCTTAGCGACCCCATGAACTGCAGCCCACCAGGCTCCTCTGTCCATGGGATTTTCCAGGCAAGAGTACTGGAGTGGGATGCCATTGCCTTCTCCGCATCCATTGATTGGTTGTTATAGGAGCAAGGCCTATTCACCATGATGCATTTTCTACCATTACTAACTTCACTTTCTTTAAAATAAAGCAACAGATTTTATTTTTTAATGAATCTAAGAGCAAGATCTTAAAATATTTTTGTTTTTTTTTCTCAGTCTTTCACTGTTTTCTCATCCATACCTAATTCAACTTTTAAAACTCAAGCATTTCCAAAGCATTCAGCCTTTTTTCTACTTTTCTGTATCAGTTAACCCAAGTTTTAATTAAGTACACAACTGTACATGTAAAAGTGGCATGGATATTTTGGGGACCCACCTGACTGACTCTTGATATGTGTACAACCCAGTACTGTGAGAGTTGAATCCATCCACAGCACTGAGCAGCAATAGGCTGGGTCTACTGGGATCAGTGCTCTACAGAATGCAGACAAAGAGATGGTTAAGTGGAAACTGGCTAAGGGAATTTCTTCTGCCATAACAAGAAATGACAGGCATTGGCATTTGATCTACAGAAAATAAGAGGACAATTCTGAATGGGAATGACTGGATGAGGCACTGTGTGTGTGTGTGTGTGTGCACACGTGCTTCAGTCATGTCTGACTCTTTGAGACTGCATGGACTGTAGCCTGACAGGCTCCCCTGTCCATGTGATTTTCCAGGCAAGAATACTGGAGTGGGCTACCATGCCCTCCTCCAGGGAAACTTCTTGACCCAGGGATCAAACCTGCATCTCTTTTGTCTCCTGCATTGATAGGTGGGTCCTTTACCACTAGTGACACCTGGGAAGCCCTATGGAGAAGGCAATGGCCCCCCACTCCAGTACTCTTGCCTGGAAAATCCCATAGACGGAGGAGCCTGGTGGGCTGCAGTCCATGGGGTCGCTAAGAGTCGGACACGACTGAGTGACTTCACTTTCACTTTTCACTTTCATGCATTGGAGAAGGAAATGGCAACCCACTCCAGTGTTCTTGCCTGGAGAATCCCAGGGACGGGGGAGCCTGGTGGGCTGCCATCTATGAGGTCGCACAGAGTTGGACACGACTGAAGCGACTTACCAGCAGCAGCAGCAGGAAGCCCTATGTATTATTAAGTTGGTGCAAACATAATTGTGGCTTCAGATCAGCAATTTTAAATCATTATAACTAGACTCAAACATGTCTTTATTAATCAAGATAGTAACCTTTACAATCAATACATTTTTGCCAATAAGGAATAAGTTATTTATTCTCATAGCATAAAAATCCATGCTTTGGGATTCGATGCACTCTTGGAAAGCATTTTTGGCCTCCTGCTGGTTGTGAACGTGTTTTCCCTGCAAACAGTTGTTGAGATACTTGAAGAAGTGGTAGTCGGTTAGCCAGAGGTCAGGTGAATATGGCAGATGAAACAAACCTTCATCGATCAATTCATTCAACTTTTGGAGTGCTGGTTGTATGACATGTATCCATGCATTGCTATGGAGAATTGGGCCCTTTCTGTTGACCAATATCGGCTACAGGCATTGCAATTTTTGGTGCATCTCATCAAGTTGCTGAACATACTTCTCAGATGTAATGGCTTCAGTGGCATTCAGAAAGCTGTAGTGAATCAGACCAGCAAACGTCAATCAGGGGCCATGATCTTTTTTATGGTGCAAGTTTGCCTTTGGGCAGTGTTTTGGAGCTTCTTCTCAGTCCAACCACTGAGTTGGTCATCACCAGTTGTATAAAATCCACTTTTCATCATGTCACAATCTGATCTAGAAATGGTTCATTATTGTTGCATAGATTAGATGACACTTCAAAACCATTTTTTTTTTAAATTTACATTCAGCTCATGAGGCACCTACTTATCAAACTTTTTCACCTTTCCAACTTCCTTCAAATGTGAAATGACCTTTGAATAGTCAATGTTGAGTTATTCGACAACTTACCATGTGGTTGTAAGTGGATCAGCTTCGATGATCCTTTCAATGGGCTGTTATCAACTTCCAATGGACAGTCATTGTGCTCCCCAACTTCAAGGCTCTTGTCTCCTTTGCAAAACTTCTTGAACCATTACTGCACTGTATGTTTGTTAGCAGTCCTGAGCCAAATACAGTTGTTGATGTTGCAAGTTGTCTCTACCTCTTTATGACCTATCTTGGACTTGAATGAGAAAATTGCTTGGATNTGCTCCCCAACTTCAAGGCTCTTGTCTCCTTTGCAAAACTTCTTGAACCATTACTGCACTGTATGTTTGTTAGCAGTCCTGAGCCAAATACAGTTGTTGATGTTGCAAGTTGTCTCTACCTCTTTATGACCTATCTTGGACTTGAATGAGAAAATTGCTTGGATTTGCTTTTTGTCTAACATCATGTCCATAGTCTAAAATAAATATAAAAAAAACAGCAAATAATATTTGCAAAAAGAAAAAACATTAAATGAGAGAGTGAAAGTGAAGTCACTCAGTCGTGTCTGACTCTTTGTGATCCCATTTACTGTAGCCTGCCAGGTTCCTTCATCCATGGGATTTTCCAGGCAAGAATGAGAAACGTGAATTAAAATGATGGATAACATAACCATATTTATTTAAGAATGTATGCCAATAACAAAGGACAAAGTTAAACAATGCAAAGCCACAGTTTTTCACCAAGCTGTTATCTAGTACTGCAAAACAAATTACTCTATGCTCAGCAAGTTGAAACAGTACATGTTCATTCTCTAACAGTTTCTTTTTGTTGTTTGTGATTTTAGTACCAGTTTTGGAGGGGCTTGTACAGCATGTTGATACATATAAATATCACAATATGATTGTCACTGTAGGCTTGGCGAACACCTGTTTGTTTAACTATAAGCAAAAACAATTCACCCACTTATATTTTAATAAATATAAGTTTAGACTAAAAATGTGAAGCAGTACAAAATAATTTTTGTATTAACTCAATATTATTATTCTGGTAGGACTACATTTGACTTTAATGGCGGCATTGTATACAACGGTATTATTGCTGATTTTTTGTGTGCCTGTCAGATGACGACTTTGTTGCCAGAAATACACAGGAAACAAGTTACTTATCCACTTTGTGTCAATGGATTCATTTAGTATAATCAATATATTAATACTTTATACTCTAGACGTATAAAGGTAAAATTGTCACGTGGTAATTTGGATATTTTATTCAGACAGCATGAATTACAGAGATACCTATGAAAATCATCAATGGTAGATACATTGAAAATAATACAAATTTTAACAAAATTATTTTCATGATTAAATCATAAACATAAATACACTTGAAAATTCAAAATGAAGACATACTACTTGCTGATGCTCTGTTAAGCAGAGATACAGATGACATTATGAAGATTAGAACTTTAAAGGAAAATATAGATGGAAAAAGGGTCTGTAACAAATATCATAGTATGAGAATCACAAATTGCTGTGACAGAGAGAGCCCAACACAAAAAGTTGTTTTTTGTATAAGCTCTTTTGAAGATAATAATGTGGACAGTATTCATATTTTCAGCAAAGTGTATGATATCTTCAATTAAACATGAAACATTTATTTGTAGAACATAGGCTTTTCTAAAAATACTGAGTATTAACTGAGTCAAAATTTGAAAATTAAAATTTTTCTTTACCATTACATGAGTCATGCATTATAAGACGCTGAACCATTAATACTTTGTGTATGTTTTGTTTTATATGACTTCAATTCACTGCCCCAATAATCAAATTCATTTAATGAATATTTTAGAATCAGTTTAATCTGCTAATAAATAATTTCAAGTAGATATGAAGAAGTTCACTTCTGTAATTTTAAATCAAGTCTTCTAGTTATATTATCAAAAATCAGGGCTATTTGCACTTTTAAAATAGAGATAATTGTTGATAATTATGTAAGAGTCCACAATATGCAAAATGAAAATAGTGTGACCTTATGAAAAGTACCATGCAGTTATTTAAAGTGTCCAATATTTATTTGTAAATACTAGTAATTAACTAACACTGTTTTTTCTAGTGATGATGCTGACGTGACCCTTGTAGAATCCTCACTGAATCTTTTGCCTCAAAAAGGCTCGTTGAGCACTGCTCTCTATTTTTACTAAAGAAAAATCTCTGTGATACTCTGCTGAAAATTACATGGATAAATAGATAATGTCAAATACATGGCTAAAAGTTAACAAAAAGAATTTAGTGTCAGAAAATAGCAGAGTTTCTTTCAATCACAGTGGCAGCTCAATTATGAAAATTCTTGATGGTTTTAGATATAAATTGAATATTTATTTTCAGTAGATTTTTTCACTAGTCAGCTTTCCTTCCTGCTACCTCCACCTCAGATTGTATTCTTTAGGGATTTGTTGCAATTTGTTTTTCTGATTAGAGCACTGGAATTAGTAACAGAGTATTACAACTACAGTAAACATGATAGTAAGTTTCATTTACTCTTTGTGTATTTTCATCTTGCACAATACACCAGAGTTTTGTATTATAACGCACTTCTTACTGAGCAGATACAATAGCTACCAGTGAAGCAGGACTAAGAATTTACAGTTGAAATACATTGTTGTAATAATGTTTGCTGAGTGTTATTGAAATAGGAAATAATTTGTCTTAGAACATGGAATACATGTTTTCCTTGGGAAGGAAGCAATTGAAGGATTTTTATGGTGTAATTTTTTTATTAGCATAGTTAGGAATCATTGAAATGACTATGATTGTCAAAGTAGGCAGAAAGAAAGTTAAATCAGTTTTGTGAATCCTGTCTACACAATGAGAACAATTGTATTCACATTGATTTACTCTTCAGCATTAACTAAAAGTCAAAAAACAGGTTTCTATGTAGACTTGGGTTGGAAATTAGGGTGAACAATCTAAAGCCACTTTTTCTTGTTAAGTGCAAGATTATTTCCTCATTAAAACTTCAAAAGAGCAACGTGTAGAATTATGTCTTGTTGAGAGATGTTTTTTCTTTTTGTGTACAAAGTAATATTCCATTTATAAGTTAAAGATTCAGTGATACTACAGAAACATGGAAATGACCAGAATTATTCCAGGGTATTTCATTTCACTCTTTCTTAAAAAAAAAAAAAAACTCTGCCAAAAGTCAAGTGCTATTTATGCTTCTAGGATGGCCTTGTAAAATTTTGACAAAATTATTTTAAGTATAAAACCTGGACACACACAAAAACTACAGGAGGGATTTGGAGAACAAAACAAACTAGACGTTTTTTGGGAGGCAGTTGAATTTTGGGGGAAAAGGTTGATGAGGTGTGAGCTGATATTGCTAAAGGTCCTTCAGATGTGACACACGATGGCTAATGGCCTGAAAAGAGTGGGAGCAAACTTTGGGAATTATATGGTCCATACAGAGTGAGAGGGGTTACTGAGCAAAAACAAACAAAAAAAACCTGAACTATGGTAGTCCCAAATTCTCTTTGTTAACTTTACTCATCTTTGGCTGACCCCAAGCCAGACATGTGCAGACAGACTCAAAGCAATGCGTATAAAAGTATTAATGAGTTGCCCCTCACCAAGGTATAATAAAACAAATTTTGCTGTTTGAATTGTTGTCATTATTCAGTTGCTAACTCATCTCCAGCTCTTTTGTGACCCCATGGACTGTAGCCTGCAAGTCTCCTCTGTCTACGGGATTTCCCAAGCAAGAATGCTGGAGTCAGTTGCCATTTTCTTCTTGAGGGAAACTTCCTGACCAAGGGATTGAACCCAGTTTTCCACATTGCAGGCAGATTCTTTACCACTGAGTCACCAGGGAACCCACACTTTGAACATAACCAGGTTAACAGCTTTCTTAAATAAAAATGTTGACAATCTACACAAGTATATATCAGAATGCTGATTTCTCGTGGCATTGACAATATCAGTGTTACACCAGAAATCAATGGGCATACAAGAAAGAAATATATGACTCATTCTGAAGGAAAAGTGATATTCATATCAAAGAGGCTAGTGCAAGATGACTTGATGTTGAAATTATTGGATGATGATATTAGAGCAGCTACTATACTTATACTTAACGAGGTATATATTCACAGCAAGACAGTAGGCCCCATCTAAGCTGCCACTAGTAATGCTAAAGAAGCTGAAGTTGAACGGTTCTATGAAAAGCTACAAGACCTTCTAGAAATAACACCCACAAAAGATGTCCTTTTCATTATAGACTGGAATGCAAAAGTAGGAAGTCAAGAAATACCTGGAGTAACAGGCAAATTTGGTCTTGGAATATGGAATGAAGCAGGGAAAAGGCTAATAGAGTTTTGCCAAGAAAATGCACTGGTCATAACAAACACCCTCTTCCAAACACACAAGACAAGACTCTACACATGGACATCACCAATACTGAAATCAGATTGATTATATTCTTTGCAGCAAAAGATGGAGAAACTCTATACAATCAGCAAAAAAATAAGTGTGGGAGCGAACTGTAGCTCAGATCATGAACTCCTTACTGCAAAATTCAGACTTAAATTGAAGAAAGTAGGGAAAACCACTGGATTATTCATGTATAACCTAAATCAAATTCCTTACAATTATACAGTGGAAGTGACAAATAGATTCAAGGGATTAGATCTGATAGAGTGCCTCAAGATCTATGGACAGAGGTTTGTGACATTGTATAGGAGGCAGCAATCAAGACCATCCCCAATAAAAAGAAATAGAAAAAATGCAAAATGGTTATCTGAGGAGGCCTTACAAATCGCTGTGAAAAAAGAGAAGCCAAAGGTAAAAAAGAAAAAGAAAGATATAACCATCTGAAGGAAGAATTCCAAATAGCAAAGAGAGATAAGAAAGCCTTCCTCAGTGATCAATGCAAAGAAATAAAGGAAAACAATAAAATGGGAAAGACTGAAGATATCTTCAAGAAAATTAGAAATACCAAGGGAACATTTCATGCAAAGATGGGCACAATAAAGGAAAGAAATGGTATGGACCTAACAGAAGCAGAAGATATTAAGAAGAGATGGCAAGAATACATAGAACTATACCAGAACGATCTTCATGACCCAGATAATCACGATGGTGTGATTACTCACCTAGAGCCGGGCATCCTTGAATGTGAACTCAAGTGGGTCTTAGGAAGCATGACAAAGAACAAAGCTAGTGGAGGTGATGAAATTTCAGTTGAGCTATTTCAAATCCTAAAAGGTGATGTTATTATAGTGCTGCACTCAATATGCCAGAAAATTTGGAAAACTCAGCAGTGGCCACATGACTGGAAAATGTCAGTTTTCATTCCAATGCCAAAGAAAGGCAGTGCCCAAAATGCTCAAACTAGTGCACAATTGCACTCATCTCACATGCTAGCAAAGTAATGCTCAAAATCATCCAAGCCAGGCTTCAGCAATATGTGAACTTCCAGATGTTCAAGCTGGATTCAGAAAAGGCAGAGGAACCAGAGATTAAATTGCCAACATCCATTTGATCATGAAAAAAAAAGCAAAAGAGTTCCAGAAAAGCATCTACTTCTGCTTTATTGACTATGTCAAAGCCTTTTATTGTGTGGATCACAACAAACTGTAGAAAATTCTGAAGGAGATGGGAATACCAGACCACCTGATCTACCTCCTGAGAAATCTGTAGTGCAGGTCAAGAAGCAACAGTTAAAACCAAACATGGAACAATGGACTGGTTCCAAACTGGGAAATGAGTACACCAAGGCTGTTTACTGTCACCCGGTTTATTTAACTTATATGCAGACTATAAAGAAAGCTGAGTACTGAAGAACTGATGCTTTTGAACTATGGTGTTGGAGAAGAGAGTTGGCGTTGAGAGTCCCTTGGACAGTAAGAGATCCAATCAGTCCATCCTAAAGTAAATCAATCCTGAATATTCACTGGAAAGGTGATGATGTTGAAGCTGAAACTCCAATATTTTGGCCACCTTATATGAAGAACTGACTCATTTGAAAAGACCCTGATGCTGGGAAAGATTGAAGCCGGGAGGAGAAGGGAACAACAGAGGATGAGATGTTTGGATGGCATCACTGACTCAATGGACATGGGTTTGAGTAAACTCCGGGAGTTGGTGATGGACAGGGAGGTCTGGCGTGCTGTAATCCATGGAGTCACAAAGAGTTGCACATGACAGACTGACTGATATGAGATACATATATATATATATGGTTCAGTTCAGTTCAGTTCAGTCACTAAGTCGTGTCCGACTCTTTGCGACCCCATGAATCGCATATATATATATGGTATAAGTATATATGTACATATATGTGGAGAAGGCAATGGCACCCCCCTCCAGTACTCTTGCCTGGAGACTCCCATGAATGGAGGAACCTGGTAGGCTACAGTTATTTGGATTGCGAAGAGTTGGACATGACTGAGCGACTTCACTTTCACTTTTCACTGTCATGCATTGGAGAAGGAAATGGTAACCCACTTCAGTGTTCTTGCCTGGAGAATCCCAGGGACAGAAGAGCCTGGTGGACTGCCATCTATGGGATCGCACAGAATCAGATATGACTGAGGTGACTTAGCATCAGCAGCAGCATACATATATGATATAAAAGTTAAAGGTTCAGTGATACATTGTGTATACACACAATGAAGAGTGAAAAGAAATTTCAGCAGAAGACTACAAAAACCAAAATACTGAATGCAGATTTTAGAACTAAAAATTATAATACAGAAATTTTAAAATAATTGGGAAAAGGGAGATAATACATGCTAAACAATCCCTAGATTGACCACCAAAAACTAACTGCTAAGTGACTTCTAAATTAAAATAGAATTCTAAAAAGCTCAAAAAATAGAGGACAAGAAAAAGAAAAGGGGAGAATGCCAAAACCAAAAATGTCTTTTCACCTCATGTAACATATATTCTACAGTTTTCACTTTATATTTTATCACTCATCCTCCAGTGGAGTGTAACTTATGTGAAAGCAGGGATAATTTTCTTTTTCTGTTTTAATGTATTTATTTATACACGTCCATAGGATTCTCTCAGGCAAGAATACTAGAGTGGATTGCCAAACCAAATGTGCCTGCAGTGCAGGAGCTGCAGGAGACACAGGTTTGATCCCTGGATGGGGAAGATCCTCTGGAGGAGGGATGGCAAGCCACACTGGTATTCTCGCCTAGAGACTCCCATGGACAGAGAAGCCTGGCAGGCTGCAGACCAGGTGGTCGCAAAGTGTCTGACATGACTGAAGCGACTTAGCATACACAAGCACAAGGTAGACCTAATAATCTAACGTGAGCCAAATATACTCACTTGCGATAATAAAGGAAATAGTTTATATTTTTTACCTGAGTGCTCAATTCAGTTGCATGTTTTCTGAAGCTTTCTATTATTATAATCAGGCATTCTTTTTTTAAAAAAATTTATTTTGTATTCAGGTATAGCTGATTAAAAATTCTGTGATAGTTTCACATGAACAGCAAAGGGACTCACCATACACATCCACATACATATGTCCATTCTCCCCCAAACTCCTCTACCATCCAGGGTACCACATAATAGCAAAGAAAGCTCCATGTGCTGTACAGTAGGTTCTTCTTGTTTTTCTTGTCCAGTTGCTAAGTTGTGTTGGAATTTTTTGTGATCCCAAGGATTGCACCATGCCAGGCTTCCCTATTCTTCACTATCTCCATGAGATTCCTCAAACTCATGTCCATTGAGTCAGAGATGCCATCTAACAATCTCATCTTCTGTCGTCCCCTTCTCCTCCTGCCCTCAATCTTTCCCAGCATCAGGGTCTTTTCCAAAGAGTTAGCTGTTCTCATCAAGTGGCCAAAGTACTGAAGTTACAGTTTCAGCATCAATCCTTCCAATGAATATTCAGGGTTGATTTATATAAGGCCAGCCCCCGGGGCCATGATGGGCTGCCCTTTCTCTCCCCCATCAGCAGGGGAAGTCCCTAATGGAAGGAGCCTCCTAGATCCTGGGGACCAATGACAGCACACTTCGCCAGCTAAACTTGCCCCACCCCAGCCACATAGAAGGACCTGTCAGCCCACTTCACCTCAGCCTGGCAACCTATCCAAACCCCCGTCCATTAACCTGACCACCTCTTGCAATGAACACATATAAGCCACCTCCAACACAGTCAGGTGCGGACTTCCTCGACCTGCCTGGTTCGGGTCCGGGAACCTCGCCTGGAAGTACTTCCCTACTAAAGCCTGTTAGACACTCTTTTTGGTGTCCTGGTTGTCTTTTACCTAACAATTTCCTTTAAGATTGACTAGTTTGATCTCCTTGTTGTCCAAGAAACTCTCAAGAGTCGTCTCTAGCCCCACAATTAAAAAGAATCAATTCTTCATCACTTTGCCCTCTTTATGGTCCAACTTTACTTCTGTTCATGACTACCTGAAAAACGATAGCTTTGATTAGACAAAACTTTGTGGACAAAGTGAGTCTCTGCTTTCAAAATACTGTCTGGGTTTGTCATAGGTTCTCTTCCAAGAAGCAAGCATCTTTTAATGTCATGGCTGCAGTCACTGTCTGCAGCGATTTTGGAGCCTAAGAAATTAAAATCTGTCACTGCTTCCACCTTTTATCCATAAGTTGATGGGACCAGATGCCATGATCTTAGTTTTCTGAATATTGAGTTTTCAGCCAGGTTTTTCAACTCTCCTCTTTCACCTTCATCAAGTGGCTCTTTAATTCTTCTTCTCTTTCTGTCCTTAGGGTGGTATATCTGCATAGATGAGGTTGTTGATATTTCTCCCAGCAATATTGATTCCAGTTTGTGATTCATCCAGCCTGGCATTTCAAGTGATACACTCTGCATAGAAGTTAAACAAGCAGGGTAATGGTAAACGGTCTTTTTGTACTCCTTTCCCAGTATGGAACTAGCCCATTAATCCTTGTCCTGTTCTAACTGTTGCCTCTTGACCTGCTTAGATTTCTCAGGAGGTGGGTACAGTGGTCTGATATTCCTTTCTCTTTAAGAATTTTCCAAAATTTGTTGTGATCCACACAGTCAAAGGCTTTAGTATTGTCAATAAAGTAGAAGTAGATGTTTCNCAGGGTAATGGTAAACGGTCTTTTTGTACTCCTTTCCCAGTATGGAACTAGCCCATTAATCCTTGTCCTGTTCTAACTGTTGCCTCTTGACCTGCTTAGATTTCTCAGGAGGTGGGTACAGTGGTCTGATATTCCTTTCTTTTTAAGAATTTTCCAAAATTTGTTGTGATCCACACAGTCAAAGGCTTTAGTATTGTCAATAAAGTAGAAGTAGATGTTTCTCTGGAACTCTCTTGCTTTTTCAGTGATCCAGTGGATGTTGGCAACTTGATCTTTTGTTCCTCTGCCTTTTCTAAATCCAGCTTGAACATCTGGAAGTTCTCAGTTCACGCACTGTTAAAGTCTAAGTTGAAGGATTTTGAGAATTACCTTGCTAGCATATGAAATGAGCATATTTGTTTGGTAATTTGAACATTCTTTGGCATTGTCCTCCTTCAAGGTTAGAATGAAAACTGACCTTTTCCACTCCTGTGGCCATTGCTGACTTATCCATATTTGGTGGCATATTGAGTCCAGCACTATAACAGCATCCTCTGTTAGGGTTTGAAATAGCTCAGCTAGAATTCCATCGCTTCTACTAGCTTTGTTCATAGTACTACTTCCTTAGGCCCACTTGACTTCACACTCTAGGATGTCTGGCTTAGGTGAGTGACACCACCATTGTGCTTATCTACTTTTTGGTTACCCATTTTAAATATAGCAGTGTGTAGTCACATATTATCAGTTTTTGAGTTGTAATATAATTTCTGAGTAGTTGGCAGCTCAAATCCTATCAAGAAAAGCCTGATGAAAGATGAATGACTCTCACTGAAATCTGGTAGTACTCAGATTAGCAATGTTTCCAATTGCTTTATGGAGATACAGATGCTATGTGAACTTCTTAATTCTTAAACTTGCTCAGTTTAGCTACATAGTCCTTGAGGGACCATGTTATAACATTTTGAAATTCTAACATGTGGTCTTGGAAGCAGCAATTCAGTTGTAGGAGTATCTTAGAAGCTTGGTAGGAGAGTTATTTGAATTTAATGATTTTGTGTATATTCATAATTACTGGTTTTATCATTCTGACATTTGGAATTCATGCATATGTTTTACATTAAATAGTTTAAGTATATAAAGTACTTTTCAAAGTATCTGTCACATTATTTGTCTTAAAATATAGGTAAATAGAATTTGATGAACTTAATGATTTCTCTTATTTCATACTAGCTTTATTTGTTTATGTGGATAAGCAAGGCTAAGATTACCTCTGAGTTTGCTAAGGGTCTTGATTGGAGACAAAGAGAGATGATATGAGAGAGAGAGACAGAGAGACAAAGAGACAGAGACAGAGTTTGAATGAAAATCATTTCCAATATTTATTTCTACATTTCAACAGATTACCACAGTGCAAGGAAAGACATGACTAAACTATTACAGTGTGTTCACTCAAGCCAACAACTATAGCTTCTGGGTATCTGTAAAAATTAGAACAGAGAATGAGAATGACTCAAGAGACATGAATTATTTCTATAGTCAATCATACTAAGGTGCTCCTTTTATGAAATACAAATTTTAGTAAATGGCGAAACATCAAGGTAGCTCAACCATCTTACTTAATCTTTAGCAAAGCCTTAATTGGGGGGTGGGGTGAGGCAAGGAGACAAAAACAAAACAACAAAAAGTCGATCAAACATGGCCTAATTCTTAACAAACTCAAATGGAAACTTTTCTCCACTAAAAAAATGAGATAATTATTTGTTTAGTTAAAGAACTGTTAACAAAGCCTCTTGGGAACTTTCATTAAACCAGAAATATTCCTTAAAAAAAAAAAAAAAACTAGTTAATTCTCAAACACTTTCTCATTAATTTAAACATTAGATCTAGTGGAAACTCTCTCCCTTAGAAGGACAGCTGAATGCCTCACCTGCACACTGGAGGACTCACTTTCAGAACTAATCATTGTGTGCTGCCTGCTGTGGGCACGACGCTCAGCAGGGCGCTTCCGCTGTTCTCAAAGGTATTTCTGCAGGTTACTTGAGCTTTTGCCAAGTAGGGTGGGTTGGTTACAAGAGGAATTATCACTGGAAGGCTGAAACATATACCATTTTTGTGACATCAGTTCAGAATGACACGGAATCATTTATGCTGCACTTCTTCATTGAACCAGTCAGAAAATTCTACCCAGTTCCAAGGGAAGAAGATATAATCAATCCCTGATGCAGGAGTGGTAAAATTCTAGACACAGAGTAGTGGCCATCTTTAGAAAATCCATGTATGATATCATGGGGGAAACGGATTGCCGGTCTAGGTTCGACGCAGAAGGCTTGGGACTGATGAGTGG
>SJYA01002629.1:262413-327248 GCA_006410615.1 Neotragus moschatus
TGGCATATTGAGTCCAGCACTATAACAGCATCCTCTGTTAGGGTTTGAAATAGCTCAGCTAGAATTCCATCGCTTCTACTAGCTTTGTTCATAGTACTACTTCCTTAGGCCCACTTGACTTCACACTCTAGGATGTCTGGCTTAGGTGAGTGACACCACCATTGTGCTTATCTACTTTTTGGTTACCCATTTTAAATATAGCAGTGTGTAGTCACATATTATCAGTTTTTGAGTTGTAATATAATTTCTGAGTAGTTGGCAGCTCAAATCCTATCAAGAAAAGCCTGATGAAAGATGAATGACTCTCACTGAAATCTGGTAGTACTCAGATTAGCAACATTTCCAATTGCTTTATGGAGATACAGATGCTATGTGAACTTCTTAACTGTTAAACTTGCTCAGTTTAGCTACATAGTCCTTGAGGGACCGTGTTATAACATTTTGAAATTCTAACATGTGGTCTTGGAAGCAGCAATTCAGTTGTAGGAGTATCTTAGAAGCTTGGTAGGAGAGTTATTTGAATTTAATGATTTTGCGTATATTCATAATTACTGGTTTTATCATTCTGACATTTGGAATTCATGCATATGTTTTACATTAAATAGTTTAAGTATATAAAGTACTTTTCAAAGTATCTGTCACATTATTTGTCTTAAAATATAGGTAAATAGAATTTGATGAACTTAATGATTTCTCTTATTTTATACTAGCTTTATCTGTTTATGTGGATAAGCAAGGCTAAGATTACCTCTGAGTTTGCTAAGGGTCTTGATTGGAGACAAAGAGATGATATGAGAGAGACAGACAGAGAGACAAAGAGACAGAGTTTGAGTGAAAATCATTTCCAATATTTATTTCTACATTTCAACAGATTACCACAGTGCAAGGAAAGATATGACTAAACTATTACAGTGTGTTCACTCAAGCCAACAACTATAGCTTCTGGGTATCTGTAAAAATTAGAATAGAGAATGAGAATGACTCAAGAGACATGAATTATTTCTATAGTCAATCATATTAAGGTGTTCCTTTTATGAAATACAAATTTTAGTAAATGAAGAAACATCAAGGTAGCTCAACCATCTCACTTAATCTTTAGCAAAGCCTTAATTGGGGGGGTGGGATGAGGCAAGGAGACAAAAACAAAACAATAAAAAGTCGATCAAACATGGCCTAATTCTTAACAAATTCAAATGGAAACTTTTCTCCACTAAAAAAATGAGATAATTATTTGTTTAGTTAAAGAACTATTAATAAGGCCTCTTGGGAACTTTCATTAAACCAGAAATATTCCTTAAAAAAAAAAAAAAAACTAGTTAATTCTCAAACACTTTCTCATTAATTTAAACATTAGATCTAGTGGAAACTCTCTCCCTTAGAAGGACAGCTGAATGCCTCACCTGCACACTGGAGGACTCACTTTCAGAACTAATCATTGTGTGCTGCCTGCTGTGGGCACGACGCTCAGCAGGGCGCTTCCGCTGTTCTCAAAGGTATTTCTGCAGGTTACTTGAGCTTTTGCCAAGTAGGGTGGGTTGGTTACAAGAGGGATTATCATTGGAAGGCTGAAACATATACCATTTTTGTGACATCAGTTCAGAATGACACGGAATAATTTATGCTGCACTTCTTCATTGAACCAGTCAGAAAATTCTACCCAGTTCCAAGGGAAGAATATATAATCAATCCCTGATGCAGGAGTGGTAAGAGTCTAGACACAGAGTAGCAGCCATCTTTAGAAAATCCAAACATCTGCACTTGGCCACTTTATGATCTACCCACAATATTTCTGACAAAATAAGCTCTTTAGCCCTAAATAAACATAAGAAAAGCTCATGTTTCCACATATATTATTTGAGCAATTTTAGATGCTTAAGTTCAACTTTGATGGGGAAAGTTTTAGTGATTCAGTTGTTCTGCTAAATTTATTCACAAATATTTATAATTGCTGGCTTATATTTACCACTTTGCATAAATCTAGGAAATGCCTTCATGCAAATATGTAATTTTTATTATACTGAATAAAAAAATGTATGTAATTATTTCTAAAATTTACANTTTGAGCAATTTTAGATGCTTAAGTTCAACTTTGATGGGGAAAGTTTTAGTGATTCAGTTGTTCTGCTAAATTTATTCACAAATATTTATAATTGCTGGCTTATATTTACCACTTTGCATAAATCTAGGAAATGCCTTCATGCAAATATGTAATTTTTATTATACTGAATTAAAAAATGTATGTAATTCTTTCTAAAATTTACAAAATTCTTTACATCAAAGCATAATTAACCAATCTATTAACACTGATTTTTTTTACTTCCCTTCCTATTGACTTTATTTTTTACTTCTATTCTTTTTAATTTCAAATTTTCCTATTCTAAATCATATTTACAATAAATATTTTTAGAACTTCACTTTTTAGCTTTATTTTCAAGATAGTATTAATTTGGTACAACATAGTATCTCTTAGATATTTCTTGGGCTTATCTTTGGAAATAAATGAGGAAATACAGTTATTTATATATTTTTTTCTTTTTTTATTATGAATCCACCACAGGTATACATGAATTCCCAATCCTGAACCCCCCCCTCCCAATTCTCACCCCATATCATCTCTCTGGATCATCCCCGTGCACCAGCCCCAAGCATCCTGTATCCTGTATCGAACACAGACTGGCGATTTGTTTCTTACATGAGAGTATACATGTTTCAGTGCCATTCTCCCAAATCTTCCCACCCTCTCCCNGTCCATGGGGTTACAAAGAGTAGGACACGACTGAGCAACTGAACAGCAACATAGAGAGTGAGCAGGTTATCAGGAGAACAGCAGGAAGAAGGCGCTGAGGGTGGGAGTATGCAGGCTGTGTGGTGTGTGAGTCAAGCTAGGGCAGCTGCCTCTGGGCAGCGTTGAGATACCTCTGGTCCCTTTGATCCTACCCACCCTCTCCACCACCAAAAGACTGAGTCTTTCAGAGTGGGTTACCAATGATGCAGAATACTTGGTGGAATCCTTTTCCTCAAAGATGTTGTTATAACCTGTCAGGTTTTTGAATAAACCAATCCTAAACATTCATAACCTAACTCAGATCCACTTAGGCCTGAGTCTGTGGTCCCTGGCCCTGTTCTAGTCACCAATAGCCACAATGGACTGGAAAGTCCCACTTCCAAGTAGCGAAGATTGAGTGAGTGTGAAGAAGCCTTCCATGGAACCAGGGTGTTTGTGGTGCATGGAATGCTGAAAAGCAAACCAGCCATTAGTGGACATTTTTGAGAAAGTGAAACCTGAGATCTGGCTGCTGATCCTGAAATGTGACATGGCAAAAATGTGGGTATTGCTCCTAACTCTTAGGATAGATGATGGGGATGACTTTGGGGTATATATTCAGGAGAAGACAGTTACAGAACTAAGAATGTTGAGAGCTGCATCTCATCTGAATCAATTTTTAGAGATTATGTTACAAGAGCCAAATCAATTTTCAAAATAGCTAAATATCCCCATATGGAGGCCTTTCCTCCTGAACCATGACAGAGATTGATGAGAAAGAATATGACAGCCTTCAACTCATTGTATCAGAGCTAAGGAATCAGTATGTCACTCTACATGACATGATCCTGAAAAACATCAAAAAGATCAAATGCAGAGACTCTGTACCAAGGCAAAGGCCAGGGAACTTTGTGAGTCTGGCTCAAGACCCAACATCACCTTTGTCTGTTACATGACTATGATCATAGGGCTGCTGCTACTAAGTTGCTTCAGTCGTGTCCAACTCTGTGTGACCCCATAGATGGCAGCCCACCAGGCTCCCCCGTCCCTGGGATTCTCCAGTCAAGAACACTGGAATGGGTTGCCATTTCCTTCTCCAGTGCATGAAAATGAAAAGTGAAAGTAAAGTCGCTCAGTCATGTCCAACTCAGCGACCCCATGGACTGCAGCCTACCAGGCTCCTCCGTTCATGAGATTTTCCAGGCAAGAGTACTAGAGTGGGGTGCCATTGCCTTCTCCATGATCATGGGGCAACTGGCTGGAAATAGTAGTCATAATTCTCTGTTTTTAGTTGGAGTCTAATGAGACTCTCACGTAGTTCTGTGACAGCCTCATCCCTTTTTGCAGGCCTCAGTGCATGCATACTAAGTCACATTGTCATGTTCCACTCTGCAACCCTATGGGCTTCAGCATGTCAGGCTCTTTTATCCATGGAATTTCCCAGGCAAGGATACTGAAATGGGTTGCCATTTTCTTCTCCAGAGGATCTTCCAACCCAGGGATCAAATCCACATCTCCTGCATTGGCAGACAGATTATTTACCACTGAGCCACCAGGGAAGCCCTATCTTAAGCTAGTAGGGAAATGCATATTTAACCATAGTTATAAATATATATCTATTAGAATGTCTAAAATGAAAAAATAATGACAATACTAAAGACTGACAAGGACATGGAAAAACTAGACTGCTCATATGTTTCTGGAGGAAATATAAAATGATTCAGTTGTTCCATAAAACAGATTGGCAATTTCTTAAAAACCTAAACAAGCAATTACCATCTGAACCTGCTATTGCACTCCTGGGCATTTATTCCAAGGAAATGAAAATTTATGTTCACACTAAAACCTGGGAATGGATATTCGTTCAAAGCAGCTTTATTTGTAATGGGCAAAATCAGGAAACAACCCAATTATCACTTATTAGTAAATGATTAAACAAACTGTACTATATAGCTATCATGGAATACTATTAATACTCAAGGATAAAAAGAAGTAACAGTTGATACAGGCAACACATCGAAAGAATCTCCAGAATATCATGTTTTTGTAGTGTACTCCTGAATTCCCTTATCCTCTTTTGCATTTTCAAATAAACTACAACTCTAAATTCTTGGCACAGGTTTTGCATTTGTAGAAACCTAAGATAAGTCCCATCACTTCATGGGAAATAGATGGGGAAACAATGTCAGACTGTTTTTTTTGCTCCAAAATCACTGCAGATGGTGCTTGCAGCCTTGAAATTAAAAGACACTCCCTGGAAGGAAAGTTATGACCAATCTAGATAGTATATTGAAAAGCAGAGACATTACTTTGCCAACAAAGGTCCATCTAGTCAAGGCTATGGTTTTTCCAGTGGTCATGTATGGATGTGTGAGTTGGACTGTGAAGGAAGCTGAGTGCCGAAGAATTGATGCTTTTGAACTGTGGTGTTGGAGAAGACTCTTGCGAGTCCTTTGAACTGCAAGAGATCCAACCAGTCCATTCTGGAGAAGATCAGTCCTGGGTGTTCATTGGAAGGACTGAGGCTGAGGCTGAAACTCCAATACTTTGGCCACCTGATGTGAAGAGTTGACTCATTGGAAAAACCCTGATGCTGGGAGGGATTGGGGGCAGGAGGAGAAAGGAACGACAGAGGATGAGATGGCTGGATGGCATCACCAACTCGATGGATATGAGTTTGGGTAAACTCTGGGAGTTGGTGATGGGGAGGGAGGCCTGGCATGCTGCGATTCATGGGGTCGCAAAGAGTCAGACATGACGGAGTGACTGAACTGAACTGAAGATAATTCAATTTCTAGAATCTGTAAATTTTTTTTTTTAGTTTGTTTTGTTTTGAAGAAATTCTGCAAAGTATACAGCATGTTCTTTAGGAAGTGCTAGTTCAACACAGGGGTGTTTCCCAGGTGGCCCAGTGAGAGAGTCCACCTGCCAGTGCAGGCGATGCAAGAGACACACGTTCAATTCCTGGGTCAGGAAGATCCCCTGGAGGAGGGCATGGCAACCCACTCCAGTACTCTTGCCTGGAGAATCCCCATGGGCAGAGGAACCTTGCAGATGACAGTCCATGAGGTCACAAAGAGTCAGACACAACTGAAACAACTTAGCACCCACACAGTTCAACATAAATGCTCTTGGCACACAAGTGGGAAAATACCTAACACTGCTGACTTTGATATAACAACATTCTCTGAAATTGAGCTACTTTATAAAGCTACTTTTAGAAGGACAAGTTATTCTGATGAAAAACATGATTGGTTTTAAATATATGTGCCAAAAAATCTTGCAGCTACATGCAAATCAATAACATAGTGTGATTTACGTATCTTCCAAGNTAACACTGCTGACTTTGATATAAGAACATTCTCTGAAATTGAGCTACTTTATAAAGCTACTTTTAGAAGGACAAGTTATTCTGATGAAAAACATGATTGGTTTTAAATATATGTGCCAAAAAATCTTGCAGCTACATGCATATCAATAACATAGTGTGATTTACGTATCTTCCAAGATTATCAGCAAAATGTCTATCTAACTTGGTAATTTTATACCAAATAATATAAGTGAATCTGTGTTTATATTCACATTAACAAGCCCATATACAAAATATTGAGCAGGTGATTTTCTGTAACCTTCATTGCAACTCTCCCTAGGAAGTATTATTCCCATGTTATTGATATCATGGCCATGAGGACTGTGAGTACTTGTCCTAGCAAGCGGCAAATCAAAGAGCTCTTCATCGTTGTCATATTCTCAAACTCTACACTCCTTTAACTCCACATGGTCTTACTAAATAAACCTCTGTGTCTGTACTGCAACCTTGACTTCCATTCCCTGGGGTCCAGGTCTCTGTCAGGACCGAGGATTTGTCTGAGCCCCTGATCCAGTAGTAGTGTTTTCCTTTGTTTATTTAAAAATTTGTTTAGATGTTATTTTTTTCTCCTATGATCAATCACTCCAGTTACAAAACTCCACTTTATAGATTTCCCATAGCTGCGTACTACTCAGTAGGTTTGAAACGTCAATGTTGATAATTTAAATATCATCCCTTATCTCAGGAGAGCCTTTGGTGTTCTGCTCTTGAAACAGTTTAGTCCATCTGCCCACTTCCTCTCCACATGAGATGTTTGTTGTAACATGTTGATTCTCTTCCATCTTCACCACCATATTTCACTGAGAGCAGATCATATAAAGCTGTAATGGTAAGAATATATGCAAATGGGCTTGTTGATAAATCTTTGAAGGGAAGAAGTGAAATGAACCTTAAGAAAGAAAAACAAAATCTGCCAGAAGCTTAGCAAAAGGATGTAAAAACTAAAAATTGACATTTTCCTTTTTTTAATCCTCTTTATTCAAGAACCTAAAAAGAAGGAAAAACTTGTCACCAGACATCCTGGAAATCCTAAGAAATGGAAAGTCACTTTGATCTTGGTGGGAAATCACCTAAATGATTAATAAGATATAAACTTATAACTTGTATCTAAACATAACTATGGTAATTAAAATATAAGTGGTAAGAAACTAGCTTGGATTATTTAAGTGACTAACAAATTTCTAAAACATCTAATTGACACTGGGATGTAAATTCTGACTAAGAGTCCAGTACTTATTAATGATGGTAAGGAAGACTTTATTCAAGAAAGGACTATCCCAAGGAGGCGTTGCAGTAGAGGAGCATTGGGCTCTACTCTGACTACAACCCCAACTAAAAAACGAATGTGGAGATGTATATCCAAAAGCAGGGTGGGAATCAGTAGATGGTTGCCTCCTAAGGGAAGCTTCAAGGGAAAAGGGGATCTGGCTAAACAGACCCAATGAATTTCTTGCTGAAGCCAAGTCAGGGCTCTCAGATATCACCCGGGGACTGGCAAAGTGAGGAATCTGATCAGAAATGGAGAGTAGTCAGATATCAAGATCTCAAAGATGAGGATTCTGGCTAAACAGAGTAGGAATCGAGAAAGCAAAGATTGAGATGGAAATTCAAATCTAGAAACCTAGCTGAGAATATGTCTTAGAGGGGACTGGCTGAAGTTTGGTCAAAAAGAGTATCCTTGTGATACTTTATAATGTACATCCCGTTAACCTCCATTAGCTACAATATTCTCATTAGACTTGTGATTTGTAAGAGCATGTATACCATCATATGTATTTAGAAATACAAATGCTAGAATAGAAAGGGAACTTAATATGTGAGTAATAACTAAGTTTCTTAGTTTTAGTTTTATATTTTTGTTATATAAAAACTGAGATATTTTTAATGTTTAAGAGGTTTTCCCTTTTAGCAAAAGAACATTATATATTCTTAAGTGAAATTGTTCAAAAACTGCATCCAAATGGAAAAACATTAACTTCATTTATAAATTTACCAGTTTCTCAAAATGTAACTGTGGAAACATATTAACAGTGTGTTATAGCTAGGTAGTTCTATTCTCATGAATTACTTTGTTTGATTCTAGTTGTATGAATCATTTTCTTTTCATAATGTTTATAGGTATACATGATTAATAACCTGATTTTTTACAAAGTTGTACTCAATTTTCATAAAGAGATTCTACCAAAAATCAGATATGTGGACTTTGTTCCTCTGAAGTAAAGATGCTTAATCCACTAAAATGTCAGTGGCTATTTTGAAATAAAATTGTGGAGGTTCTTTTTAAATAACAATCACCATTGACTTACATCTTCTACTTATGGTCAAGGAAATGTAATGAAANAAAGAGATTCTACCAAAAATCAGATATGTGGACTTTGTTCCTCTGAAGTAAAGATGCTTAATCCACTAAAATGTCAGTGGCTATTTTGAAATAAAATTGTGGAGGTTCTTTTTAAATAACAATCACCATTGACTTACATCTTCTACTTATGGTCAATGAAATGTAATGAAATAATTGTGAGTTTACCCTTATATAGATTTTCCAGGTTCATTTCAATGTAGAATGGTACTTGTTAACAATATCCAGATTCTTGTGGAGGAAGAAAGGAGAAAAGGATGGAGGAAAAGGGAGAAAAGAAATGAAGATCTATTGCCAAAGATGAAACAGATATAGAACAAATAATCAAATGAATGAAGAGAAATATAATGGGCTTAAGAGAGTAAATATTATACTTTTGAAAAGTGAGAGCTAATTCCCTTTCATTATATACTTCTCTCATACAGTAAAGCTGCTCTTACCATAAAGAAGTCTCAACAGATAATGATTTCTCCTCCTCAAAGAAAACTGAAATGAAGTGAGTTAGGAGTAAAAAAAAAAGAAAATATGATGACTTGGGGATTCAGTTAAGTTGTTCAGTCATGTCCGACTCTTTGCAATTGCATGAACTGCAGCATGCCAGGCCTCACTGTCCATCACCAACTTCCAGAATCTACCCAAACCCATGTCCATTGGGTTGGTGATACCATCCAAACATCTCATCCTCTGTCATCCCATCTCCTCCTGCCCTCAATCCCTCCCAGCATCAGAGTCTTTTCCAATGAGTCTTCACATCAGGTGGCCAAAGTATTGGAGTTTCAGCTTCAACATCAGTCCTTCCAATGAACATGCAGGACTGATCTCCTTTAGGATGGACTGGTTGGATCTCCTTGCAGTCCAAGGGACTCTCAAGAGTCTTGTCCAGCACCACAGTTCAAAGCATCAATTCTTCAGCTCTCAGCTTTNCCCATTCTGTTGTTTTCCTCTATTTCTTTGCATTGATTGCTGAGGAAGGCTTTCTTATCTCTCTTTGCTTGGATATATCTTTCCTTTTCTCCTTTGCTTTCCACTTCTCTTCTTTTCACGGCTATTTGTAAGGTCTCCTCAGATAGTCATTTTGCTTTTTTGCATTTCTTTCTCTTGGAGATGATCTTAATCCCTGTCTCCTGTATAATGTCATAAATTCCATCCACAGTTCATCAGGCACTCTGTCTATCAGATCAAGTCCCTTAAATCTATTTCTCACTTCCACCATATAGCGATAAGGGATTTGATATAGGTCATACCTGAATGGTCTAGTGGTTTTCCCCACTTTCTTCAATTTAAATATGAGATTTAGGGATTATGTATAGATTTTTATGATGCTGTTAATAGCTATTATCCTTTATCACATGCCTTATATATTTAAGGTACATCATCTACATTGCTTAATACATTCAAACACATTCTCTTCATTTGTCTTCCCTTGACAGTCACTTTATACTGAGGTAATTAGTGACCTGTTCCTCTTCTATCATTCTTATTTCTTCTTTCAAGGAAAGACATAAAGAGATTAATGAAAAAGTGGAAAAATCTTTTTGTTCCACTTTTACTATTAGATAGCATATGCTTGATAGTGAAGGAAAGATTCTGTACTTAAATTTTGTATTTCCTACCTTCATGTTCTATGTCTTTTTCTATTTACAGATTTCTTTAATGCATTCATCCCCTTGTCGCTGGCAGGCTCAGCTTGATCTTGTCTCCTTTGCTCCGTGAGTGGAGTTGTGTCAGGTACAAGTCGTCCAGGCCCTTTGTCCTTGTCAGCTTTCCTTCCAGTGTCATGAGAATTGACAGCATGTCCCTGATCCCACCTCCCTCTGCATGTTCACAATACAGGTGTCACCTTCCTAAGTGACATCTTTGAAAACTGCTTAATTTGAAAAACAAGGAAGCTTTTGATTTATGGAAAGTACAGTGATTTTTTTTTTTTTTTCCTTTACTTGCTTTCTGGGCAAGTAAATTAATGTCCTGCAAATGTCTGAAGAACTCAGCTTCCTGATAGTTAAAACTGAGTTTAAGAAATCTAAACACAATCTGTATCCTTAATTTCATCTGGAGAAAAGCCAAGTGGTTAACTGAATCTATTAATTGTTAACATATTATAAGTGCTTAAGTTAACTTAAAAGTTTAGTGCATGTTCTAAACTCTTTACTAGCATTCCTCCATGAAAAATGCAGTATGAGATGTCAGATTTGTGCATGTGTTTGTCTCATGGGAGAATAAACCAAGGCACAGAGAAATTAACTGACTTCTCTAAGCTCGTTCAGCTCATCAGCGGTGTCACACATTCTAAGACAGGTCCTTCTGACTGCAGAATTCTCATTCTTAACACCACGCTTTCTAGCCCCTTTGGGGGAAAGTACAACATTATCATTTTTCCTTCCTCTGGCAGATGAATCTTTGTGGTTAATGCTAATCAGTCTCTCTCTGTAAGACAACAGCATAATTACTTTGTGTTTTGTAAGATTTTCACTGTGACCTCTTACTTCTGTTTTTAAAAGGAGAGCAGGAGAAAATGTCACATAAAATCTGGGTGATTATTTTCAAAGCTACTGTAAAACAAAGGCTAAAAATATATTTAGAACAAGGCTGAGAAAGAGAATTGAGTGAAAATTAATTAGTTTCTAAGTCCCGTCAGTATTCCTGACAACACGGAGACCTATGATTTTCCAGATCTTAGAGTTTATTTTATAATTCATAACTTATCTAAACATTTAGGTAACTTATTTTGACTTTTTCCTGACTTATTTAAGGATTGAAGGCATCTTCTCACTGTGGGTGGCAAGTTTTTATTTTCAAACATAATGTTTACAAATGTTTCAAAATAAGACTGATGGATCATAGGAGCCCTTCAAACAATTGTGTACATGCTAAGACAGCAGACTTGTGAATTCTATTCATAGTCATAGTAATGAAAACAGAAGTTTATATAAATTTATTCATTTACTTTAAAAGTCTCTAGGTGGCAGTTACTATCATCAGCCTGATCCTACGAACAAATATATCGAGATTTAGGTTGATACAACTTGTATTTTAGGTAGATAAAAATAAGCAGCAACTCGGGATGCAGAAAAGCTGAAGGCCCAGCCTATGTTCCTAACAATATAATATATCCTTACGCACCTTTTGGGCTTCTCTTGTGGCTCAGCTGGTAAAGAATCCGCCCGCAATGCAGGAGATCTGGGTTTGATCCCTTGGTTGGGAAGATCCCCTCGAGAAGGGAAAGGCTACACACTCCAGTATTCTGACCTCAAGAATTCCATGGACTATACAGTCCATGGGGGTCGCAAAGAGTCAGACATAACTGATCCACTTTCACTCACTTGCACATGCATCTTTTGGCCTTCCCAGGTGGCGCTATTGTTAAGGAACCAACCTCCAAGTGCGGGAGATGTAAGAGGTACGGGTTCCATCCCTGGGTTGGGAAGATACTGTGGAGGAGGCCTGGCAACCCACTCCAGCTTTCTTGCCTGAAGAGTCCCATGGACAAAGGAACCTGGAAGACTACAGTCCTTTGGGTTGCACAGAGTTGGACACGACTAAAGGGGCTTAGCATGCATGTATCTTTTGTCACAGTTAGTGGTTGAGGACAGAGTCCATGAAGTATATATAGTCACTATCACTGTGGTGTCTACTAAATATCAGACAGTTTACATATACATATTTTAAATTGTGGGTATATTAATGAATAAATAATTGAATTAATAAATGTTCTTAGATTTTTTTGCTCAATCTCAGAATATCTGTTAGAGTTTGTCTCATTTTGGTATATCAGTGTATCTGATATGGTGAGAATTTTTTTTTAAATTTATCTTTAACATTTGTCCTAGTTGAGGAGTTAACAGCTTTGAAGTAATGTTTGCTTTGGTCTTGAGAAGATGTTAGAAACGATTCCATTTTTCTCCCTATTTAATAAACTCATTAAGATAATGGTATATTAACCAACAATATAATCAACCAAGACAACAAAAGGTAAGCTAGAAGTAGAATAATGTTGGTGGTTATACAATAGTGTACTTCTGAGAAAAAGTGAGCAATTAGACAGTTTTTCTATAGCAGTTTGATAAAATATTAAAAGAATGATAGTAATTATATAAACTTCTCTGCTAATATCTATTAATAGATATTGCTAATATCCCTCAATTCTTCCTTTGGGTGTTAAACAATTTTATAAGGCTGTTTCTAAGTATGACAGCTCACTTTGAGAGAAGTGCTGAGATAAATGACTGTTCTACACCATCAGATTTTCTATAAATTAATTCAGATATATTTCTCCTCCCTATTCTCTATTTAGAAACTATCCAAAGAAAAGCTCTTAAATTATGAATTTTCTTAGGTGCTGAAATAAAAATAATATATATTAATTATAGTTTGTGATCACAATGACTTTTCACATTTTCACACTTTTCACTTTTCACATCACAATTTCAATGACTTTGTTGCTGTACTGTCTCCACTTGATGTAAATATAATTTTCGTTTAAAATACATTCTTAAAACCTAGAAGTCAGTTGACAAAATAACAACCTCTGTGTCTGTTCTGTAACAAATATGGGCTACTGATTACAGTCCAATCTAACTGTGGTAAGAAATGAAAACATATTTTTTTATATTTTAGTTGAAAAGTGAAATTGAAAGTGTTAGTCACTCAGTCGTGTCCAACTCTTTGCTACCCCATGGACTGTAGCCTGCCAGCTTCCTCTGTCCATAGGATTCTCCAGGCAACAATACTGGAGTGGTTGCCATTTCCTTCTCAAGGGGATCTTCCCAATCGGAATCAAACCCAGGTCTCCCGCATTTCAGGTGGATTCTTTACCAGCTGAGTCACAAAAGAAGCCCAGCCCCTATCCTATAAATGAGTTAATCTGAGCAAACTGAAGAACAATTTTTCATTTTGTTAGATTAGATAAAAGAGTACTATTAAAGATGATCAAAAATGTACTGTGTGGAATTACAGTTGCAAGTTATTACTCAAAGGAAGTTCCAATTATCAAGTCTCAGTGATTTATCTATACATATTTATAATTTCAAACCAGACTTAGTGTCCTCTAGAATAGCCTTCTAAATAAAATAATCTCAAAAGCAATTTGTGATAATGAATAAATATTCAAGCTTAATTTATTTTGATAGATTTGATAGAGCTCAAATAGAGGATTTAATCTCTTGTTACACTAGAGAGCAAAATTATTTGACATGCAAATACATACTTTGAATTCAGATTCAAAGGGT
This sequence comes from Neotragus moschatus, assembly GCA_006410615.1. Taxonomy (NCBI): domain Eukaryota; kingdom Metazoa; phylum Chordata; class Mammalia; order Artiodactyla; family Bovidae; genus Neotragus; species Neotragus moschatus. The sequence goes on from SJYA01002629.1 coordinate 276,132, forward strand.
TTACACAGCATTGATTTTTTTTTTTCTTTAAGTGGGAAGTAGAAGCTCTGGACAAGAAGTCTAAGGCCTGATTTTTCTTTTATTCTATGAAATAAGTTAAAAATGACTTTCAAATATTACACTTTTGAAGTATTTTTCAAACTCTTCTAGAGAACAAAAGAATCAAATATTTCTAACTTGTTTTTGTGATTCTAGCTACCAAAAAAGGAAAGTAATTGGTATTAAGAAAGTCAAAATACATGATATCCATGATAAAGAAGGCAACTAGAAGTACATTTTTCTCAAAAATCCAGATGTGAACATTTTAAGGCAAATATTGTCAGATCAAATGTAGCATTTACTGAATGGTGTACTATAGCATGACAAAGTGGTTTTATTGAAGAATACCTGAATTAGAAAGTATGTAAATATCAGTTACCAAAGTACCATAAAAATGATGTTATATAGTCATTTCTCTAGGATGTGAATTCACCACTAACTCTTCTATAGATTCAGTGTAGATTCAGTTCCAATAAAAATTCCAACAAATTTTTACATGAAAATTGTTAGGTTGATTTTTAAATTTACATGGAAGATTAAAAGGCTGAGAGAAGCTAACATCCTATATTCAGAAAAAGAAGAATATGAAGGGTATGGCACCCCACTCCAGTACCCTTGCCTGGAAAATCTCATGGACAGAGGAGCCTGGTGGGCTGCACTCCATGGGGTTGCTAACAGTGGGAGACGACTGAGCGACTTCACTTTGACTTTTCACTTTCATGCATTGGAGAAGGAAATGGCAACCCACTCCAGTGTTCTTGTCTGGAGAATCCCAGGAATGGGGGAGCCTGGTGGGCTGCCGACTATGGGGTCACACAGAGTCAGACATGACTGAAGCGACTTAGCAGCAGCAGCAGCAGCAGACTTATCCTTCCCATTATGATATGTTATTATAAAGACCTTGTAAAAAAGATATTATAATACTTTTTTTTCCTTTTGATTGTAGTATAGTCCATTGAAATGTAAAAAGAAACCAAATGTAAAACTGAGATATATATCGAAATTTTATATCTGCTGAATTTCATGCTTCATAGCTTTGGGTCAAGGAAGAATGATCCAACTTTACTAAGATACACTTAATGTACAAAAAGTTGTGTATATTTAATGTATACATTTGTATGAGTTTGTACATATGTATATACCCATGATACCATAACAACAAGAAAAGGTAGAAGACATATCCATCACCTCGAAAAGAGTCCTTCGCTCTTCTATCTTTTCTCCTTTCTCTTTTATTCTATGTATATGTGTGTTGGGGGGATTGGGGGGCAGGTAAGAACATTCAGTATGAGAGCTACTCCCTTAAGTTTTTAAGTGCACAATACCATATTGTATCACTTCATGGGAAATAGATGGGGAAACGGTGGAAACAGTGTCAGACTTTATTTTTGGGAGCTCCAAAATCACTGCAGATGGTGATTGCAGCCATGAAATTAGAAGATGCTTACTCCTGGAAGAAAAGTTATGACCAACCTAGATAGCATATTCAAAAGCAGAAACATTACTTTGTTGACTAAGCTCCGTCTAGTCAAGGCTATCAGAGAAGGCAATGGCAACCCACTCCTGTACTCTTGCCTGGAAAATCCCATGGATGGAGTAGCCTGGTAGGCTGCACTCCATGGGGTCGCTAAGAGTTGGACACAACTGAATGACTTCATTTTCACTTTTCACTTTTATGCATTGGAGAAGGAAATGGCAACCACTCCAGTGTTCTTGCCTGGAGAATCTGAGGAATGGGTGAGCCTGGTGGGCTGCCATCTATGGGGTCACACAGAGTCGGACACGACTGAAGCGACTTAGTCAAGGCTGTGGTTTTTCCAGTGGTCATGTATGGATGTGAGAGTTGGACCGTGAAGAAGGCTGAGTGCCAAAGAATTGATGCTTTTGAACTGTGGTGTTGGACAAGACTCTTGAGAGTCCCTTGGACTGCAAGGAGATCCAACCAGTCCATTCTGAAGGAGATGAGCCCTGGGATTTCTTTGGAAGGAATGATGCTAAAGCTGAAACTCCAGTACTTTGGCCACCTCATGCGAAGAGTTGACTCATTGGAAAAGACTCTGATGCTGGGAGGGATTGGGGGCAGGAGGAGAAGGGGACGACAGAGGATGAGATGACTGGATGGCATCACTGACTCAATGGACGTGAGTCTAAGTGAACTCCAGGTTTTGGTGATTGACAGGGAGGCCTGTAATGCAGCGATTCTTGGGGTCACAAAGAGTCGGACACAACTGAGCAACTGAACTGAACTGAAGGTAGGAACTACAACTCAGTAGCAAAGGAAAATAAAAAGGAACCTCTTTAAAAATAGGCAAAAGACTTGAATACATATTTTGCTAAAGAAGATATACAAACAGCCAACAGGTTTATGAAAATATGTTCAGTATCTCTTATCAGAGAAATGCACATCAAAACCACAGTATGATAGATGTATTTGCTTTTATTTCAGGCTCAAATTAAGTTCATATTTTCAATACGACAAATACGGCAGAGCAATAGCTAGGATCTTAGACCCAAGAAGATAAAAGGAATCTGTGAGGAGACAGTATTTTCTGAGTTCCTTAAAGTTGTAGCTGCCTCAGGAATGTTGTGGTTAATCTTTCCTTGGTTCATAATGATCAGACTTGTGATGAAAAGACTAGAAATCTCTATCACATCTATATTTATTTATAGTTTATTGCAAGTATTTACACACAACTGGTAGCAAATCATTCTGCCAGGGTTTACCATATATTAAATAGTAATGGTTATCTGTACAAGAATTAGAGATAGTATCCAGAAGTTGATTATCGTATTGAATATTGGTCAGAAATGGATCCGAGCAGGAGGTAATATCTAAGTCCATTGATATGCATGGTAGTAGAAGGAGGAAATGATTTTTAGACCAAAAGTGCTGATGTGTGAAGAATCACCCTTGTTTCTTCTTTTCTGATTTCTGTTGCTAACTCCCACTGGCTTAACTGGCTCACAAAATAATTAGAAAGAAAGCCCGAGTGATGCCACTTCATAGAAATAAACCTTCTAGGATACAGAGTAAAGTAGGGATTGAATCTAGAAGAATGGTAGAGAAAAGGGAAAAGTCACACATCTATTTTAATTACACAGTTCCCATAAATCACAGACTCATGTATCCCACCTATTCTGTCCTACGTTTAATTTGGCTCACTAAAGTTTTCATTGCTGCCATTGTTGTTTATAAAAAGGACCTTATCTCTTTTATTCACTTATGTATCCCAAGTGCCTAGAATATTGCCTAGCATGTGGTGGACATTCAGTAAATATTTGTTAAATAGGCAACATAAAATATTTCTCCATTTAAATTACTTCATTATTTATAGAACATTCTGCAAGTTAAAATAAAATTTATTTCAAGAAGGCTCAATCCTTGATATACTAACTATATCATATACTATTGATATACCAATTGATACACTATTATGAAAAAATAGAAATTTAATTCAACTTTTTTTTTTTTTTTGCAAATCTGTGATATGTGCTCAACCTGATTATAATTTCCAAAGTATCCCATTTAGCCCTTCCATAGCTTTGTGAAGTATACTTTCTTGTTTCCATTTATCTAGAAAATAGCCAAGAACTCATAAAGATTACACAACCAGCCCAAAACACACAGCTGATATGACAGAGACTGGATTTAAAATAATTGATTTTTTCCCATTTTATTTTCCCACACCCAGCTTAGATATATCACCTCCTGCTAGAATCCATTTCTGATCAATATTCAATTACAGTGATCAACTCCTTGATACTCTCTCTAATTCTTGTACATATAACCTTTACTATTTAATATATGGTAAACCCAGACAGAATTATTTGCTATGAGTTGTGGGTAAATATTTGCAATAAATCATAAATAAATAATATGTAGATTTGATATAGATCTTTAATCTCTTTGTCATGAGTCTGATGAAAATTCTTAGGCAAAACATGAATATAATGTTGCATTTTTCCTTGCCAAGTTCAACAGAGTTCCTCTTTTTGTTACATGACTCATATTTTCCTATCTTTTTCTTTTGGCTAAATATGATCCTAATTTCACAACAGCCTTTCCTAATTTAAAAAAAAATGCTCTTTTTATTTAGGCCTTTTAAACTCCTGACAGAATACCTTTATTCTCTACTCATGCAGTTGGATCAAGTTCACTTAAGAGACTGTCAATACTTTATCATATTATTTTGCTCATACTGCCGGATCCATGTTGTGCAAATATGCCTTATTTGCATTTTATTGTAACAATTACAGTGCAGTGCAATGGTGTTTAATATTGTTGGGCAGAGTGGTTGGTTGGTGTTCAGTCACTCAGTCCTATCTGTTTCTTTGTGACCCCCTAGACTGCAGTATGCCAGTCTTCCCTGTTCTTCACTATCTCCTGGAGTCTGCTCAAATTCACGTCCATTGAGTCAGTGATGCCATCCAACCATCTCATCCTCTAGAGCCACCTTCGCCTCTTGCCCTCAATCTTTCCCAGCATCAGGGTCTTTCCAATGAGTTGGTTCTTCCCGTCAGATGTGCAAACAAAGTACTGGATCTTCAGCTTCAGCATCAGTCCTTTCAATGAATACTCAGGGTTGATTTCCTTTAGGATTGACTGATTTGATCCCCTTGCTGTCCAAGGGACTTTCAAGAGTCTTTTCCAGTGCCACAATTTGAAAGCATCAATTCTTTGGTGCTCAGAGTCGGGCAAGGTAGAGGTAGTAATTCCGATGCACTATAAGGTCTATGTAACTAATTAATCTGTTCAGTGGAAATGATATATAGGTCCACTTATTTATCTTTTTAAAGACTTTTTAAAGAGAGTTGCATGTTTACAACAGAATTGATGGGGCGGTACAGAGATTTCCCAAACACCTCTTGCCCCCACACACTGCATAGCTTCCCACATTATCAACATCACCCAGCACTATGCTACGTTTTTTTCTTTAACCAAGTTTGTCAGTATGATCTCATACTAACACACCATAATCACCCAATGTTCACAGGTTAACTAAAGATTTACCTTGGTGTTGCACATTCCATGGGTTTGGACAAATTTTTAATGACATCTATCTATAATTATAATTTCATATATAATATTTTCACTGCCCTAAAAATTCACTGTGCTCTGCCTATTAATCTCTCACCCATCAACAACTATCGATCTTTTTTTGTTATCTCCATAGTTTTAACTTCTCCAGAACATCATATAAGTGGAATCATACAGTATGAATCCTTTTCAGACTGATTTTTTCACTTAGTAATATGCATTTAAGCTTCCTTATGTCTTTTCATGTGTTGATAGCTCATGTTTTAGCTCTGAAGATTACATTGTTTGGATGTTTGTTAGTGCCAAAAAATAAATAAAACCAAGAATTATTTATCCATTCACCTTCTGGAAAACATTTTAGTTGCTTCCAAGCTTTGGAAATTATGAACAAAACTGCTATAAAAATCTGTAGGAAAGTTTTGATTCATACATAAGTTTTCAAGTCCTTTGGATTAATACCATGGAGTGCAATTGCTGATCAGATGATAAGAGTGCATTTGGTTTTGTAGGAAACCACCAAACTGTCTTCCAAAGTGGCTGTACAATTTCACATGTACACCAGGAATATACGAGAGTTCCTGTTGCTTCACATCTTTACAGACATTTGATATTGTTAGTGTTGTCCATTCTAATAGGTGTCTAACATCACCTTATGGTTGCATTAAGTTTCATTACCCTGATGACATGTGATGTGTAACATATTTTCATAAGTTTATTTCCTGTCTATCTTCTTTACTGAGGTGTCCATTAACATCTGTTTCTATTTGCTTTTAAGTCTTTGTTCTATTTTAATCAAAAAAATTTTGTTCTTTCTGTATTTTATGAGTCACTAGAGGAAATCATCTTTAGAGTTAGGAATCAGATGACATATATTTGTGACAGCGGAGATTACAAGTTTTTTAACCATCTTGATTAAGGCCATAAATTGAAGTTAGGTGGCAAAAGTAGGAAAGAAATATAAAAGCGATAAATATAATAAAATTACAGACATTTATCAAATGCTTGCTAGGTTTAATTATTCCTCAAAATAATATCATATGGTAGCTGATACTATTAATTCCAATTTATAGAAGTGTCACTAAGGTATTAAGAGGGAAGCAGTTCAGTTCAGTTCAGTCGCTCAGTCGTGTCCAATTCTTTGAGACCCCATGAATTGCAGCACACCAGGCCTTCTTGTCCATCACCAACTCCTGGAGTTCACTCAGACCCACGTCCATTGAGTCAGTGATGCCATCCAGCCATCTCATCCTCTGTCGGCCCCTTCTCCTCCTGCCCCCAATCCCTCCCAGCATCAGAGTCTTTTCCAATGAGTCAATTCTTCGCATGAGGTGGCCAAAGTACTGGAGTTTCAGCTTTAGCATCATTCCTAAGAGGGAAACAACTTGTCCCAAATCATGCAGATAGAACGTGATGGAACTACAGCATTTCAGCTTAACACAATGTCATAGTTCTATGCTATTAGCACTAAAAAAATTTTATAACACATTTTAAAAATAATTTTATTTATTTCCTGGTTATGTTGGATCTTCGTTGCTGTGTGGGCTTTTCTTTAGTTGCAGCAAGTGAGGGTTAATTCCACAGTGTGGGCTTCTCATTGCAGTGGCTTCTCTTTTTCCAGAGCGTGGGCCACAGGGTGCACAGACTTCAGCAGCTGCAAAGATTGGGCTGAGTAGTTGAGGTTCCTGGGCTCTACAACACAGGCTCAATTCTTGTGGCACATAGGCTAAGTTCCTCTGGGGCTTGTGGTATCTTACTGAAACAGAGATCAAACCCACATCTCCTGGCCAACTGATTCTTAACCAGTGAGGCACCAGGGAAGCATTATACCACTTGTTTTGTCTGGAAATTATTTGCTAATATGCATTGAAAGTAAAGATATGCTTTATTCATATCAGTATCCTCAGCTTCTCCTGGTGTCTGTCCCATAGTTAAATACTCAATAAATTTGTTCATTCACGTATTAAATATCTACATTTCAGACACAAAGACTCATGCCCTCATGGAGCTAATGTTTAAATAGGAGAAATAGCCAATAGAAAGAAGAAATATCTAGCATGTTGAGGCTCCTATGAGGCATAGGGTCCTGTGATTGAAGAAGAGCATAAATGTTGATGTGGCTAGAGGGAAGTCAGAATGGTAGAAGTAAGCATTGAGACTGAGTGAGTGAGGCTGCATAGTCTTTGTCATTGAAAACCATGCTAGAAATTTGGATGTTATTTACACTCTTTAAGTCAATAAAGGAATTTCACAGGTAAATGATAGGATCTGACATATTTTTATAAGTCAGAGGAAGTCTATGACTATTTAGTAGAAAATTAATTGTAAAAGATTAAAGTAAATTGACTTCAATACTCATTGAATTACATGTGTCTTTAAAATTAGGATGTGATGCTCATAAAAACTTTCCTAAAATTGGTTCAGTTCAGTTGCTCAATCATGTCAGTGATGCCATCCAGCCATCTCATCCTCTGTTGTCCTCTTCTGCCTTCAATGTTTCCCAGCATTAGGGTCTTTTCCAATGAATCGGTTCTCTGAATCAGGTGGCTAAAGTATTGGACCTTCAGCATCAGTCCTTCCACCAAATATTCTGTACTGATTTCCTTTATGATTGACTGTTTGATCTCCTTGCAGTCCAAGGGACTCTCAAGAGTCTTTTCCAACACCATAGTTCAAAATCATCAGTTCTTTGGCCCTCAGCTTTCTTTATGGCCCAACTCTCACATCCATACATGACTACTGGAAAAACTATAGCTTTGACTAGATGGACCTTTACCAGCAAAATAGTGACTGCTGGTAGAAGCCTCAGTTCAGTTCAGTTCAGTAGCTCAGTCGTGTCCGACTCTTTGCGACCCCATGAATCGCAGCACTCCAGGCCTCCCTGTCCATCACCATCTCCCGGAGTTCACTCAGACTCACGTCCATCGAGTCAGTGATGCCATCCAGCCATCTCATCCTCTGTCGACCCCTTCTCCTTCTGCCCCCAATCCTTCCCAGAATCAGAGTCTTTTTCAATGAGTCAACTCTTCGCATGAGGTGGCCAAAGTACTGGAGTTTCAGTTTTAGCATCATTTCTTCCAAAGAAATACCAGGGCTGATCTCCTTCAGAATGGATTGGTTGGATCTCTTTGCAGTCCAAGGGACTCTCAAGAGTCTTCTCCAACAGCACGGTTCAGAAGCATCAATTCTTCGGCACTCTGCTTTCTTCACAGTCCAACTCTCACATCCATACATGACCACAGGAAAAACCATAGCCTCGATTAGATGGACCTTAGTCGGCAAAGTAATGTCTCTGCTTTTTAATATACTATCTAGGTTGGTCATAACTTTTCTTCTAAGGAGTAAGCATCTTTTAATTTCTTGGGTGCAGTCACCATCTGCAGTGATTTTGGAGCCCAAAAAAAGAAAGTCTGACACTGTTTCCACTGTTTCCCCATCTATTTCCCATGAAGTGATGGGAACATATGACATGATCTTCGTTTTCTGAATGTTAAGCTTTAAGCCAACTTTTTCACTGTCCTCTTTCACTTTCATCAAGAGATTTTTTAGTTCCTCTTCACTTTCTGCCATAAGGGTGGTGTCATCTGTGTATCTGAGGTTATTGATATTTCTCCCAGCAATCTTGATTCCAGCTTGTGTTTCTTAAACACAAAAAGTCATATTTAAGATATTTTTGTATTCATAAAGAGATGAAATATTAGCTCTGATATTTTAAAATGCACATTAGCAATTAAGACTATTAACAGGAATCAGTAAAACAAAAACACTGATTAAAGAGACACTCTTGTAGCAATGTCAATGTATAGCAAAATGAATACAGTATGGTAAAGCAAAACAAACTAAAAAATAAAAATTTAAATATAAAAAAGAAGAATGTTTATAAAATAGTTATATTTTATGTTGATGTTTTGATAATTTTAAGATGAATATTTCACAGTCTGGAAAATGAACCCTGTTTTATTATTGTTTTTAATGTAACCCAACATTAAATTTTTCTGTCACTGGTTACTGAACAAAGGGAATAATAACTTCTGATATTTGTCAGCATCACTTTGACAATGTCTATGAAAACATGGAAATGTTTAAACATGGTATTTATATTTCAGAAAATTCTTTCATACTGTATGTGAATAGAAAACAGATGAATAAATTCATAACTTTGACTTAAATTTATATGACTAGGAAATGAGCATACTTTTCTTTCCTTCAGGCAAAAGTTGATACTCTTCATGGCACTGCTCTTTTGTGTTGTAAATCTTGTGCATGACAAGAAATTTTCCTACCATGACTTTGCAGAATTTAATTAATCTATAGGTATACAAGTGCATTCATGAGCTTAATTTCCATCTGTTGTATTTTACACATGAAATATATAAATGATTGAATAAAAGTCCTTTAATTGTGTTTTATACTATTCATTAATATGATTTATATGACATAGAGGCAATCTTAAATACTTTATAGTCACCAGGAAATGTAAGAATCCAACCTATTTTTAAAGATAAGTTTCTGAGAAAACTTTAGCTGCAATTGAAGCTTAATTAGTTAAAGCCCACAAATTATTTTTAAAATCTATAAATTTATTAAAGATTATTGTTTCAAGTTATGAGTATCTAAGGGATTTAATGCACATAGAATGTCTGCAAAAAAAATCTCCTTGAGAAAAGAGATGTATTGTGTAATAGACTATGTGGAGTCTGACAAAGTTGGCTTTGTAGCTGTGCTGCTTCCCTTACTAATTGTGTGGACTTGGACAAGTTATTTAAATTCTCATTTTCAGTATCTTTGTGGGGAAAAAAAAAAGAAAAACAATGCCAAAAAAGTTTAAAAGAAAGAAAGAATCAACCTAATAGCAAAAGTATTTAAAGATTTGTAGGTATATTAGTCTGGGTTTTCCAGAAAAACCCAGAGGCTATGTATGCACACACATACATAAAGAGATTAATATAAGCAAATATCTTATGTTATTATGGAGGTTGTCAAGGGAAAGATAATTTTTTCAGTGTGAGTCAGAAGGCAGAAAAAAAAAAAAAATGATGTCCCAGGCAGAAGCCAGTCAAGATGGGAGGAATTCCCTCTTAAATCATAGGAGGACCAACCTCTCTTCTCTATTCAGGTATTCAACTGATTGGAGGATGCCCATCCATTGTGGAGCCTAATCACTTTAGACTTTAAATGTTAATTTCACATAACCCATTAATGTTTGACCACATATCTGGTTGCCTCATGGCCTAGTCAAGTTGAAACATAAAAGTAACCATTACAAGAGAGTTAATTTGAAATAACATTGCTGTAGGGCCTTGAACAGGGTCTGGCACATAGTAAATACTAAATGGATTGCCTTCATAGATTACAGCTTTGTCATGAATGGACTTGTGTAACTCAGTGTAGCTATGAACCATGCTGTTCAAGGCTATCTAAGACAGACCAGTTATGGTGAAGTGTTCAGACAAAACTTGCTCCACTGGAAAAGGAAATAGCAATACACTTAATATTCTTGCCATGAGAAACCTATGGGCTGTATGAAAAGATAAAACTAAATGATGCCAGAACATGAGCCCTGCAGGTTGGAAGGTTACAGTATGTTACTGGGGAAGAGTAGAGGGCAATTACTCCAGCATGAATGAAGTGGCTGGGCCAAAGCAGGAATGATGTGCAACTGTTGATGTGTCTGGTGGCTAAAGTAAAATCTGATGCTGTAAAGAACAATATTGCATAGGAACCTGGGATGTTAGGTCCATGAATCAAAGTGAATTGGATGTGGTCAAGTGGAAGATGCAAAATGGTTGATAACTTAAGAATCAGTGAACTAAAATGGACAGGGACGGGCAAATTAAATCCAGATGACCATATATCTATGACTGTGGGCAAGAATATCCTGGAAGAAATGGAATAGCCCTCACATTCAACAGAAGAGTCCAAAATATAGTACTCGGGTGCAACATCTAAAACAACAGAATTATCTCGGTTCCTTTTCAACATCAGGGTCCAGTAGTCATGTACAAATTGAGAGCTGGACCATAAAGAAGGCTAAATGCTGAAGAATTGATGCTTTTGAAGTGTGGTGCTAGAGAAGACTCTTGAGAGTCTCGTGGACTGAAAGGAAATCAAACTAGTCAACCCTAAAGGAAATCAACCCTGATTATTCATTGAAAGGACTGATGCTGAAGCTGAAGTTCCAATACTTTGGCCACCTGATGGGAAAAGCCAACTCATTGGAAAAGACCCTGATGCTGGGAAAGACTGAGGGCAGGAGGAGAAGGGGGCAACAGAGGATGAGATGGTTGGATGTTATCCTCGACTCAATGCACATGAGTTTGAGCAAACTCAGATAGTGAACTACAGGGAAGCCTTGTGTGCGGCAGTCCCTGGGGTCACAAAGAGTCAGGCAGGACTGAACAGCAGTAACAATAACAATAGGCGTGATTTATTCCTCTGATCAAGCTTAGAAAACTCACAGCCTCCTTGAAGAAAAAAAAAACGTTAAATTTACTATTTTTAACCATTCCATATTTGAAAACAATTAAACATATTTTTTTGGTTTTTTTCTCCGTCAGAGTCTAAAATTAGTGTGTAAAAGCTATGACTTTGTTCCACACATAAATAGAACAAATATTATTTGAAGTCTCTTTACTGGCATGTCATTCTTCATTAAAATATAGTTGTGTTCATAGCTTCAATAAGAGTGAATCTACTTTCATATCTGGATATAGTTTTTTAAGTTTCTGAGCACTCCACAATTACAGATAAATTCCATTTTATTAGCTACAACAAGCTATGGAACTATAGGACAAGATCAACCCTTCATATATACCTAAAATAGCCTATCAGTACCAGGATGCTTATCCAGTATTTACTAAATGGTTTAGTTACTTGCAGTTCCAGTAATGTGATCTCACATTAAGAAACATATGGAAAAACCTTGAGAGGAAACACTGGATTCTTAATTTCTGTCCTTTAAACATAAGAAGTGGTAATAGGGCAGTAAAATAACATTATTTTGATTTCTGAGAAAATAGAAGTAATCAAAAATATAGCTCTGGATTCCTGTTTTTAGGAATTGTCTTGACAGAAGTTCATTCTCTTACCTTAGTTCATATGCGTCACTTATTAGAACAAAACCAGACCAACAACTTTGTGTGTGTTAATACTTCTCATTACACTTGCAAAAGAGAGAGAAGAGGGGGGAGAGAGGAGTAAAGAAGAAGGCAAATAAATTCAAACATGCAAAATATAAAATTTCAGGTCCAAAGACCTGAAATATCTAACTGAAATATCTACCATGGAAATTGAATTGCAAAGAGATTTTTGTTCGGAAAATTTCCCTTAATGTAGTAAATTTATTTAAGAGAATCATATCAATGTATTTACAATATTACTAGTAATTATGATCGTATATTTACTGTATAAATTGGCCAATATCTGTACGGAATTTTAAAATAATAAAATAAGCAACAAATCCAATTAATAGCTTTCAGAAGTAAGCACATCTTTATTCACTGGAACTGAAGAAAGAAAATGATCCTAAGTCTTTTGGATACAGAACATCCTTGTAATTCAGCCATTTATGGGCATATTTGGCATTCTGAAATAAATACTTGAATGATATTTTGATAGACTTTAATGAAATTAAAATTCTTTGGAAATTTAGGATCACTAGTCAACTGGTAGGATAGTTTAATAACCTTTAGGCAGATAGTCCAGCATTTTACTGCCTTATATTTATGCTACCTCTTCTTTCCCTCCACACCCATCCTCCCCAAGCTGGGGCTTGTTTTTCTTCTCTCTTCAAGTTTCAAATATAATTTTGACACATGATTGTAATGTTTTTTTTAAGAGAATTTATTTCACATTATATTCATCCCAGTGAATGTGAATGCATACATTCATCAGTGAAAATAATGCTACGCATTAAGTTTTTCAGAATCAAGAGGTAAATAGATGGCATAACTATTGTGATCAGACCTGTGATCAGGTCTTCACAACAGTGGGAGATACATGCTATGCTATGTTTTATCTACTTGGTTCATTTCAAGAAACCACAAGTTTCTTGAAAACCACAAGTTTTTCAGAATCAAGAGGTACAACAGATGGCATAAATTGCTTTTTTACCTGAGGTCCTCACTCCGATCCTCGGACCTTCCTTTGTTCTATTTTTGTAGGCTTTTCCCTTCTTTGTCTTTTAGCCACCTCCATTCTGGACTCCTTTTTCCTATTCTAGCTACCTAACATGTGAGAATAAGAGATACAGACTGCATAAAAATCTTCAAGCTGCGAACTTTGAAGATCTGAACGTGTGTTCCTATGTCAAATCATGTAAGTTAGTTCATGCATCTGGCATATGTTGTCATGTGCGTACATCCTCTATAAGTCATTGTGCTTTTGTATACTTTACTGTATAGAGTACAGTAGTACAGTATATTTATTTCAAGCCCAGGATATCTGGAAGCAAGCGTAAACACGGTGGTGATGTATCAATAGCTGGTACTACTGAAGAACCGAAGAGATTCACAATGCGGTAAGTGGCAAGGGGATTTCTTTATCTGAAGAGGCCCTGTTAGTTTTTGAAGCACAGGACCCAAACTTTAAACCATACAGGAAGGCTGCAGCAGCCATTCAGAATGTAATCCAGTAATACCATGTCATCTATGATGAGAGAAAAACGACTACTATCCGGACATCCCTGTATCATTTTTTACACAAAAGAAGAATTGACACCAGCAAGGAAGCAGAACCTGTGGCCTCAGCATCAGGTGTGAGTGAAAGTGCAGCCTGCTCTCTTTCCCGTCTTGCTGATGATCCTTCAGCTCTAATGTCTCCCACCTCCTCTCCCTCCCCCAGTCAGCAACCCTTCTTGCCAGTTCACTCGATGCGAGCCCCTGTATGTCAGCTGTTGTACCGTACTACTGAACTTTTCAAGAAATTGTACTGTAAGGTTGAAAATGTTTGTGTGTTGTTATGTATTACTTGTGTGTTCTCTATAAAAAGACTTTCTTGTCTTTCTCTTAACTGTAATCATATACAAGGAGGAGCTATGGGCGGGGGGGAAGTTACTTCTGTACTGTAATATACAAACAGGCAGTTTAATTGAGCGTATTCTCAAGTGGCATGAGATGGGCCTACTCTTTATCTTCACCATAAGGCCTGATGTGTTTTCCGACCATATCTTTGCTCAGCTTTTACTGTGCCCACCATCAGCACTACAAGGAAAAGTCTTTCTGGACTCCCTTTTGTTCATCCACACCCTTCCATTTTTTCCAAGATCATGAGCAAATTCCATCTGCTTTGTAAGTTTCCCTCTGAGTATTCTAGATAGCTTCAATATTTATTTTTTGAACTTTATTTGAAATTGCACATAATGTCTCATTCTATTTTTGATTTATTTCAAGAATCATCTCTTCCTGCTTTCAAAAAAAAAAAAAAAAGCACCTTCTTAAGTGAGACACCAAAAAGCAACAAGTTCTTTAGAAATAAGTACAAAGATATGCTTTTTGAATATGAAACAGACATGAAAGGTACCTGGCCAAGTTACTTGGTTTTTTAGACGGAAGTAAAGTCTTGGAAAATCTAAGGGACCTGGGTGTACAAAGTTCTTGGAGAAAATATATTATCTTCTTGAATGATGAGAACTTGGCCTCCTGGTTGGAAGTCTTAATCTGCCACATTTGTAGCTTCTCACCTTGGGCAAGTCTACTCAAATAATTTCTTCATCTATAAAATGTCCTCAACATTTTCTGTGATGAGATAGAACTTGGTCTCATAAAAATATTTTGGAAGGACACAATTTAAAGGAGCATTTAGTATTTTAACATTCACCATTATATTTCTTTATTAAATCAAGAAAGCCATGTACAGTTTTTGTAAATAACATATGTAATATTTAGCTTTTCTCCATAGACACATACCAGTTTATGCTACTTTTCTATAACAGATGTCATTATCTGAGACAGAAATGATAGCAAAAATCCATCCATTGTCATGAAATCTATGTCAAAATAATATGTGAGTAGTCTTAATTTTAAATTACTTATATGTAAGTACATATATGTATTCTAAAGCAAACGGAGGCTTATTAACAATTTAAAAATAACTAGATCATACAAGTTATGCCCTTTTGCTAAATTATAAATCAATTCTCTAAGTAATAGAGATTGAATAATTGATGCATTCCTGTTAGCATCATCGCATAGAGATTGTGGATGTTAGGTGCACATTTGAATTTTCAACAGAGTACAATTTTTATATTGCTAATTACTTGATATTTTGCCTTGTAAGATAAAGCCCTTATTTCTCAAACAAATGAATTTCAGAAGATTAATTAAGACTTCATTAATAAATAATTAAGCATTCTGTCTCTACATTGCCTGAAAGCAAGTGTAAATTACATCTTGCCTGTATTGCTAATTTGATGTACAGCAAACAGCCTTGCCTATGGAAATTTTGTAAATCAAGTTTATGATATATTATCCATAGTTTTCTTGTCTTTTAATCCGGTTGTTGATAATGCAAATCAAGCCACATGAATGAAAACTTATCAGAAAACACTGCTTTGGAAAGCCATACTCACATTAATACTAACTGTTCAGAGTAGTTATATGGACCATTTCTTTCTATAATTAAAAAGTCAGACATGACAAAGAATATGCTGTTTCATCAAGTTTTGCTTGGGGATCATTCCCAAAGCGGACTTTTACAAGGGGGCCCATGAATTCTGTCAAGAAAGAATAAGATATAAAGTATCATGGTACTTTAATATGCCTAAGTCAGCAACAGACATCAAATATGCATAATAAATTTAATATTTAATTATGTGTACTATGGAGTTTTAAACTAAACTCTACTTAGATGTTAGAAGTGCACATGGTTTTATCAAGACAATAGTTGAGACTATTACATGAATTTCCAACATTTTATTCTAGGCACAGCTTTCTTAAAGATCAGTTTCTCTATGAGATAAATCAGTCCGATGAAACTGTGTATTTTTCTTCATTGGACTACTAACCGTTAGATCATATCTAGTGAAAGCATTCAGTAAAAAGTTGTATGTGAATAAAATTACTATAGGAAAATAAGAAAATAATTGCATTTATTAATGAGCTTATTAAGCTTTATCATTTACTCTAAGTCACTCATTTCTGTTTGGAAAAACTAGTTGTGTCCTAGAGAGGTCACTTAACTAAAGAAAAGGAACATGAAGGGACATCCAAATAAGCTAGGCTCTACCTCAGAAAGAACTGATGGAAAAGGAAGATGGAAAATGTGGTAGTTTAATCTGGTTAAGACTACCGACCTCAGAGTGGACCAGGCAGAGACACAATGTGTGCCTTTCTTGGTTGAAGCCACCTGGCTGCTAAAACTCAGTGCAGATCTTACTTTGAATCTGTATGTCAAAAGTTAGTTTCCTAATCACTGTTGTCAATTACTGCCTCCTGAGTATATTTTATAAGACAGAGTCCGAATAAAATTTTGTATCACTAGGTTAGCTGAAAGGAGAAGGCAATGGCATGCCACTCCAGTACTCTTGCCTGGAAAATCCCATGGACAGAGGAGCCTGGTGGACTGCAGGCCATGGGGTCGTACAGAGTCCGACATGACTGAAGCGACTTAGCAGCAGCAGCAGCTTCATTGAAAAAAAGAAGCTTAAAGAAGGGTAGAAATTCTTAACACCATAGTAATGGAAATGGAAAATTTTAATATATATAATTTTCAGAACAATTTCCTATTAATAATAATAGAGCTAATGCTGTTGCTGCTGCTGCTGTGTTGCTTCAGTCGTGTCCGACTCTGTGCAACCCCATAGATGGCAGCCCACCAGGCTCCCCCATCCCTGGGATTCTCCAGGCAAGAACGCTGGAGTGGGCTGCCATTTCCTTCTCCAATGTATGAAAGTGAAAAGTGAAAGTGAAGTTGCTCAGTCGTGTCCGACTCTTAGCGACCTCATGGACTGCAGCCCACCAGGCTCCTCTGTCCATGGGATGTTTCAGGCAAGAGCACTGGAGTGAGGTGCCATTGCTTTCTCCATAGAACTCATAATATATAATATATATAATATATACTATATAATATATATATATAATATATACTATGGACATTTTTCATATACATAATTTTCAGAACAATTTCCTAATAATAATAATAATAGAGCTCATAGTATATAATAAATAACATCTAATGAATCAAAATAGAAATTATATATTTAAGTTTTACACTTTTGCCAAATAGTAAAGTGAACCACTGATTTCTATGGTTCTGTACTACTCATCTAGAATCGTTTTGCACCTGTCTCTTAACAGGAATATTCACAAAAGTCACTCAAGAAATAAGCTATAAACTGATCAATATTTTATTCTTTTCCTTAAAGCCTCTTATTTTAACTGTGAAAGGTTTCAGTGCATTAAGGCAGTGCTTTATAATGTAAAATAAATCTAATAACATGCAAATATGACATTATAACAACAAATCACATGTTTTTAGCAAACATTTGCTGGTGCATTTTTACATAACTGAAAATGTTCAATCTTCATGCATTGAAAGAATTTGCATTTAATAACGGCTATGGAGTTGAAATGTAGACACTAAATTCTTAAAGGTTGGGATAGAAGTTATGTTCTTCAGAGGGCAGATGTCGAAAGACAAATTAATACTTAATATTATTCAAAGTTTGAATAGAAATGTACATATTTAGCTGCTTCCATAATTATGAGTGTCTGAGACAGAAAAGGCATGTCACTCTCAGGAGCATGACAAAGGCTAAAGCCTTATAGTGATGAGTGCTCTGTGCACTCCCCACAGCTGCTCTTCCCCTTAGAACACAAGGCAGCAGAGACAGAGGAGAAGACTGATAACTTGACTGGTTGTGCCATTTTCTTAATATTATGGGCTGTGTCAATTTTGAGGTTCTTAGATAAGATCCAATTGCTCCTTGGTCCTTTTTAATTACCTTTCAGGATTCCTTTGTTACAGGATTTGTTACTATGTATCCAAGAGACCTTGTCTTGTCACTCTGACAGGAAGGATTGGGCTATTTAACCAGAACTAATGAATATCTTCTATTTCCTTCATGAACAAAAGTAATAAATGTTATGCTGCTTCCTGGATTGCATATGTAATTGACAGCAAGTAACAGCCTTGGAATAGTAATAATACAAATCTTCTCTGTTAACTCCAAAGCTTAAAAGCAGAAATTTATAGAACTATAATCAGAATTTCTTTCATTTTTTCTTTCCAACCAAAATTTGCTGAGAAAATACTGATGAATGCCATGTCAGTTTAGTTTTATAATGAGAAAATGATTTATTCCTGTTTTCACTTTAATCACAATTGACCAAGTAATTCAGGTTTTACACCAGCCGATGACAATCACATGACATGTAACATGATAATAAAGAAAACAGCATTGATTCCTAACAAAAATGGTTATTTATATTCTCTAGCCACCAGTGACACATTTCAGAGTGTGAGGGTGTTGTTATATTATTTACATGGTTGTTTTCTGTTTTCCTGGTTATGTAGTTTGTCACTGCCGGGTTTGTGATTCTTTTCTGTGCAATAAATACATCACACAATATCTGCAAACAGTCTAATAGTGATGCAACAAGCCAGAGTGAAATTTCCACTTCTGTAATAGATTGCTTAAAATGTCAACATATGCTAAAATTGATATTATCTATCAATATATTGGGATTTCCCTGGTGGCTCAGGGGTAATGCAGGAGATGCAGTTTCAATCCCTGGGTCAGGTAGATCTGGAGAAGGAAATGGCAACCCACTGAAGTATTCGTGTCTGGGAAATGCTATGGATCAAGGAGCCTGGTGGGCTATAGTCCAGACATTTGCAAAGAGTTGGACACAGCGATTACGTAAGAATCAATATATTGCTCCAGTTTATAACATACTACAGTTGATAGGGTCGCACAGAGTAGGACATGACTCAAGCAGTTGAGCGTGCCTACTGAAATCTATTTAAATGAACAGATCTGAAATTTTCAGTCATATATTTCTTCACTTTTATATAATTCTCCATCTTATTTCAAGATTAATATAGTTTTTATAAAAGTTTCTCTTTGTAAAGCAAGAATTTTGGCCTACTTTATTAAATGTGGAACCAAACCTTCCATATTTACTTATATGTGCTAAAATAGGTGGGGTTTTAGATGTAGAATAGTATATTAAATTAATATATTTTATGCAATATGTCTTCTGTGCATAACCAGTTTAAATCACTTCTTTCAGTTATTTTATATCTTATCCTTTGCATTCCTGTATTCTAATCTTTGTTTCTGAGTCAGAAAGAGGTTATAATTTTTGACTTTATGCACATTTTAAAACATCTTTTTGCTTTTTCTTCTGTAAATGTTAAAATTATTTGGTCCTACATCTTGGAAGAGAGAACGTAGCACAGCACCATAGTCCTGATTATAAAGCCTGAGGTCCTAGCTCTAATTCCTACGTCAATCATTTTATAAGATCTAGCATATTCAAAAGCAGAGACATTACTTTGCCGACTAAGGTCTGTCTATTCAAGGCTATGGTTTTTCCAGTAGTCATGTATGGATGTGCGAGTTGGACTGTGAAGAAGGCCAAGTGCCAAAGAATGAATGCTTTTGAACAGTGGTGTTGGAGAAGACTCTTGAGAGTCCCTTGGACTGCAAGGAGATCCAACCAGTCCATTCTGAAGGAGATGAGCCCTGGGATTTCTTTGGAAGGAATGATGCTAAAGCTGAAGCTCCAGTACTGTGGCCACCTCATGCGAAGAGTTGACTCACTGGAAAAGACTCTGATGCTGGGAGGGATTGGGGGCAGGAGGAGAAAGGGGACGACCGAGGATGCGATGGCTGGATGGCATCACCGACTCGATGGGCGTGAGTCTGAGTGAACTCCGGGAGTTGGTGGTAGACAGGGAGGCCTGGAGTGTTGCGATTCATGGGGTCACAAAGAGTCAGACATGACTGAGTGATTGAACTGAACTAATCCTTGGATAAGAACTTTAAGCCATCCATGCCTCAATTTCCTCACTTCTTAAAGAGAGATAACACTAGTTCTTACCCGATAGGGGTTTTGCTGTGGATAAACTGTGCCAGACACTTAGTAAGCTCCCAATATATAGTCATCATTGCTAACCCCAGTACTTGACACTGTGCTGACTTCTGGCATTTGAAACCAGAAATCCAAGGGAAGTCTGAATTTTGTTACACAGTCGGTAATATTTTCCTCTAATCTGATGTGTGTAGCATTTACTTTACCTTATAATGTTAAAAGACAATTATGTGACAATTATATTTTACATTTTGGTTCTTATGTCATTGAAATTTTTTCTTGAATATGTCAGATTTTTTTAACTACTTCCTTAGATTATCCTTCAGCTGAGAAAATGGCTTGAATCCATGTTCTGTAATCGGCTGAGAGGTACATGATACTTATTCTCCATCTTTCTTTACTTAGTTATGAAGCGAATCTCCCCTCAGAGCTACAATCACAGCAAGAAGTCAGTTATAAGATTCTAGTCAATTCCCTGTGACGAATACAGTTCTGCTGTCTTGAGATAACATTATTCCTCACTGTGATTCCTAGTCCTGTGACATAGAATAGAGTAGAAAAGTCTTGATTCTGTCATCATATGCTGTTACTGAAGTGTTTTTCTTTAAATGTACCCCATCAGTTATCTAACCACAGTCCAACCCTGCTTCTCCTTCTCCCAATTATTTCTAGGAAAGTGTAGCCTGCAAATAACTATATGTAATAAAAGAAAGTAGAATCTTCAGAAAACAGCTTTTACACAGATGAAGAATAGCTCAGGTTTCTCACTGGTACAGGGCTTCCCCTGTGGCTCAGCTGGTAAAGAATCCGCACGCAATGTGGAAGACCTGGGTTCAATCTCTAGGTTGGGAAGATTCCCTGGAGAAAGGAAAGGCTACCTACTCCAGTATTCTGACCTAAAGAATTCCATGGACTCTATAGTCCATGGGGTCGCAAACAGTCAGATACAACTGAATGACTTGCACTCACTCACTAGTACCAGACACATTTGTAAGCCAGATGCTCAGAAAATAATTCCAGACTCATACTCTTTTTTTTTTAATTATACTAAGAAAACTTAACAAGAGATGGACCCTCTTAATAGATTTTTAAATGTGTAATACCTTATCACTATTTGTAGTTACAACTTTGTGCATCAGATCTCTAGAACTTACTCATCTTGCATGACTGAAATTTTATACACCCTAATCAGAAATTCCCCATATCTACCTCCCTCAAGCCTCTGACAACCTCCATCCTATCCTCTGCTTCTACATTTCATTATTTCATATACCTCATATGAGTGGCATCATGTGGTATTTGTCCTTGTTAGATTGGCTTATTCCACTTATGTCCTCCAGTTTCATCTACATTGTCACAAATGACAGGATTTCCTTCTCTTTTCTTTTTCCTTAAGGTTGAATAATATTCTACTGAATGTACAGTTGACCCTTGAACAACATGTGTTTGAACTGCCTGGCTCCACTTACACCCATTTTCTTTTTTTTTTTCAAAAAGTAATGTACACTATCTTTGATTGGTTGAATCTGAGCATGCAAATCTTGAAAATAGACAACTGACTGTAAAGTTATGTGGAATTTCAAATTGCCAGCAGGGTCACCACCTTAACCCCCATATTGTTTGTCCTTCAAGGTTAATGGTATGTCCCACTTTCTCCAATTTATTCAGTACACTGAAGGATATTTAGGTTGTTTCTACATCTTGGTCATTGTGAAAAGCACTGCAATGAATAGTTTAATATGTTTTTGAGACCCTGATTTTAAATATTTTGATAGCTAATCCAAAAATGAGATTGTTGGATCAAACCATAGTAGCTCTGTTTTTGATTAGCATTTTCTGATGATTAGTGATGTTGATAATTTATATGTCTTCTCTGGAGAAATATCTGTCCACGTCTTTATTCCAGGTTTTAAATTGGGTTATTAGGGCTTTTTCTTTTTTGCTACTGAGTTGCAGGAGTTACTTATGCATTTTAGAAATTAACTCTTTATCAGACATAAGATTTCACAAATATTTTCTCCCATTCCATATGTTGCCTTTCACTCTATTGTTTCCTTTGCTGTGCAGAAGCTTTTTGGTTTGATGAAGTCCCACTTATTTATTTTTTTGTCTGTGCTTTTGATGTCATTTCCAAAACTAATATCATGAGGCTTTCCCCTTATTCTAGAGGTTTTATATTTTTCATTTTATGTTGAAGTTTTTATCTAGCCTGGAAAATCCCCTGGACCGAAGAGCCTGGTGGGCAACAGTTCATGGGATCGCTAAGAGTCTGACGCACCTGAGCGACTTCACTTTCACTTTTCACTTTCATGCATTGGAGAAGGAAATGGCAACCCACTCCAGTGTTCTTGCCTGGAGAATCCCAGGGATAGAGGAGCCTGGCGGGCTGCCATCAACGGGGTCACACAGAGTTGGACACGACTGAAGTGACTTAGCAGCAGCAGCAGAGCTTAATTTTGCGGATTGTATAAGTGTGTTAGTTGCTCAGTCATGTCCGACTCTTAAGGACTGTAGCCCACCAGGATTTTATGTACATGAAATTCTCCAGGCAAGAATACTGGAGTGGGTTGCTGTTTCCTTCTCCAGGTTATTGTATATGATAGTTTATTTTTGTGTATTCATTTTCTTACACGTGTATTTTCAATTTTCTCAGTATCATTTGTTAAAGAGCTTATCCTTTCCCACTGTATTTTCTTGGCACAGTTGTCAAAGATCAATTGGCCATTTATGTGTGGATTTATTTTTAAGAAGCACATTCTTAAAAGCCCTACCTTAATTTAGTTTAGAATGCTCTAAGTTGAAGAGGCATCTTAGCTGAAACCTTACTCATAGTGTCTAGTAGATTATCAAGCAGCCTACTCTGCTCTGAGGCTCACTTCTTTCCTCAACATCAGGTACTAATTTCCTATTCCTAAAAATGATCAAATTATATTCTTTAAGTGTCCTTTTTCAGTATTTATGCTCATATGTCTAAGAAATATGCTTATATTTCCTAAATTTTCAGATTTGACCATTAGCTATTTAGCAGTTATCTTGGGAAATGAGTATTTAGCTAACTTTTACTGACTTATCTATTCACCATCCTCCACTTACAACTTTCCTGTCCCCCATATTTCCCCATATGTTTATGTACATATACATAATGTACACAGACATACTAGGTAATTTTATTTTCATATCTATATACATGTAGTTCACAGCTAATCAATACAATATGACTATTTTTGTTCATTTTTGAGATTTTAATTTTTCCTTTTTAATAAGCTTCCTTATTGTTGGTTGCTGTTAGGATTGTTTTCTCCATTCTTAAAGCTAATTCAATATAAACCATACCTTAATTCTCTACATATTTTTCTCAATACAATAAAACATATCCAGTACTCTGTCAGTTTTATCTTCTTGAAATCGTGTCTACCAGAATTTATGACTTGCTTCAATAAAGATATATTGCTCTAAAAATCAGCTGTACAGTTATCATTTAGGGACTGTCCTTATCCTTAACCTAAGGTATTCCCTTACTTCTCTTGTAGGTTGGATCAACTGCTTCTTGGATCCCAAGCTTTCCTTCTTGTTTTATTCCCTCATCTTATGGAAGCATCCTGTCTAGTAGTTTCCTGAAAAAAAGATGGATATGGAAGACAAAATCCACTGAAATCTTGCATGTCTGCAAAGCTTTTTATAATTACATAACTCTGAAGTTTGGAATAGAATTCTAAGTGGGAATTTCCCTCCAGCAGCTTTGGGACACTGTTTCATTGGCTTTTGTTTACAGTGTTGCACTTAGAAAGTTCCAGCTCATCCAATATTTGGTCATTTGTAAGTAAACTGTTCTTAGTTTATAGGACATGCAGTGTCTTTGAGAAAAGTCCTCAGATGTTGTGATTATTTAAGACTTGATGTGCATGTACTTGTATCTATCACACTTATATAGATATATCATATATATATATCATACTCCAGAGAGTTGATGTGGAGTGGGAGGTGGGGGGGGGTTCAAGATTGGGAACTCATGTACACCTGAGATGAAATAAATAAATAAATAAATAATTTAAAAAATCTATTATATTTGATAGTCTCTTTCCATTTGAAATTCAAACAATGATTTTCCTCCCACATCTTCATTCCTAGAAATCTGTTTAGAAATAACTGCTCTTGGAATTAATCCTATAGCTACCTTCTCCTATAGACTGGGAGGTGACCATGGCTCAGATCATGAACTCCTTATTACAAAATTCAGACAAATTGAAGGAAGTAGGGAAAAACCAGTGGACAATTCAGGTATTACTTAAATCAAATCCCTTATGATTATACAGTAGGAGTGAAAAATAGATTCAAGGGATTAGATCTGATAGACAGAGTGCCTGAAGAACTATGGATGGAGGTCTCTGATATTGTACAGGAAACAGGGATCAAGACCATTTCCAAGAAAAAAAAGAAATGCAAAAGGCAAAATGGCTGTCTGAGGAGTCCTTAAAAGCTGAGGAAAGAAGAGAAGTCAAAGACAAAGGAGAAAAGGAAAGATATACCCATTTGAATGGAAAGTTCCAAAGAACAGCAAGGAGAGATAAGAAAGCATTCCTCAATGATCAATGCAAAGAATAGAGGAAATCAATAGAATGGGAAAGACCAGAGATCTTATCAAGAAAATTAGAGACACCAAGGGAACATTTCATGCAAAGATGGGCACAGAAAAGAACAGAAATGGAATGGACCTAACAGAAGCAGAAGATATTAAGAGTTGGCAAGAAGACACAGAATACACAAGAATACAACTGTAAAAAAAAGATCTTCATGACTCAGATAACCATGATGGTGTGATCACTTAACCTAGAATCAGACATCCTGGAATACGAAGTCACATGGACATTAGAAAGCATCACTACAAACAAGCTAGTGAGGTGATGGAATTCCAGTTGAGCTATTTCAAATCCTAAAAGATGATGCTGTGAAAGTGCTACACTCAATATGCCAGCAAATTTGGAAAACTCAGCAGTGGCCACAGGACTGGGAAAGTCAGTTTCATTCCAATCTCAATGGAAGGCAATGCCAAAGAATGCTCAAATTACTGCACAATTGAATTCATCTCACATGCTGGCAAAGTAATACTCAAAATTCCCCAGGCCAGGCTTCAACAGTATGTGAACCATGAACTTCCAGATGTTCAAGCTGGATTTAGAAAAGGCAGAGGAACCAGAGTTGAAATTGACAATATCCTTTGGATTATTGAAAAAGCAAAAGAATACAAGATAAACATGTACTTCTACTTTATTGGTTATGTCAAATCGTTGTATATATCACAACTGTGGAAAATTCTTAAAGAGATGGGAATATCAGACCAATTGACCTGCCTCCTGAGAAATCTATATNTTGAAATTGACAATATCCTTTGGATTATTGAAAAAGCAAAAGAATACAAGATAAACATGTACTTCTACTTTATTGGTTATGTCAAATCGTTGTATATATCACAACTGTGGAAAATTCTTAAAGAGATGGGAATATCAGACCAATTGACCTGCCTCCTGAGAAATCTATATGCAGGTCAAGAAGCAACAGTTAGAACTGGACATGGAACAACAGACTGGTTCCAAATAGGGAAAGGAGTACATTAAGGCTGCATAGAGTCAGCCTGTCTATTTAACTTATATAAAGATTACATCATGAGAAACGCTGGACTGGATGAAGCACAAGCTGGAATCAAGATTGCCAGGAGAAATATCAATAACCTCAGATCTGCAGATGACACCACCCTTATGGCAGAAAGCAAAGAACTAAAGAGCCTCTTGATGAAAGTGAAAGAGGAGAGAGAAAATGTTGGCTTAAAGCTCAACATTCAGAAAACGAAGATCATGGCATCTGGTCCCATCACTTTGTGGCATATAGATGGGGAAACAATGGAAACTGTTACAGACTTTATTTTTCTGGGCTCCAAAATCACTGCAGATGGTGACTGCAGCCATGAAATTAAAAGATTCTTGGTCCTAAGAAAAAAAGCTATGATCAACCTAGGCAGCATATTAAAAAGCAGAGACATTACTTTGTGAACAAAGGTCTCTCTAGTCAAAGCTATGGTTTTTCCAGTAGTCATGTATGGATGTGAGAGTTGGACTATAAAGAAAGTTGAGTGCCAAAGAACTGATGCTTTTGAACTGTGGTGTTGGAGAAAACTTTTGCGAGTCCCTTGGACTGCATGGAGATCAAACCAGTTCATCTTAAAGGAAATCAGTCCTGAAGATTCATTTGAAGGACTGATGCTGAAGGTGAAGCTCCAATACTTTGGCCACCTGATGTGAAGAACTGACTAATTGGAAAAGACCTTGATGCTTGGCAATATTGAAGGCAGGAGGAGAAGGGGACGGCAGAGGATGAGATGATTGGATGGCATCACCAACTCGATGACATGAATTTGAGCAAGCTCCGGAGTTGGTGATGGACAGGGAAGCCTGAGGTGCTGCAGTCCATGGGGTCACAAAGAGTTGGACACGACTGAGTGGCTGACTTGAACTGAACTGAACCTTTTGCTTCTCTTAATTTTCTTTTACTTATATTTTCTTTAATTTTTGATGTGTCCTTGAACTTACTCAATAAGTACTTACTGAATTTTGCTATAATTTTGGTTTTAACATGCCTTTTTAATATTAACAATGTGCTTTTACCAAAACACTCTTTTTCATGGATTTCTGTATTCAGTTATTCAGTGAGATTTTGGAATTATCTTTACTTTGTACAGTTTCGTACTCCTCCATGTTTCTATTTTTCACATATTTAATATATGTATATAGATATATGCATGCCTATATATAGTTTTATTTGTTTATTTTTGGCTGTGCTGGGTGTTTGTTCCTGCTCAAAGTTTTCTCTGGCAAATGGAGACTACTCTCTAGTTGTGGTGTGTGAACTGCTCACTGCAGTGGTCTGTCTTTGTTTTGGAGGATGGGCTCTAGGACACTCAGGTTCAACAGTTGCAGCTCCCAGGCTCTCTGGGTTTAGTTTCTCCATGGCATGTGGAATCTTCCTAGAAGAAGGATTAAACCCATGACTCCTGCGTTGGCAGCTGGATTCTTTACCACCAAACTACTAAGAAAGCCGTATTTACTTGTTTTGATCTCAGTATTACTTAGACATTTTCTTCAGATGTCTAGCCTCACTTGACTGTCTATGAGGAAATGAAGGCAGCACTAGATTGATGGAAATTTCTGTGTACATGTGCATGGCCATCACCTCTGAGCATCCGGGGAGAAGCCTGTGAATGGCCTTTTTCCCTGAAGAATTTCCTATCAGTATCTAAGGCTGTTTCTCTGGCATGTCCAGAGTTCATAAGGAAGCCTTTTTCAGTCTCTGTCTTAGGTAGAATAAATCTCCCTATCAGTATTCTGAGAGTAAAGTTTGGATGAGAGCTGGTAGGTTTGGGACCCTGTTTCACATAGGCCCAGTTTTCACTATAATATTTAACATCAACTGGGTCTGAATTTTCTAAATATCTCATACTCTCTGTTTTATTCTCTAGACTGGAAATCTAGACCCCTGGATCTAAAGCCTGGGGATCTGAGGTGGAACTGATGTAATAATTATAGAAATAAAGTGGAACAATAAAGATAATGTGTTTGAATCACCCCAAAAGCACCCTTCACACACCATCCATGGAAAAACTGTCTTCCACGAAACCGGTCCCTAACGCCAAGAGGTTGGGAACTGCTGCGTTAGGCAATAATTCTCTAGTCTGCTTATAAGGTTAAATAGGTGTTTGCCTCATAAAAACTCTCAGCTGAAGTTTTTCTTTTATGCTCCTCCTTAAACTCTGCTTCCAGAGGCATGTCCTGAGTTTTTTTTTTGATGTTTTCTTTTGTTAATTATGTTGCTTTCAACTTCTCCCATCAAAGACTTAGAGTTGCCACATAACATACAGGATTCTCAGTTAAATTTGAACAGACTTATTCTAAAATAATCATTCTTTGTTTTCCTGAGGTTCAAATTTAACTGGACATCTTCTATTTTTACTTGCTAAATATTGCAATCCTATTTAACATGTGACTTCCCTGGGTTGTTCAATCAGCTATCACCTACCCTCTAGCTTACATTTTCCAATGTTTTTGGCTCTCTCATATCTCCTGTTCTCTTTGTACTTATGTATTTGCACTTTAAAAATTAGTTTACTGTCATTTGTGTGAGTTGAAGGCATTAACTTTCGTTCTGTTCACTACCTTAATTGAAAGAAGTTGTTTTCTGTGAAAAGTGCAAGATTTTCTCTTTTTACCAAAAGAGAACCTGAATCCTCTTGATTTAACTATGCTTAGAAATACAATTAACCTTTAATGAAAGTATACATGAATTTGCTTTTAAGCTGATATCATCAGTGGGATTACAATGCCTCCAAGTCCAAAGGAAACACATTTCATGAGCTATGAATGTGAATGTTTGGACATGGAAGCTAAGTCGTACTTTCTATATATACTACTTAAACAAATAGTCTCATAAAACAGGAAAGACAAAACTAAAGCTCTTCAGAAGTTATTGTTAATTCATTGTCCTGATTGTCATTTTACCAGAGTGCTGTGTTAGTTTGGACAGAGTAAGGAGATTATTTTCAGGTTCATTATATAAAATTCATGCCACGTTTAATCAATAAATCTGCCCATAAAATGACATATAAGAGAAAGGTTGAAATTTCTCTGGGGCTAAAATATGAAAGCTAGAGGAGATCTTAAGAATCATTTTTTCCTCTGTCCTTCTGATGGCTCTTTATATGACTCTTATCTCCTTAACATGTTCAACTTTTTGCAGACTTATTAAAGCATGTACATTTTAAAATGCATTCTTATAAATAGCATAATATACAGCATGCCAGTTAGGATTCTTTTTCTGAATTCTTGGAATATATTTAAGTTTAAAATAACCTGATTTTACATAAAACCTTAATCCCTTGATTTTCATACTAGTAACACTTTCTTTTTTTCAAATACAGATTAAAATAAGGCACAAAGTATTTATTTATAAGTGACATAGTCAATATAATATTTTATTGTATATCTTAGGACAGCTGTAGTGAATCATGGTTAAGGAAAGTTAAACATATGTAAACAGTGTCCATAAGTTTTGTGAAATTGTTAGAGAACTATTTCTACTACCCTAAATCACCTTGGATACCATTATGAGAAGTTATCTTTTTAAGGGAAATCTCTTGGGTATAGTTTATGATCAAATGTCCTTTAAGGGTGATGCTTAACTTCTACACATGAACTTCTTAATGTAGTTCAGTGCTGTGTGTGTGTGTGTGTGTGTGTGTGTGTGTGTGTGTAAAACAAGGATCTCTGATGTGTTTGTTTCTCCTTTCTGACAGTTAGCATTATTGCACTCTGACAATCGGGTCTGTGCTACCATCTGTCACTTGGGGAATGTGTCTGTCAATTAGCGCTTCGACAATACTATCTGTCGACCCACAAAAATTACCAGGAAAATAACTTGAAAGCTACTGTCAGGAGGAAATTGAACTAGGTATTGAGTTCTTTGGAAGTACATTTATTTCACAGCATCTGTGTGTCAAGTAGTGATGAATGCCCTTTTTAACTAGGTGAGAAAGTGAAATTTGTCTCCTTAAAGAAGCTTCTATAATGTAGGCTATGCTCTTTCAGCAATGCCAATCGGTCTATAAAATGATTTTCATATTTATTCAATTATAATTTTCAAGTATACTCAGGAAAGATCTTATAATTTTAGAAATTTAGATTTAAGAAAGACTAGTATATATATTTAAGAAGTGACTAATATGAAAATGTCTGATTCCATTTATTCTGATGGTGGTGCTTTAATTGCTAAATCATGTCTGACTCTTACAATCCCAAGGACTGTAGCCCACCAGGCTCCTCTGTCTATGGAATTTCCCAAGCAAGAATACTAGAATGAGTTGATATTTTCTCCTTCAGAGGATCTTCCCAACCCAGAGATCAAACCCAGTTCTGCACTGCAGACAGTCTCCTGCGCTGCAGGCAGATTATCAACTGAGTCGCCAGGGGTGATTACTTTATTCTCCTTTAACCTCAGTGCATAATATCTTGAGGTTCAGTTACTGAGGGTGAACATCCTTTCCAAAAAATTCCTCCTTGTATTTCCATGGTGTGTCTCTAAGGTGTGTATGGTCAGGCCACTCAGGATGGCTGTTCTCCTACTCTCTATATATCACCTGCTCAACCAACACCTGCTTCGCCCTCACTCTATTCACATGTCTGACCTTCCTACCTTGCTAATGATTGTTCTTACCAAAGTGGCAGTGAAGGATGTGCCCCTCTGCAGGTTTCCCTGGTAACCAGTGAGCCAACCTGATGTCACTTCCTTCTGAAACTGTAAACTCCTGCAACCACCCCCTGCTCCCCTGGGAGCAAGGACTGCCACCATGTCCTGACGACCATCTGTTGTACACAGTAGGGTGTTGCTCCAGGACTTTGCTTCAGACTTGTAAGATCCTCTCTCTATTAAACCACTGATGTCTCTGTTGCACACGCCAGGCTCTTTCTTTGGTCTTGAATTTGGGCAAGTATGGACCTGGGAGGCCCATGAAGTACAACTCAACAAGTTCATTTGAGAAGATTATCCATGAAGTCCTAGGTCAATTAGAGTATTATACCTATATTCAGGCTTCCCTGATAGCTCAATTGGTAAAGAGTCTGCCTGCAATGAGGGAGACCTGAGTGCTATTCCTGGGTTGGGAAGATTCCCCTAAGGAAGGAAAAGGCTACACACGCCAGTATTCTGGCCTAGAGAATTCCATGGACTGTATAGTCCATGGGGTCACAAAGAGTAGGACATGATTCAGCAACTTTCACTCACCTATTCAAAGGATAGATTGCTGAAACGTAAATGCACTGGAGAACAACTGTGAAGGTATAAGGTACAGTCTTGTCAGTTGTCTTCTCTTCTGCTTGTTCAAATACATCCTCTAATTATGCATTTTAGAGCTTAAAAATAAAATCTCTTTAGTCCAAGGGTCTCATCAACAACCTTTGTTATTTACCTTTCCAACACTAAACAGAATAAATAGATTGGTGAACAACTGTGAGTGTATGTGTGTATATAGTATACACACTAACTAATATATAAATATATGCATATTGCTATATATACAGTTCTTATAATAAATGGACTTTATTATCCTTTAAAAGTAATTTCACAGATTTTTGTAATTTTTAGTTTTTTCTAACCTGTTACACTGCAAATGACAAGAATATCTACACATGTGAAAACATATGTATACACACACACTTTAAAATCATGCCGTAATGAACATTGGTGTACATGTGTCTTTCAATTCTGGTTTCCTCAGTGTGTATGCCCAGTAGTGGGATTGCTGGGTCATAAGACAGTTCTATTTCCAGTTTTTTAAGGAATCTCCACACTGTTCTCCATAGTGGCTGTAGTAGTTTGCATTCCCACCAACAGTGTAAGAGGGTTCCCTTTTCTCCACACCCTCTCCAGCATTTATTGCTTGTAGACTTCTGCATAGCGGCCATTCTGACTGGCATGAAATGGTACCTCACTGTGGTTTTGATTTGCATTTCTCTGATAATGAGTGATGTTGAGCATCTTTTCATGCTTTTGTTAGCCATCTGTATGTCTTCTTTGGAGAAATGTCTGTTTAGTTCTTTGGCCCATTTTTTGATTGGGTCATTTATTTTTCTGGAATTAAGCTGTAAGTGTTGCTTGTATATTTTTGAGATTAGTTCTTTGTCAGTTGGTTCATTTCCCATTCTCAAGGCTGTCTTGCTTATAGTTTCCTTTGTTGTGCAGAAGCTTTTAATTTGGTACAGGGAGGGAGGTGGGAGGGGGCTTCCGGATGGGGAACACATGTATACCCATGGCGGATTCATGTTGCTGTATGGCAAAACCAATACAATATTGTAAAGTAGACTCCAATTAAAATAAATGAATTTATTTTAAAAATAAATTTAAAAAATTAAAACATGCTGTATATATATATACACATATGTATACACATATACATACATGCACACAAACCTACACTTTTATACATGTATATTTGTGATTGTGTATGTGTGTATAAATACATGTGTGTATATATATATATGCATTTATCTTCAGTATAATAAGTTAAAAAAATAGAAAACTATAAAAATAGGTTAAATTACTTAAGAAAGACAACAGAGTTCATTTAGCATGATGACTGTATATGTACTCGCTAGTGTGCAAGATGTCTTGGAATCAAACAATGACTCAGATCCACCACATTTTAGTAGTAAAATAGCATTTAAAAAAAAACTTATCAGCATGAGGTTTATAATTTATGAAATGAAAATATTCTAATGAGTATTCAAGAAAGTAATAAATATAATGCTCTTAACTAGAAAGTGATACATGATAAGAACTCAGTAAACTCTAGCTAAAAATGTCAAATCGTTTTATAGATTTCAGACACCTCTAAAGGTATAACTGCATCGTAACACAGTGAAATAATTCTATAATAATAACATTGAGCTATCTGAGTTATACATCATGAGATTGTATAAAAGGCAAAGGATGGATAGAGGATCTTCAGTCAGTTCAGTCACTCAGTCGTGTCCGGCTCTGCGACCCCATGAATCGCAGCACGTCAGGCCTCCCTGTCCATCACCAGCTCCCGGAGTTCACTCAGACTCATGTCCATCGAGTCAGTGATACTATCCAGCCATCTCATCCTCTGTCGTCCCTTTCTCCTCCTGCCCCCAATCCCTCCCAGCATCAGAGTCTTTTCCAATGAGTCAACTCTTTGCATGAGGTGGCCAAAGTACTGGAGTTTCAGCTTCAGCATCATTCCTTCCAAAGAACACCCAGGGCTGATCTCCTTTGGAATGGACTGGTTGTATCTCCTTGCAGTCCAAGGGACTCTCAAGAGTCTTCTCCAACATTATATAATAAATCTGAATCTCTGAAATCCTTGATGAAGAAAAATGTAATTGTTTTCAGTTTTCTATGTTAACTCAATTACAGAAATGTATAGTTGATCCTTGAACAATATGAGGGTTAGGAGCACCGAGTCTCCATGTAGTCGAAAATCTGCATGTTACTATGGGCCATCTGTATTTGCCTTATCTGACATTCTACATCTATGAATGCTGTCAACCACAGATCACATAGTATTTAGTGAAAAAAAACCATGTGTAAGTGGACTCATGCAATTCAAACTCATGTAGTTCAAGGATCAATTGTATAATGAATTTTTGAAAACTACTCACAACAGAGTGAATATTTTTGATCATTGTTGTTCTCTAGCTTCAGTGTTACTTAAATTCTTGATATCTGCCATTCAGATCAATAGGATGATATATTTTAGCACATCCCCTAGAGAACTGACTCTGCATACCACAAACTGTTCATCATTATATGTCTGCAAAAACAATGCTTGTAACCATAAAAAGGTCACGCTTACACTGGAGTTCAAATAATGTCTTTGGGGAAGTATGAGAGTTGTGATAAACCCCAACTTGGGGTCTTCCAATTTCTGATATCATTGCCACCAACCCAAGTGTTGTTCACATGAAAACCTATGTTGGGAAAGAAGAAATTTCTCTCTACCCTTCTAAGTTCTTCTGACTGATATAAGAACTAAATTGACATGATACTGAGCAACAGGAGAAAAACACACAAAAGTTTAGTGACATGTATAAGTAAGAGAGACCCAGGAAAACCAAGTAATTCACTAAAATGTCCAAAATCCTCCCCTTAAATACCACCTACAATGAAAGACAAAAGAGAATATTTGGGGGTAGTGGTTTGGGACTTCAAAAGGGAGGAAGACGATTCATATGGAGATGGATATTTATGTCAAACCTCCAGCCTTATCCGCTATGGGCTCCGTGATATGTCCATCTTTGTTATCACGGAAAATGTTTATGCTTTCAATGCAAGGTTATATGAGGCAATACTTCAATAAAACACAAAAGAGGGATTGTTGCCTTTTACAGCAGTTTGAGATTCTCCCCAATATTATAAAGTACAACATTTCATTAAGAATATTTCCTTGTGATCTGAGGTTTTTTCACTACATCATTCCTCCACTTTTTTTTTTTTTTTTTGGTAATAGTTTAGTCATTTTAAAAACTATCTGGCTTGATCAATAAGCAAAATTTTGCCTACAAAATAGAAACTGTCAAGGTCAGGATGTATGAATGTCATTATATTATGTAATTTTACCATCAGAGCAAATGATTCTCAATGTCCTTTCTTGTCTGTGTTAGAATTGGGGCAGTAAGTTAAAAGAGCCTAATTCAGACAGATACAAAAGAGAAAAAAAATGACTCATTGGTCTAGAGGGGAAAATGAAATAACATGGTATGAAAGATAAGTATTAATTTCTGGGTTTTATTCCTCAGCAAGTCCCTTAAAGTTAGACCTGTTAAATTCAAGAAGAGTGTGCTGTTTTGAAAAAATAAAGAGTGTGCAAATTTGGAAGCTACTTGGAAATTTAAAATGATAAGAGATCCTGACCCTAAATTAGGCAGGTGGGAAAGATAGGCCATTTCTATCTACATATTGGCAAACAGAGAAAATTTGGATGTCAGAATGAAATCTTCCCAATATCCATTATGACATATAGTATGATGGTGGTTTTTCATGGTATAATTGTTGATTTATCATATAAAATATTATTTTATAGGAACTATTTAGTTGCTGTAATTTGTGTTTTTCCTTTTATTCTCACTCTTAAACTCTCTCTCTGTCTTTTTTTTTGTGTGTGTGTGTGTGTGTAAAGGGGGGACATAAACTTCCACACGGAGGAATAAATGCAGGGAGACACAATGAGTAAGAGCAAGACGGTTTTGAGTGACGTCAGCAAGATGGAAAACTAGATGTTCCCTGACTTCAGTTCCCCTCAGAGAAAGTGGCTAGCATCTGTCCACAGACAAGATAGTTCTATGAAGATCTTAGAACCTGGGGGTGAAGATGAAACATTCCGCTAGACCACAAAAACTGAGAAAACCTACATTGAAAAGGTAAGAGGAGTGGTTTCACCTTGACAACATTGCCCCTCCCCAGGCTGATGTGATGATATAGTAAGGGGGTCCCCCTGGACTGACAGCTTCTCCAGTGATAACACTAGAATCTAAGGCACACATTCATATTCCCCACATTCCCAGATGCTTCCTGAGAGGCCCACTTAGGTATTGCCTCACGGGCTTGAGGGCCCACAGCAAGAAGCACACAGATCTTGGCAGACTGCATTCTTATCTGGATGATATCCAGGCAGAGGCCCTAGCTGGTGACTCTGTTCCTCTTCAGAGCCAAGCCTGGGCACCAGCTAGCCTGAGATCTCAGTTGGCAGTTCTGCCCAAATTGGGTCCCAAACCACTGATTGGACCATTCCATCTGTGGAGCTGTATCTATGGCCCTGTCTGGACAAGGAGCCAGGCCAGCAGCTGCACCCATCTTGGAGCATAGCCTTTGGACCTGCCTGACCAGGGAGCCAAACCAGAAGCCCTTGGCAGTCATGGGGCCCTTCCTACAGACCCTCTAAGGCAGAGAGCCACACCAATAGCAACACTCTGCTAGGGAGCATGGCTTCTGGCTCCACCTCAACAGGACCCTGAATGATGACCGTGGGCAACCCTGGAACTCAACTCCAAAATGAGGCTACCCTTGTTTACTCGGGGGCGCTTTGCTCAAAATATTACATGGCTCAATCTCCCTAAAATAGGAAAGATTTTATTAGAAAAGCTGAAGTAATCAGTGAAAGCTCCTCAGTGGTAGCAGGCATTCATTACAGAATATCCAGGTAGGATTCTGACCAAACTTGAATGGAGCCATCATCATATGTGGTTGCAATAATTATCTGGAACTTTATGTGGTTTTTTTTGGTGATTAAGCAAGAGTGTCTTCATTTGTAGAAGGAATAGTTGTATTAAGCAAAAGTATGATTTGTTGTAATTTTGTTATATGAAACTTTACATATTGAAGGGATCCCCTAGTTGTCCTGTGGTTAAGAATTCATACTGACACTGCAGGGGACGTGATTTCAATCCCTGTTCAAGGAACTAAGATTCTGCATGCCACATGGCGTGGGCCAAAAAAAAAAAAGAAGTATTTGAAAAATGGTATAAGGAAGCTGAATAGCTAAAGAGTTAGATCAGATAGTCTGTTGTTTCTCAGTATAGCTCACTTATTAGGGCTCTTGTTATTAGGGCTGCAAGTCTGTAAGCCAAATTTTCCAGATACATCTGCTAGTTGATCTCCTGTCAGGTTTTGCTTCATACTTGCCCTAAAAATTGCTTTTGGCAAGAGATGGTCTCATTCCATTATCATTGCATTGCTTAAAAGGTAAACTGAAGGATAACTGGCAATCTGAGGCCATCCAGGCCATCTACACTGGTTGTTTTCTGATACCCACCATGACAAGTAGGCACATTATGATCATACTGCCCCACAGCCTGTAGCTGACAACCATTGCTCTTTGAAGAGCAAAGAGGAAAACGCTGATCCACACAGGAAATGTTGGCAAAAGAAAGAGCACAAATCAAAAGCTCTTCCTTATCTTATCCCATAGTTATGTCATCTGGCTCTCTCCTTCTCTAGGGACCTTTAGTTTTGTAAAAATCCAAAACATCTTATGGAATCATAAGCCCATATTTTATTTTCTTACATTATAAATAAACTCTAGAGGAAATCTAATGGTGCTAGTTAGAAAATTAAGATTCTGGCATGCTATTTTATAGATTTATGCTTTTAGGACTATAAGCTACTCTTCTACTGTAATATTTCAATGATATTTATAGACGTCAGAATATTGCATGTCAGATTAACAAGCCTGATTTTAAAGTGACTTTTTATCGATATATTTCTACTTTGCTCTATTGTGGAATATTGAATATTTGATAAAACATGCAGAAAATGAATCAAGCAGAAGCTTTAATAGTCCAAGTTTTCTTTAAAGACAAATTTCAACTATCTTCTCAGAAAAAGGGAACATATTTTTTTAAGTGTATATATTGATTTATTATTCAGAGCTCTGAATAATAAAGAATGGCTCTACAAAGCTGATCCTCCTCCTTGCACACCACCACATTTCTTTCTCACCTCTGTTTTTTGGATCCTTAACTACAGTTGCCTTTTGCTCTCAGACTTCCTAATTCTAGTACTCTTCCATTCTGGATTTGCTCACAGTCCAGCACAAATTTAAGCCATCCCTTGTTTATGTATAAATGGCTGTTAAAAATGTTGGTAAGGGAGTCTATATGTGTGCATGTGTGCTAAGTTGCTTTAGTCATGTCCCACTCTCTGTGACCCCATGGACTGTAGCCTGCCAGGCTCCTCTGTCCATGGGATTCTCCAGGCAAGAGTACTGGAGTGGGTTGCCATGCCCTCCTCCAGGGGATCGTCCCAACCCAGGAATCAAAACTGCGTCTCTTATGTCTTCAGCATTGGCAGGAGGGTTGTTTACTGCTAGCACCTCCTATAATCTATATAATGCCTAATTCAAAATAATTTTTCTGAGAGGAGAGTTTCTGAAGTCAAAACTTTGGTAGAATGAGTCTTTGTGAAGAAACTCTCAATCACAAAAACATAGTAGCTTGTAACTTTGTAGTCATAATTCTGGGAATCATATAAAATGGAATACAGCTCATTATAATGCAAGCAGATGAACTAGTAAAAGAGTAGACCATATTGTACATGGACCATCACTGTTAACATTATTATAAAAGTATAATGCTAACATTTTACTGATTACATTAAATTTGAGCTATGTGGTTTCTTCACAGATAGCTACAAGACACGTTACCTGTGGTATACAGACTTGACAAAAATGGTTCTTTTGCTGAAAATAATTTCGCATATTGGAAGAAATACATCTTAATCCTTAATATAAGTCTGTGATTATGGAACAGACATGATATTTACTTAACAGTTTCCAAAAAATCATTCATAAATGTTAATGAGTATTAAAGTTTAATAACTATCCAATGTTATTAAATTTTAATTATAAAGTAGTAGATGAATATGTTTTTCCTTATAACATATGCATATTGTTAACAAAATTAAAATTATCCCCTAATCATCATTCCAGACTCTTGTCACTTCTCTTCCTCACCAGAGACAAGCATTATTTTTTAAAATTATTCATGATTGATTTTGAGCTTTTATGTATAGTTAAAACATTATAACAATTGCAGACAGAATTTTGTATAGTTTTCTACATGTTTTAAGATAAATAATACTTAAAGACTGCTCAGGGACTTTTTTGAATACCCATAATAAGTTATGTAGATTGAATTTTCATTTATACATGCTTTGTATTAAATTGTAGGATACATCAAATTTATATAGGTATTTATTTTTGGTGGGTACTTAGATTTTTTTTTAATAATAAGTGACATAATTAAGATCTGGGATTTCCAGTGTATAGTTAGAATTTTTTTTTTTTTTCAATGTTAGACTTTCAAAGTAAAAGTTCTGGGACATAGGTAGAAGCATTCTTAGTTTCAATCGATGGCACTCTGCTATTGTGATGTTGTGATTTATAGTAAATATTTATTTGATCCCTCCATTCTTAGTATACAATTCTTAAAATTTATAATTTCCTAAGCAATGAGAGTGATGGGAGTATCTTTTGTTACAATATTTATAGAGTATTTATGTCTTCAGAAGCTACATTTCTTGAAATAGTTCCGGAGTAAATAGCTCCAAAAGTAAAAGTGAGGGGTTTTTTTGTTTGGTTTTGTTTTTTAATTAACTAGCTCCTTTTAACCACCCTGGGAGTTTATATTAATAAAGTAACTTTTCAAAAGCCCATCAACATGGGGGTTTGTTGCCAGGAGAACCAATTGTGTGAACAGAGGGTTAGAATTTTCAGCTCCTACCCCAACCTCTGGGGAAGAGAGGCTAGAGGTTGAGTTAATCAGTAATAATCAATGATTTAACCAGTGACTTAATCAATCATGCCACTGTAATGAGGCTTCCATAAAAACTCTAACTGAAGGGGTCTGGAGAGTCTCCAGGTTGGTGGTAAACGGTGGCGATAGTGGGCCAATGGTAACCCAGAGAGGGCATGGAAGCTCTGTGTCCCCTCCCTCACATCTTTCTCTGTTCATTTCCTCCATCTGACCGGTCCTGAGTGATATCTTTTCAATAAACCAGAAATCTAGTAAGAAAACTATGACTTGGTTCTGTGAAGCATTTTAGACAAAGATTGAACCTCACTAGAATGGGTCAGACAGTAGCCCACATGATCTCCTGGACTTGCAATGGGCATCTGAAGTTGGGGATAGTGTTGTGGGATGGAGGCCTTAACCTGTGGAATCTGATATTATTTTCTAATAGTGTCAGAAATTAAATTGTAGGATACCCAACTACTGTCACAGACTATTGGTGTGGAAAATCCATGTATTTGGAGTACAAAAGTATTCAATGAGTTGAAGGAAAAAAAGAGCTCTGTTATTTGCTCTGAGTAGAAACCTTTTCTTCAGTTATCGTCACATTTTAAGTAGAAGATCAGTGATGTTTCTAAAAAAAAAAATTTTTTTTAATATTACTAAACTTAATTCAGGATCCCTTATGATGCTGTATTGGTCAAAAGTGAGAAGTTTTATAAGATATATAAAATATCTTCTAAAAACCTTAATCATAACATAGGCTTGACTTTCTCTTTAAAACCCCTGAAGAATCAGGCATCTTTTGGATTTATTATAGGGCTTCCCCAGTGGCTCAGTCAGTAAAGAATCTGCCTGCTTTGAAGGAGATCCAGGTTTGATCCCTGGGTGGGGAAGATCCACTGGAGAAGGAAATGGCTACCTACTCCAGTATTCTTGCCTGGAGAGTTCCATGGACAGAGGAGCCTGGCGGGTTACTGTCCATGGCGTCACAGAGTCAGACACACCTGAGCAACTGACACTGTCACTTCCTATCAACCATGTATTAGTCTGTAAATTGAGTTAGTTATGATGGTGGATTGGCAGTATCCCTCTGCCTCCATAAATGAATCCTAAAGATATATTTCTCCATAAAGAAATCCATAAAAGAAAGCTCTGGTACAAAGAGGAACACAGGCAGCATGGAACAAAACTAATATTTCTATTTAAAAACCATTAAACAGAACCACAGCATAATTTACTAAAGTGTGACCATTAGCAGTTTATTTTAATTCCATGGGAACTCAGTTTTTATTCTCTATTCTCAAAATATCTTCAAATTTAGCACTACTTCATTTACCTAAATATCATTAGATTGTGAGTATGAAAGGAAGTATATCTTTTATTTTGTACAGTCTAGCAATTTATATTGAGATTCTGTTTTCATTGGACACTTTAAATATAATTCCACCAGGCTTTCTTTATTTAAGAGAAAATATTAGTGTATTTATTTGGCAGAGGGGACTTTGGTGAGGAATCATTTTTCCAGCAAAGCAAGTTAATGCAATGTCACTAAAAATGTTATTTAACTACATGATGGTACATCTGGGAGTCCTCAGAAATGGACTCCTTTGTTTATATTAGGCATAAAAACATTTTAAACCCAAGACTTGCACTGGGGATTTACACACATTCTCTCTTATTATGGCTAATAAAAGCATTTTGCTTTATTCTATCATTTTAATTATGTTTTCTTCCTTTGGTCTCCTCTAGGGATTTCATTACTTTATATGACTGGCTCCAACTGACATTTTGTTGAGTGTTTCATAGAGGGGGAAAAAAGTAGGGAAATCGTTTGTAATTTGGAAAAATAATGAATAGGCTATCATCCGCCTCCAGCAGAGGAGAGCATGCCCCCAGGCAGAGGCACACACAACCAGCTGCCAGACCCTCTCCTCTTCTCTCCATTGATCACAGTCTCTTTTCAGAGTTCCCAAGTAATCAATACAAGATATGCTAAGAAACATTCACAGAATAGTAAATGAACATTTAGTACCAGGACTTTACTGAAAAAAACCCCACAACTTCCCAAAGTGCATAATGGCCTCCTGGAATAAATTTTTACAGTTCCTTACTTGATTTTAAGCAACTTGAATCTAATTAGGAGACAATTTCTTGTTAAAGTCAGTCTCATCAAGGGGGGAAAAAAGTTTCCCTGTGATTACTTTTTCCTCAAGGGACCAGCTGTTAAATCAACAGCACCTGTGTGCTAAATAAATGTGTACATTATAAGCATTAAAAAAGTCATTTATTAAATGCATAGTAAAGCGTAATAGAAGAAAAAAAAAACTTGATGAAACAACCTGACTTCTGAGAAGAATAATGCCTGTAGTTTGTAGTTGGTGCTTCAAAACACTTTCATTGGGGACTAATGGATCTACAGCATTTGCCATTGAAAAATGTAGGAAATAGTAGCAGTTGTCATTGTAAGAAGATAATTGAACTAGAAAAGCAAAACAGAGCACAGAAGTTTATCAATAATGTATTTGAGATCAAGTAATGTGTCTGTGTGTGTGTGTGTGTGTGTGTGTGTGTGTGTGTGTGTGTGTGTGTTGAGAGAGACTGTGGAATCAACCAAAGAAATACAAGTCAGGGCAATGCAGCTGAAGTTGCAAATGTCCATATGAAAAACAAAGAGAAAAGAAACTCAACGTCATCAGTCAGTATAGAAATGCAGCTTATAATGAAGACGACATGCCTCTACACATCCACTCAGGCTGTCACTCAGTCCTGTCTATTGTGAACCCATGGACTGTAGCCTGCCAGGCTCCTCCGTCCATGGCATTTCCCAGGCAGGAACACTGAGTGTGTTGCCATTTCCTTCTCCAACACATTCATTAAAATAGCTCTAAACAAAATGACAAGCAATAATAAGAGGTGGTAAAGAATTGGAAGTACTAAAACTCCCCTGTATTTCTGATGTGAGTGGAAAATGGCGATGCCACTTTGCAAAACTGGTTGGCAGTTTTTAAAAAGTTAAACAAATTTACCATGTGACCTAAATTTTCCACTTCAAGGTTTCTATCCAAGAAAAATATAAAACCAAGTCCCTAAAAGACTATGCATTTTCAAACCTGTATTATTTATAATGTCTCCAAAATGGAGCTATTGCAAAAGTTTATGGCTCACTGTTAATGGCTAATCAAATGTGACAAATCTACATAATGAAGTACTATTCAACTGTAAGAGAGAAATAAAGTATTTATACACAACAGAGATGAATCTTAAAAACATTATGCTCATTAAAAAAAATGCAAAAAAAACCCTGCAAATATTATGCATCTGTTTATCTAAAATATCCGGGAAAGATACAAAGTCTATAATGACAGAAAGCAAATTAATGAATTTGTGAGACTTGGGTGGGCTTTCCAGGTGGTGTTAATGATAAAGAACCCACCTGCCAATGCAGGACACGTAAGAAACTCAGGTTCAATCCCTGACTTGGGAAGATCCCCTGGAGAAGAGCATGGCAACCCACTCCAGTATTCTTCCCAAGAGCATCTCCATGGACAGAGGTGCCTGGTGGGCTATAGTCCATGGGGTTGCAAAGAGTTGGACATGACTGAAGCAATTTAGCATGAACACACACACACACTCAGTAGGACTTGGGTGGAAGCAGAAGCTGACTGTTAACAGGTAGGAATTATCTACAGAGTAATTGAAATATTCTAAGGTTTGTGGTGATGTATGCACATGTCTGTAAATTTCAAAAAAAAAATCATTGAGTTGTACATTTCAATATAAAATAGGTGAACTTTATGGTATACAAGTTACAACTCAAGAAAATTGTTAGAAATAGATGTAAGAAACATTTCAGCATATTCAAAAGAATAAGAAAAAGAGAGAGAAGGCAAAGTTGGGAAAACTAAAAGCAGAAACTAGCAAATCACGTGGAATCTAACCTATGTGGCACAGATTGTGTACTTTCTTCTGGAACTCGATGTTGGGTTAACTATAAAATCCTAGTTCAGTAGCTGAGCAGCGAATGCTGTAGATGGGGCAAGATAGAAAAAAAAAAAGGCATGCATTTGCACACACTTCTATCTGATGGACAGCAAACCCACTGAATCTTCATGGAATTGGTAAAATAGGTATCTTAATGCCATTGGATGAGACTGCTAATCAGAAAGATACCTTTCTTGGGGGGCGGGGCATGTTGGAGATACTTGGGAGTTGGTTTCAGGTTTAGTGAGGAGTCTGATTCTGTTTCTGGACAACTGACATCTCTTAAGGCTCAACCCTCCCCCTTTCAATTTGTGTCCCATATCTTGGCCAAGTGATAAGACAGCCTCAGTGGTCTCTGCTTTGGTGGAGATGGAAGATTCAACCCTCATCCAGGCCCCACCCCCTGACCACAGTAAACATCTAGGTCAGTCTCCTTTTTTTGCACTCTGAAGCTATTTCACATCTGCAGAATTGTGTAAGTAACACGCTTTCTATACCTTTTGGGAACACATCAGATATGAGGTGTCATCAGCCTTAATATCTGAACTGAACTTTAAATAGAAGCCCAATTGCCTCACAGGTGACCATAAAAATTGTCTTTTGTCCTATAGAACCTGCTGTGAAAATTGGAACAGTTCATAATCCTTTAACATAGACATTTATATTGTGTGTGGTAGTTATAACTATTTTCTTACTCAATAGTTTATTCATTTATTGTTCAGGTTGACAGTTGACAATATACTTAATTTTTAAAAAGTCTCCACCTTCACAGCTCCACAGATTCCTTTTTAATTAAAGGAGAGCCTTTGAACAAGTTCTGACCAGTGAGATGTAAGCAGACGTATAAAATTAAGATTTCGTGGAAATCTGCCGTTTTCCTACCTAATGGAAAGGTTTTTCAGTGATACATGTCACTTCTCCCTTCTTCCTACCTAGTAGGAGGATATGATGCTGAAAGTTGGTACAATCATTGCATAAGGATAAAGATGTAAGCATCATGTTAAGACCAGTGGATAAGAAAATGAGGTCATGGAAATACCATTCCAGTCCTACTGTGCCTGCCTCATGATGAATTAATGAGAGAGAAACAAACAAACAAAAAAAATTCCTTGGGGTTGTGGGAAAAGAAAAGTCACTAAGAAAAAAGACTTAGATAGCCCTCCTAAAAAGGCCATTATTCTGTGAGGAAGATAAGTTATGGTAATCAGCTGGTACTGGGAATTTAGATTTTTAAAAAGACCATTATAAACTCAACAAAGAATTAGACAATATGCTAAAAGACAGAGATGGGGAAGAGATTGTCAGAACTCAAGAGGGCTATTAATTAGCCCAAGGAAAATGTTCTAGGATAATAGCCCCAGGACCACAAGCTATAAATCCTGGGAAAATCATGGCTCCCCTAAGCTATGGCATCTCACATATGATGAATGCAATTTATGTATA
Source organism: Neotragus moschatus (assembly GCA_006410615.1). Lineage (NCBI taxonomy): Eukaryota > Metazoa > Chordata > Mammalia > Artiodactyla > Bovidae > Neotragus > Neotragus moschatus. The sequence goes on from SJYA01002629.1 coordinate 320,513, forward strand.
TGTTCTCTTACAGATGAAAATTATCATTTAAATATAAACAAAACACACCAATTGTACAGTTGATGATTATAAGGGGTCGGGATTGGGAGCTCATATACACTCATGGCTGATTCATGTCAATGTATAGCAAAATGAATACAGTATTGTAAAGTAAAACAAACTAAAAAATAAAAATTTAAATTAAAAAAAGAAATATATTGAATTTGGCTATTTTCCATAGAGGAAGGTGAAAAATAATTGTAGAAGAATAACTTTGAGAACATATATCAGACCAACATTTATTCAGAAAAAGTATTTTAGCAATGCCCACCAAAGATCTGGAATTTGAAACTTACTGAAACTTGGTTCTTGATATATACTTAACTTTATGTTAATCTTGATATATCAAGATATTCCTACACTAAGTTAACGTATTTCTTTTGTTAGTAATGAACACGATCCATAAAATAACTGTTTTGTTAATATTCATTACAAAATTAATTTGTTTAAAACACAAGATAATGATGAAAAACAAACTAGTTTCCGTCGGTCTAGGTCCGATGCAGGATGCCGGATGTTTGGGACTGATGCACGGGGATGATCCAGAGAGATGGTGTGGGGCGGGAGCAGGGAGTAGGGGTCAGGATGGGGAGCACATGTACACTCGTGGCTGATTCATGTCAATGTATTGCAAAACGAATACAGTATTGTNGGGGCGGGAGGGGGGAGGGGGGGTCGGGATTGGGAGCTCATATACACTCGTGGCTGATTCATGTCAATGTATAGCAAAACGAATACAGTATTGTAAAGCAAAACAAACTAAAAAATAAAATATATATACAAAAAAAGAAAATGCCACTTCTCCTTTTAAAGCCCTAGATAATCAAAAGCATGTATCTACATAAAAATATGAACATGAAAAGAGTGAAAGTGACCTAGGGAGAATCCTGGATAAGCATGAGGAGGTTAGGTTTAGAGTATGTATAGACTGCTAAATCTACAGTTGAAAAAAGGGTGACCTTTTTTCAAAGAAATAAAAGGGAAGTATATAAGTATACTGTTGAAGCAAACCTGTTTTAGAGTACAGAAAATTGACACAGAAGGAGTTTTCTAATGGAATTTGTCAATAAGCCATATCTTATTCCAGTGCCAATAATAATATGGTTTACAAGATGGCCAGGGATGGAGGTGGTTTATAGAAATAAGTGAGTGAAAGTGTTAGCTGCTCAGGTGTGCCTGCTTCTTTGTGACTCCATGCACTGTAGCCTGCCAGGCTCCTCAGTTAGTGGGATTTTCTAGGCAAATAAGAGCTGCCTAACTCATTAAGTTCAGGAGAGAAATATACACAGGCATAAATACCCAAATTGATTTTGATCGACCTAGTAATCTCTTAAAGCACAATCACATGCCCACAAATGCATATTTACATAAATAAAGTGATTTAATAAGAACTAAGTTATATGAGAAAGACTGATTTAAATTTAGCTGGCCCTCCATATCCACAGGTTTCACACCTTCTGCTGATTTTAAATATTTAAACTAACTGCTGATTTTAAATATTTGAACAAAAATTTCCCAAAAAGCAAAGCTTGAACTTGCTACATGCCAGCAACCACACGCATAGCATTTACATGGTATAAGTTATTATAAGTAATCTAGAGACAATTTAAGTATACAGGAGGATGTGCTGAGGTTATATCCAAATACTGTATCATTTTATATAAGATATTCAAGCATCTGAGAAATTTGAAATCCACAAGGGATTCCTGAATCAATTCCTCTTGGATACAGAGGGATGACTATACCTCATGAATTCTTACCAAAAGTTTGCTAAAAATGTTATTAATCCCAGCTTACTTGTTAAAGTCATTCTTTGAGTGTACATTGTCACTATATTTATAGCTGAGTCAGTGAGCACATAGTTATGATTCAGGTAAATATTGAATACAGGTGTCAAAGTCACAAAATATGGCTCTATCATACGCATCATTAGTCACAATTTTTTCAACTATGCACATGTTTTTTTCTTTCAAGACTTGAATCAATAGTCCCTTACAGAATAAATTTTAACATTTGAACTGAGGACTTAATCCCAGCCCAGATATGTTTATTTTATGAGATTAGAATTAAAACCCCTCAATTCCTCTAGGCCACCAGTGATTGAGTTCAGTAAAAGATTCAGTTCAGTTCAGTTGCTCAGTCATGTCCGACTCTTTGCGACCCCATGGACTGCAGCAGGCCAGGCTTCCCTGTCCAACACCAACTCCTAGAGTTGACTCAAATTCACGTCCACTGAGTCAGTGATGTGATCCAAACACCTCATCCTCTGTCGTCCTGTTCTCCTCCAACCTTCAATCTTTCCCAGCATCAGAGTCTTTTTAAATAAGTCAGCTTCAACATCAGCACTTCCAGTAAATATTCAGGATTCATTTCCTTTAGAATGGACTGGTTGTATCTCCTTGTAGTCCAAGGGACTCTCAAGAGTCTTCTCCAACATCATAGTTCAAAAGCATCAATTATTCAGCACTCAGCTTTCTTTATAGTCCAACTCTCACATCCATACATGACTACTGGAAAAGCCATAGCTTTTACTAGACAGACATTTGTTGGCAAAGTAATATCTCTGCTTCTTAATATGTTGTCTAGATTGGTCAAAACTTTTCTTCCAAGGAGCAATTGTCTTTTAATTTCATGGTTGTAGTCACCATCTGCAGTGACTTTGGAGCCCCTCAAAATGAAATCTGTCACTGTTTCCATTGTTTCCCTATCTATTTGCCATGAAGTGATGGGACCAGATGCCATGATCTTCATTTTCTGAATGTTGAGATTTAAGCCAATTTTTTCATTCACCTCTTTCACTTTCATCAAGAGGCTCTTTAGTTTTTCTTCACTTTCTGCTATAAGGATGGTGTCATCTGCATATCTGAGGTCATTGATATTTCTCCTGGAAATCTTGATTTCAGCTTGTGCTTCATCCAGTCCAGCATTTCTCATAATGTACTCTGCATATATGTTAAATAAGCAGGCTGACCCTATACAGTCTTAACTTACTCCTTTACCAATTTGGAACCAGTCTATTGTTCCATGTCCAGTTCTAACTGTTCCATCTTGACCTGCATACAGATTTCTCAAGAGGCAGGTCAGGTGGTCTGGTATTCCCTTCTCTTGAAGGATTTTCCACAGTTTGTTGTGATCCACACAGTCAAAGGCTTGAGCAGAAGTAGATGTTTTTCTGGAACTGTCTTGATTTTTTCATGATCCAAAGGATGTTGGCAATTTGATCTCTGCCTTTTTGTAAATCCAGCTTGAACATATGGAAGTTGATGGATCAAGTACTGTTGAAGCCTGGCTTGGAGAATTTTGAGCATTACTTTGCTAACATATGAGAAGAGTGCATTCATGAGATAGTTTGAACATTCTTTGGCATTGCCTTTCTTTGGGATTGGAATGAAAACTGACCTTTTCCAGTCCTGTGGACACTGCTGAGTTGTCCAAATTTGCTGGCATATTGACTGGAACACTTTCACAGCATCATCTCTCAGGATTTGAAATAGCTCAACTGGAATTCCATCACCTCCACTAGCTTTGTTCGTAATGATTCTTCCTAAGGCCCACTTGACTTCACATTCCAGGATGTCTGGCTCTAGGTGAGTGATCACACCATCATGATTATCTGGGTCATGATGATCTTTTTCCTATAATTCTGTGTATTCTTGCCACCTCTTTTTTATATCTTCTGTTTCTGTTAGGTCCATACCATTTCTACCCTTTATTGTGCCCATCTTTGCATGAAATTTTGCCTTGGTATATCTGCTTTTCTTGAAGAGATCTCTAGTCTTTCCCATTCTATTGTTTTCCTCTATTTCTTTGCATTGATCACTGAGGAAGTCTTTCTTATCTCTCCTTGCTATTATTTGCAATGGCACCCCACTCCAGTACTCTTGCCTGGAAAATCTCTTGGACGGAGGAGCCTGGTAGGCTGCAGTCCATGGGGTTGCTAAGAGTCGGACACGACTGACAGACTTCACTTTCACTTTCCTTTTCTCCTTTGCCTCTTTTTTCCCTCTTCTTTTCACAGCTATTTGTAAGGCCTCCTCAGACAACCATTTTGCCTTTTTAATTTATTTTCTTCAGGATGGTCTTGATCCCTGCCTCCTGTACAATGTCATGAACCACCATCCATCATTCTTTAGGCATCTGTCTATCAGATATAATCTCATGAATCTGTTTGTCATTTCCGCTGTATAATTGTAACGGTTTTGACTTAGGTTATACCTGAATGATCTAGTGGTCTTCCCTTCTTCCTTCAATTTAGGTCTGAATTTTGTAGTAAGGAGTTCATGATCTGAGCCACAGTTAGCTCCTGGTCTTGTTTTTGCTGACTGTAAAAACAAGTAAGTTTCAGTAAATGATTGAGATCCACTTTTTATTAGTACTCTGTGATTGATTGAAACATCACATTTCTAGCAGTAGAAGACAAGTCTAGCACAAAAAGTACAAGAAATAAAATTTATAATGGAAATTGGTAAGTATGGCTATTTTGAAATAGTCCAAATTAGTAATTGTATAAAATAAATCTGTAAACACAACCGAGGGATTCCCAGGTGGCACAGTCATAAAGAATCCACCTGCCAATGCAGGTGGAGAGAACTTGTGCAGAGACACAAGTTCGATTCCTACATCAGGAAGATTCCCTGGAATAGGAATTGGCAGCCTGCTCCAGGATTCTTGCTTAGAATTCCATGGACAGAGAGCTTGGTGGGCTAGTCCATGGGATCACAGAGTCTGAGATGACTGAACATGCATGTGTACAGACACAACCTTGTTTGAATAATTGAACAGTTAATCAAAGTTATCAAACTGTGTGATCTGAAGCACATGTAGGGAGAGTGGGCTTTCTTCTCAGTATTAAAATACCCTGCTTTTCCAATACATCAGTTCATTTTATACCCCAAGGAGTTTAGAATCTTCGTGTTAATAGTGTTCCCTTTACAATGTGAGAGAGAAAAATTTAAAAAAAAAAACACAAATTATTTACTAAATGGAGTACACACAAAGTTGCTTTAGTTGTAGCTGACTCTTTTTGACTCTATGAACTATACCCTGACAGGCTCCTCTGTCCACAGTGTTGTCCAGGCAAAAATACTGGGGTGGGTTGCCATGCTCTCCTCCAGGGTATCTTCCCAACCCTGAGATCAAACCTACATCTCCTGAGTCTCCTGCACTAGCAGCCAGATTCTTTACCACTAGCACCACCTGGAAGCCTGAATAAATAAAGATGGAAATCTATTTACATTTGAATCTTGTATATATTGAGACCACAGTATATATTGAAGTTTTCATGTTTATGACATAGATTCCAAAAAAATTTCAAATAAGAGTTCTTGCTGCATGCTAGGCAATATGTTTAATGCTGGATATCAGTGAGGAATACTTAAGACAGATGTTCCAACTATTGTGGATATACATATATATATATATATATTTCATTCTGGGTTTAGTTTGTATATAATATTGTAAATAAAAAATAAGAAATGTAATGAGACACTTTCATTTTTAAATTTCATCAAATTAAGAAAAAAGTTCATTAGTATGTGTATATTTTAGAATTCTGAAATTTAATATATATTAAAATTATATTTTATAAAACTCTTGAATAGAAGAGTCTGAAATGCAGTACTTGGATGCAATCTCAAAAAGGACAGAATGATCTCTGTTCATTTCCAAGGCAAATCATTTAATATCATGGTAATCCAAGTCTATGCCCCAACCAGTAACGCTAAAGAAGCTGAAGTTGAACAGTTGTATGAAGACCTACAAGACCTTTTAGAACTAATGCCCAAAAAAGATGTCCTTTTCATTATAGGGCACTGGAATGCAAAAGTAGGAAGTCAAGAAAAACCTGGAGTAACAGGTAAATTTGGCCTTGGAATATGGAATAAAGCAGGTCAAAGACTAATAGAGTTTTGCCAAGAAAATGCACTGGTCATAGCAAACACCCTCTTCCAACAACACAAGAGAAGTCTACACATGGACATCCCCAGATGGTCAACACTGAAATCAGATTGATTATGTTCTCTGCAGCCAAAGATGGAGAAGTTCTATACAGTCAACAAAAACAAGACCAGGAGCTGACTGTGGCTCAGATCATGAGCTCCTTATTGCCAAATTCAGACTTAAAGAAAGCAGGGAAAACCACTAGACTATTCAGGTATGATCTAAATCAAATCCCTTATGACTATACAGTGGGAGTGAGAAATAGATTTAAGGGCCTAGATCTGATAGATAGAGAGCCTGATGAACTATGGAATGAGGTTCATGACATTGTACAGGAGACAGGGATCAAGACCATCCCCATGGAAAAGAAATGCAAAAAGCAAAATGGCTGTCTGGGGAAGCCTTACAAATAGCTGAGAAAAGAAGAGAAGCAAAAAGCAAAGGAGAAAAGGAAAGATATAAGCATCTGAATGCAGAGTTCCAAAGAATAGTAAGGAGAGATAAGAAAGCCTTCCTCAGTGATCAATGCAAAGAAATAGAGGAAAACAACAGAATGTGAAGGACTAGTGATCTCTTCAAGAAAATTAGAGATACCAAGAAAACATTTCATGCAAAGATGGGCTTGATAAAGGACAGAAATGTTCTGGACCTAACAGAAGCAGAAGATATTAAGAATAGAAGGCAAGAATACACAGAAGAACTGTACAAAAAAGATCTGCACGACCAAGATAATCATGATGGTGTGATCACTCACCTAGAG
>SJYA01002629.1:328677-362976 GCA_006410615.1 Neotragus moschatus
AACTAAAAAGCCTCTTGATGAAAGTGAAAGAGGAGAGTGAAAAAGTTGGCTTAAAACTCAACATTCAGAAAATGAAGATCATGGCATCTGGTCCCATCACTTCATGGGAAATAGATGGGAAACAGTGTCAATCTTTACTTTTTGGGGGCTCCAAAATCACTGCAGATGGTGACTGCAGCCATGAAATCAAAAGACATTTACTCCTTGGAAGAAAAGTTATGACCAGCCTAGATAGTATATTCAAAAGCAGAGATATTACTTTGCCGACTAAGGTCCGTCTAGTCAAGGCTATGGTTTTTCCAGTAGTCATGTATGGATGTGAGAGTTGGACTGTGAAGAAGGCTGAGCGCCAAAGAATGGATGCTTTTGAGCTGTGTTGTTGGAGAAGACTCTTGAGAGTCCCTTGGACTGCATGGAGATCCAACCAGTCCATTCTGAAGGAGATCAACCCTGCGATTTCTTTGGAAGGAATGATGCTAAAGCTGAAACTCCAGTACTTTGGCCACCTCATGCAAGGAGTTGACTCATTGGAAAAGACTTTGATGTTGGGAGGGATTGGGAGCAGGAGAAGAAGGGGACAACAGAGGATGAGATGGCTGGATGGCATCACTGACTCGATGGATGTGAGTCTGAGTGAACTCCAGGAGATGGTGATGGACAGGGAGGCCTGGCATGCTACGATTCATGGGGTCGCAAAGAGTCGGACACGACTGAGTGACTGAAATGAACTGAACTGAACTGAAAACTGTATAACGTAAACTGTTCAGTTCAGTTCAGTCGCTCAGTTGTGTCCAACTCTTTGTGACTCCATGGATTGCAGCATGCCAGGCCTCCCTGTCCTTTACCAGTTCCTGGAGCTTACTCAAACTCATGTCTATAGAGTCGGTGATGGACATCTCATCACCGGAGGTGACCATCTCATCCTCTGCCATCCCGTCTCCTCCTGCCTTCTATCTTTCCCAGCATCAGGGTCTTTTCAAATGAGTCAGCTCTTTGCATCAGGTGGCCAAAGTATTGGAGTTTCAGCTTCAACATCATTCCTTCCAATGAACATTCAGAACTGATTTCATTTAGGATGGAGTGATTGGATCTCCTTGCAGTCCAGGGACTTCAAGAGTCTTCTCCAGCACCACAGTTCAAAATCATCAATTCTTCGGTGCTAAGCTTTCCTTATAGTCCAACTCTCATATCCATACGTGACCACTGGAAAAACCATAGCCTTGACTAGACAGACCTTTGCTGACAAAGTAATGTCTCTGCTTTTTAATATACTGTCTAGTTTGGTCACACCTTTTTTCCACGGTGTAAGCATCTTTTAATTTCATCATTACAATCACCATCTGCAGAGATTTTGGAGCGCCCCCCCTCCAAAAAAGTCTTCCACTATTTCTACTGTTTCTCCAACTATTCGCCATGAAGTGATGGAACCGGATGCCATGATCTTTGTTTTCTGGATGTTATTAATCAGTGTCTATTTTATTTTATCCTCATCTAAAATGAAATTCTCTGAAAGTCTAATGGTTAGGACTCTACTTTTCCACTGCACAGGGCATGGATTCATAGTGCAGCCAAAAAATGGAAAAGGAAGCATGAATAAAAATGTAATAGTTTTTTACAATTTATGCTATGAAAACTGTGAGTGGACACAAAATTCAAAACAGTTTATCCATACCTAAATATAGTATCATAATAATTTAAAGAAAGCAAAGTTCCAAGTAAAAAGCTGAAAGCAAAACTGTTACTGAAACAATAGCCATATTGAGAAAAACTTTGAATTAGTCCAATAAGATTTTATCTCACAATATTAAATAATTCCTTCTTTCTCTCAACAAGCATTGATTCAATTACATTAATCATATTTTCCTTGCTACTACTCTAATATACTAACAAGTGTAATAGCAATTTCATTTGACAAATTATATTTAATCAAGATAAATTTGGTATGAATAAAATAAATAGCTTCCACATCAAAGTTGTTCAAACCCTTTGTTATCTTAAAAGACATTCCTTCTTTTTTGAGAAAAACATATTAGTCAATATATTCTCTCCATGCAAAGTTATTTCAGGCCATCATTCTATATTATCAAGACTTAATATACAGTTAGTTTCAAAGGGTATACATTAATAAAATTGACCATTATGGAGTTCATAGCAATTCTTTGAAATTCTAGGTGATTTTTATCCTTTTATCCTTGTTATATATTTGTTCTTGAACCAAAAGAAGAAAAACAAAACCTCCTTTTATAAGTAGTGTAGTATTATCCATAAGAACTCATTCACAAAATCTTGCTAACTCCAGAAAAATTATCCGCCAGCAGATGTAATCTATACACAATTTATTTGAAACTTTAAAAATATATTTTACATTTTTACCCAATTTGTGTTTCTCTCAATGTGTAGGAATTACAAAGGGACAAATGTTTTGACTAAATGTAATTCATGTTAAAATATATGTTAAGAATAAGAAAACTAAGCAAGTACATATCACCTAATTTCAGGTCATAATTTATTAAAAGTAACAACTGTTTAGTTATTTAAACTTTGTTTCATTTTGCAAAATTTTATTGTTTCTACTGAGTTACTAGAAATATTTTATTGCCTCAGACAATGAAGGGGACAACAAGAAGTATAACTTGCAGTGATCAGTGATGCCCTTGAGAAAAGCATTCAAAATGCTTTCCCAAACTTTGGTATTATAATAATAAATGTTATCGAGAGGTGCTTGCTAAAATACAGATTCCTGAAAATCGTCTTTCATATACTATGTTAGAATGTTTAGACAAGAATTCTGCATTATTTTCACATACAAAGTTACCTTGAGTTGAGCAAAATTTCTTAAGTGGAAATCTTCATTTTTGCAATAACTGGAATTGAAATAGAAATCTTGAGACCACAAGCTAAAATGCCACAAGCTGAGAAAGATTCAAGAGGAAGAAATTTTTTTTTAAATTTTTGATTCTTTGAGCCCTTGCCACAGTTCTATTGGCTTCCATCAGTTTTTTGTTTTATTCAGTATTGAGCATCTCATAGGTAAATACTGTCCTATTTGATCCTAATGCATTAGTCTGGAAACTAAAATATTTAAAAATTTAAATACATGCCACAAAACCCTTCATATTATAGATTTTATATGTTATTTATAGTAATATCTCATTTCTAGTGTCTATAATTTAAAGTCTTTTTCAAAATTTATTGCTATGGCCTATAGTAAGAGACAGCATGGTATCATAGGACTAACTCTAGCCTAGGAGTCACAAGTTCTGGTATTTTAAAGTTCTATTCCCTTACCATACAGTATATATAAAATGGAGAAATAAGCTTATAAGATTATTCAGTTAAAATACTATAATCAATTATCATTAGTCTTCAGTAAATCACATCAATAATTAAAGGAAAAAAGTTTTTCAAATTTGGCTGAGAAGATGTAGATGGTTTATTATACATTGCTTTTAATGTAGTAGCCTCTTATAAATGGATGTGGGAGATTTAACAGAACTGGTAAAAAAAAATTGAAACGGTAGAAGTTATTAAATCTTATTATGGGAAATTAACTAATTTCAAAAGCCCAAACTTATAGTATAATTCATCAACTTCATGGTTAACTAATTTTTCAAATAGATTTATTGAAGCATAATGGACCTACAAAGAACAGAACATATTTAGTGTATACAATTTGATGAACATAGCCATATGCAAACACCTAGAATGCCATTACCACAATCAAGGTAGTTGCCATATCCAGAATCTCCCAGAGTTTTCTTGTGTCCCTTCATTTGTGTCTGTGTGTGTGTGTTATAAGAATGTTTAATATGAATGCTGAAGCATTGTTGAAGTGTACAAAGCTGTATTGTTAACTATAGACATCATATTGTACAGCAGTCTCTAGAATGTATTCATTTGCCTAATCAAAACTTTATACACATTGAACTACAAATATCCATATCTCCCAGCCCTCAGACCCTGATTATCACTTACATTCTCTGCTTAGTAAGCAAGTGAAAAGTGAAAGTGAAGTTGCTCAGTCATGTCTGACTCTTTGTGATCCCATGGACTTTAGCCCACCAGGCTCCTCCATCCATGGGATTCTCCAGGCAAGAGTACTGGAGTGGGTTGCCATTTCCTTCTCCAGGGGATCTTCCCAAACCAGGAATTGAACCCAAGTCTTCCACATTGTAGGCAGACGCTTTACCATCTGAGCCACCAGGGAGGTAAGCAAAGGAACTTACTTATGAGGCTTGTCTTGAGTAGATCTCTGCACTTACCTGTTAAATCTTAAAACTTTAGGTGGATATCTCAACTGGGTTGAGTCATGTATGCTATCCAGATGGTCTCAACATCTTACTCTCTCAAGGATGTGTCCTTGAAACAGTTCCTAATGTGGGAAAGATGGGCAGAATATCATTCCAAAGTCAGGGGTGGGAGTGGGGACCATTTGATCACCAGGATTCAGCTTGTGAGTAAAGCAGCAATCATGTCCTCTCAATTCCTGACCCCCTCCACCACATTCCACCTTCATGATCAGTTCTTAGAATCTTATACCACCTTCTTTTCCCCAGTGTGCCCTGAGGGGTCAGCAAGGGATTTCATTTGGACAGAGGTGGCTTGTCTGGTGATCATCTGTTTGCACTGGAGTCAGATTCCATAGTAGTAACAGAGGTGCATGCAAGACAAAGCACAGATAAAGATAATGGCTAACAAATAAGTGACAACTTTTTCTACCAAGAGACACATATCAGAACCACTGATTTTTTAAGTGTTTATACTGGATTGTATCCTGAAGGTGTTTATCTGTGCTTTCATACAACTTAATAAAGATGGTGCATTAGCAGACTCATCAAATATGAACATAGAACATCTTGTTTTAATAATGCCACAAGTGCCTTCTTGCAAAGCACCAATAATTTCCAAGGCCATCCTACTTTGGAAAACATGTTTTCTCATTAGAGATATTTCAGTGTTTGGTAAGGACGGGCATTGCTAGCTGTCATCTAAGACTTGCTGAGTGAACTTAGTAAGGGCTTACTTTTTTTTTAACTTTTCATTTTGTATTGGAATATAGGTGATTAACAAACAATGATATGATAGTTGAAGGTGAACAGTGAAGGAATTCAGCCATATATATACATGTATCCACTCTTCTTACTACGTTCACTCCCATCCTAACTGACACATAATATTGGGTAGAGTTCCATGTCCTTACAGTAGGTCCTCATTAGTGATCCATTTTATAGCAGTGTTTACATAACTATCATTCCTCTCACCCTTGCTCCTGGACTTTCTATTTAATACCCCCCAAGGCCAATGGAGGTAACAAAGATGGTGGCCAAATCATACCAATGGAAAACAGGCCATGCCCACCTGGCCTTGAAGAGTAGAAGACTGGTAGCTTTAGGGACTTGATCTAGTCCTCTACATCATGCTTGTACAAGATGATTACTCCTTGGAAGAAAAGTTTTGACCAACCTAGACAGCATATTAAGAAGCTATGGTTTTTCCAGTAGTCATGTATGGATATGAGAGTTGAACTGTAAAGAAATCTGAGTGCTGATAAATTGGTGCTTCTGAACTGTGATGTTGGAGGAGACTCTTGAGAGTCCTTGGACAGTAAGGAAATCCAATCAGTCTATGAAATCAGTCCTGAATATTCATTGCAATGACTGATGTTGAAGCTGAAATGCCAATACTTTGGCCACCTGAGGCAAAGCACTGACTCATTTGAAAAGACCCTGATGCTGGGAAAGATTGAAGGTGGGAGGAGAAGTGGGCAACAGAGGATAAGATGGTTGGATGGCATCACCAATTCAATAGACATGAGTTAGATTAAACTCTGAGAGTTGGTGATGGACAGGGAGGCCTGGTGTGTGGCAGTCTGTGGGGTCGCAAAGAGTCAGACATGACTGAGTGATTGAACCTAACTGAACTGTACTTCGTCAATGTTGCTCAGAGGAGATACCACTGTCGGGTATAAGGAGATGGATTGGGCAGGATATGCCAGACCAGTACCCACTTTTCTCCTTTCTTTCAATGATATATGTTCCATTTCAGGTAGAGTGTCTTTCAACATGTCCAGTTAGCTGCAGGACAACAGAGATTGAATAGTTTCCCCTCACGCAGAAGTGCAAAGTAACTCACCCATCCTGGCAGTATATCTCACTGCATATTCAAATAGGCAGTTTCTTTTCCAGGCATGATGAAGTTTGATGTTCTCAGCAGCATAGGACATTCATCCATGGTGAAAGTCAGTATTTCTGAGTACCTCAGTAGGGTAACCCAGTCTTTTATATGGGGCAGCAGGCCCTACTGGTTGATCATTCAAATATATTAAATCCTTGACGGTACTGTAGTCCATCCAGCCAAAGTGGTTTTATCCTGTAATAACTTTATCTGCTGCTTTAACTTTCCAATTTTCCTTTCTATTCACCCTGCTGATTGTGGGTCATAGGACAGATGGAACCTCAATACAATACCAATGTCTTTTGCCCAGACTTGCATATTCTCACCTTTGAAATGTGACCCCTGATCACCATCTACTTGCCAGTGGCATCTGTATATGGTAGTCAGCTTATCTAATCCTCTAATGGTGGCAACCTGGTTTGCTTGGTGATAGGGAAATGTTTAGATTAAGCCAGACACAGTGTTCACACAAAGCAAAGAATATTTCAGTGCTTGCTCAGAGCGGGGAGGCCAATGTCATTGATTTTTGGATCTTTCACTGGTTGGAACTCTAGTGTATGGCAAAGGTATACATTTATTTTTTTCTTAAATCAATTTTATGTTTTATTGATTTTAAGCTTGTTACTTTGAAGATAGTTTTAAAATTCAAATGTTATAAATTATCTTAATTTTCTTGTTCATATGCAAATGAAGTGAATATGCTGACTATGGATTGCAAAGGAATTATTCTTGGCAATGCCTCAAGAAGATCATTTATCTCAATTTAATATTTCCAGGGAAATGGAAATAATTTAATTACACTTTAAGTGTATCCTGTAATTTAAATCATAAAATCGTAAATCAAAGTCAACTATTTCTGCCACATAATATATTTCTGTTGTTTAAAAGAGAACAGAGACAATATCTGTATAAAACATTTTTTGTGATTGTTTTATTCTAATATGTATATAAAAAGTTCATGTGGTTTCCCCTGCTCTTACATGCATAAAAATACATTTTAATTTATTTTCAGTTAAAATTATATCATTTTACTTGAATTCTTATAAACTTTAAGGACAAAATATAGCCCACAAATCCTGAACTGCTACTGACTTACTTGGTAAATAAATAAACTTGCTTTTGAATGTCAATGTTTTATATTCCCTATTTTATCCTACTGAAAATGTACTTAATCTATACTTATATTTAAATATTAATTAACTTTTAGTTAATCATCATTGACTCTATTTTGTTAAATTCCTGTTTGTGTCCAAAATTTTTGTTATTATTAAGTAACTAGCCTTTGTACTGGAATGGTTAATAATAGAGTGAAATGAAACCATTTATTTAAAAATAAGTGCATAGTCTTTCATAGTGATATATGATATTAAAATATTTGATCCATGATTGAGAATAATGTGAGTGATTATTAGATTTTTTACTTATTTCTGATAGAATATCATATAGTGTCAGTGGGGTCTTCTATTTCAAATTATCAACTTTTTTTGTTCTGAAATTGATAATCCTCATGATTTACATACTAAATGTAACTTTAACTCTCTGATTAACATCTTTGGGGGTGGGTTAGTCACTCAGTCGTGTCTGACTCTTTGTGACCCCACAAACTGTAGCCCATCAGGCTTCTCTGTCCATGGGATTCTCCAGGCAAGAATACTGGAGTGGATTGCTGTTCCCTTCTCCAGAGGATCTTCCTGACCCAGGGATCGAACCCAGGTCTCCTGCATTGCAGGCAGATTCTTTACTACCTGAGCATAGCCAAAAATAAACAAATGTAAATGAAAATCCATTGAAAATGACATTAAAATACTCCATAGAATAATGCCAAATTGAATATCTGGAAAACTTAGTTTTTTTTAAAGAAATCATTTTGATGCCTATTTTTATGCTCCTAAGAATTAATTTTAAAATACAAGTATAACAATGTCATAAGACTAAAAGAGCTGCAACTTATAATTTGTATTTTAAAATAACTTTACACATTCATTGAAAAATGTTAAAATAACTTGCATGGTTTAGTGTAGGCAACAGTGTTCAAGGATGCTAAAAGAAAAATTGCAAAAGGATAGAGTCTATTTCTTATTAAAAATAATTTATCAAACATTTACAATATGCTACCATTGTAAACACAGTGGAATTAATAATGAATTATGGTCTCTGCCTTGAATCAACTCAGTCTAGATGGATGAATAAGCACAGAGTTACAATTCAGTACGACAAATATTTTGATAGAAGTTGCTTTAGATATAGCAAGGAAAAACCCATTGGTGGGTTATCAAAAATTTCAGGGGGATATAACTAACCAACAGACCTTATGAAATTAAAAATAAAAGTGGATAGTAATCCAACATTTTTGTTCCCCTCAGGAAAAGGGACTTTTAAGGTACTCAGTATATACTTCTGGAAGAAGAAGACCAATGTTGGCCTTAACTCACCTTTTTCTTATTTTTAATTTTAAAGTACCCTATTGTTTGTTTTAAAATCAACATCCATCTGTGTTTAACATATTCACTATTTTCATATTAGAATCTTGAACAAATTAAAACCTGACATTGATTATATTTCATTAACAGTAAACAAAACAAAGCAAAATGTTTCTTTATTTTACACATTGAAGCCAATTCAACTTTTAAGGAAAAAATAAATCCAGTTTTTTCTTTTCATAAAACCAATAATTTCTCACCATTTATTAGACTCTTTATGTTGATGATTATCTTAAAAACATGTCTATACACCTTCTCTTACTGATAAAAATTACAGTTTTGGTTAGAGTTTCCATAGTCCAGTTCTGTATTGCTTCAGACTAACTGCTCGGAATTTTTTTAATGATGCTTCATGTAACAGGGTTCAAATACCTGAAGTCTCTTAGTCAATACCCTTGTAATATCTTTGAATTTAAGAATGGCACCTTATTTTGGATATAATTTATATAACACGAGATAATGTCTCCATGTCTTAGAGAATTTTTAAAAATCTATTTGGCATAGGTCATCCATCTATGCTGCTGCTGCTAAGTCGCTTCAGTCGTGTCTGACTCTCTGCGACCCCATAGATGGCAGCCCACCAGGCTCCCCTGTCCCTGGGATTCTCCAGGCAAGAACACTGGAGTGGGTTGCCATTTCCTTCTCCAATGCATGAAAGTGAAAAGGGAAAGTGAAGTCACTCAGTCGTGTCCAACTCTTTGCAACCCCATGGATTGCAGCCCACCAGGCTCCTCCATCCATGGGATTTTCCAGGCAAGAGTACTGGAGTGGGGTGCCATTGCCTTTTCCAATCCCATCTATAATTATGGATAATTTGACTGTGAACTAATCCACAGTTTCTGTTCTGGTAACCATATTAGGCTACTGTTTTATGACTATTTAGTACATAACAGAGAAGTGAAAGTGAAGTCATTCAGTTGTATCTGACTCTGCGACCCCATGGACTGCACCCCGCCAGGCTCCACTGTCCATGGGATTTTCCAGGCAAGAGAACTGGAGTGGGTTGCTGTTTCCTTTTCCATTAGTACATAATAGGAACACAATAAATATAGAATGATACGATATATTATTAAACATTTTCAAAATGGATTATTTTTAGATTCATCCCCCTTGAAACTTTGGCAGTTATATTTGAGAATGAATATTCAAGCATTTATATACATTGCTATTATATTATATTTTATAAATTTACCCTATTATGCAAATCTAAACGTCATACTAATTTTGTCATCAATTCTCATTATTAACAGCTTTTAATAACATTTGAAATATGTCTTTATTTAGGTCATTAGTTTAAAATGCTAGAACGGGTTAAGGCGGAGGAGTGATTCTTTACACATAACTGAGAGGGTCCTCCTAGAAAACGGCATTCTGGCTTTATTCAACTCCTTCTAGTTGAGGTCATTGATATGTTACTAATTTACCTAATTGACTTGGCATCAAACTTATATGATTCTTTATCTTAGCTATAAAAATGTGAGAGACTTCATATTACATGTTCTGTGGATTTTCCAGTGATATGCTGTTAAGATATTATTTAGGTGGAAGGTGGCTCTTCCTTTTTATTTAATTTTTAATTTTTAAAGATCTATTTATTTTTCATTGAACAGTAACTGCTTTAAAATATGTTGGTTTCTGCCAAACATTGACATGAATCAGCCTAGGTATACATATGTCCCCTCTCTCTTGAACATTCCTCCCACCTTCCAACCCTCTAGGTTGTCACATAGCCTGGGTTTGAGTTCCCTGATTCATACAGGGCTATCCATTTTACATAAGGTAGTGGGTATATTTCAATGCCACTAACCCCTTTCGTCTCACTCTCTCCATTCTGCCTCCAGCCTGTGTCCATAAGTCTGTTCTCTATGTCTGCGTCTAAATTGCTGCCCTGCAAATAGATTCATCAGTACCATCTTTCTAGATTCCATATATATATATAGCCTACCAGGCTCCTCTGTCCATGGGATTTTCCAAGCAATAGTACTGGAGTGGATTGCCATTTCCTTCTCCAGGGGATCTTCCTGACCCAGGGATCGAACCCAGGTCTCCCGCATTGTAGACAGACACTTTACCGTCTAAGCCACCAGGGAAGTCCCTATACATATGTTAATATGCAATATTTGTTTTTCTCTTTCTGATTTACTTCACTCTGTATAATAGGCTCTAGGTTTATCTACCTCATTAGAACTGACTCAAATGCATTCCTTTATATGGCTGAGTAATATTCCATTGTATATATGTAAATGCCCTCTTTATCCATTCACCTGTTGATGAACATCTATGTTGCTTCCAATGTCCTAGCTATTATAAATAGTTCTGCAATGAACACTATGGTACATGTGTCTTTTTCAATTATGGCTTTCTCAGGGTACATGCCCAGTAGTGAGATTGTTGGGTCATATGTGAGTTTTGGGCTTCCACAATGACTCAGTGGTAAAAAGTCTGCCTGCAGTGCAGGAGCCACAGGAGATATGGATTTGATCTCTAGGTCAAGAAGATACCCTGGAGGAGTGCATACCCACACTGTATTCTCGCCTAGAAAATTTCTGGACAGAGGAACCTGGAGGGTTGCAGTCCATAGAGTCACAAAGAGTTGGACATGACTGAAGCAACAGCACACACAAAAATAATTTTATTTTTAGTTTTTTTAAGGAATCTCTATACTGTCTTTCATGGTTGCTGTATCAGCTTACAATACAATAGTGCAAGAGGGTTCCCTTTCCTCCACACCCTCTCCAGCATTTATTGTATGTAGATTTTTTGATAATGGCCACTCTGACTGGTGTGAGGTGATATTTTAGTTTTGGTTTGCATTTCTCTAACAATGAGTGGTGCTGAACATCTTTTACTGTATTTATGAGCCATTTGTTCGTCTTTGGAGAAATGTCTGTTTAGGTCTTGTGCCCACTTTTTGATTGAAGTGTTTGTTTTTCTGGTAATGAGTTGCAGGAACTGCTTGTATGATTGGGAAATTAATCCTTTGTCAGTTGTTTCATTTGCTATTATTTTCTCCCATTCTTTGGATTTTTTCACCTTGTTTATAATTTCCTTTGCTGTGTAAAACTTTTAAGTTTCATTAGGTCCCACTTGTTTGTTTTTTTTTTTTTAATTTCATTACTCTGGGAGATGGATCATAGAGGATCTTACCTTGCTTTACATCGTAGAGTGTTCTGCCTATGTTTTCCTCTAAGAATTTTATAATTTCTGGTCTTACATTTAGGTCTTTAATCTATTTTGAGTTTATCTTTGTGTATGCTCTTAGGAAGCATTCTAATTTCATTCTTTTATACCTATTGATTTATTTAACATTTAGCTTTGAATAAGCTAGATATACTGGGGAATGTTTAGAGTTAACATGTTGCAAATAGTGAAAAACTGTTTACTTCAGCATTCTGCTTGACCTATGCTTGTTTTCCTTCACCTAAAAATTGAGGGGTTTTTGTCATTGTTATTGACCTTTAGTGAAAAATTAACCCATATAAACTCATTAATAATGTTTAAATACATGACGTATTACCTCTCAAGTAACTTAATAGCATTTAATCTTCAGTAATTTTTTTCTGAAAATAATATCTTATGTTGAGACATCAAAAACGTGGAAAAGCTTTGAATAGGTTATTTCTCAGAGTTGGGATTATGGCTCATAATTTGAATCCTTTGTATTTTTAAACAGTAAAACCATTCTACAACTTTAAAGTTATCTTTTGGAATTTAAATACTTTCTTTAGATTGATTCCTCAGAAAGAAATTCTAAGATATCCAATGCCATATTATTGTTGATATTAAAACACACACACACACACACACACACACACACACATACACACACACAGTTTTATATGGCACTGTTCATTCCTGTGAAGATTTGCATTATAAAATCTAAATGAAAAACTTTCAGCAATTATAATTTTCATATGACATACTTAAAAGAGAAAAGAATATTGTACTGGGCAATATATTTTTTTGAAATGGTGACTTTGTGTTGTGATCATTTGCCTGAACTCTTAAATATATATATATATATATATATATATAATTTATATATATAATTGATGGCTGCCAGCAAACTTCCTGTTAGTTTATTTGCAGAATTCTAATGCATAATGTTAGTTCCAGAAACCACAGTTCAGAAATGCTCATTACTGGTTTAAACTACGAACTCTCAGCTATGATAATAAACAGTTTACTCAACATAATTTAGGAATTCATCATTTGCATTAACCTATTTACTAACACTTCTTATTGACCCAGGTTTTATTTTGATTTTATGTATCTGTCCTCACATGCTTCAGCAATATAGATGACAAATATGAATTGAAGAAAAATTAACATGAAGTTGGAAATAAAATTTCCACAATAAAGTTGGAATATATTTCTTATGGGGAGTAGCTGGAACTGGAATACAGATAGACTGACTTGAAAGCAGGAGCTCTTAACTACTAAGAAAAAAGAAAAACCAGGAAAAATTTCAGTACATGAAATTGATTTTACACATTTTACCCTCTAATAATTTTAGCATGTAGCACATTACCTTGCTATCCTTTAAATATACACAGATTTATACATAATCCTTCTGGTATTAGTCAAAATAGTAATAGCAATGGAAAAAAATCATAATTAAAGTAACAAGAGCAGAAAAGAACAATAACTTCAATAACATGTTAACATTTAAA
The DNA here is from genome assembly GCA_006410615.1 of Neotragus moschatus. Classification (NCBI taxonomy): domain Eukaryota; kingdom Metazoa; phylum Chordata; class Mammalia; order Artiodactyla; family Bovidae; genus Neotragus; species Neotragus moschatus. The sequence continues at coordinate 342,005 of SJYA01002629.1, forward strand.
AAATGTTTTCAAGTTTAATAGTCACACAGTAGTATCTAAGAGGTTGACTCTCTGAGTACACAGATGTGTATATCAGGAAATCAGACTAGCAGATCAGGAAATCAGATTTGCAGATCAGGAAATCAGGCAGAATAAGGCATTGCAATTTGCTGCACAGTATTGTGAAACCAGCTTTCTAACCCAGATGGTGTGAGCTTCTAATTTATACTTTTAATGATGACAATATCTCTGTTTCCTATTTAATTTAGTCCCCTCCATCTCTTATTTCCATCAAATAAGATATAGAACCATAACTAAAATGTCAATCAGGCAAATAAAACTTCTTTCTGTAAGAAATTATAGTTTGTGCAGTAAATAAAAGCCTACGGCTATGTTTTATACTTGTATCTGGTGGCACAGTGGCAAAGAATCCACCTGCCAATGCAGGAGATCTTTGGAATGGGAAAATCCCGTGGAGTGGGTAATGGAAAGCCACTCCAGTATTCTTGCCTGGGCAATCCCATGCATAGAGGAGCCTGGAGGGTTGTAGCCTCTGGGATCTCAAAGAGTTAGACCTGACTGAGCAACTAAGCACAAACACAATCACATGTAACTTTAAGCCAAAATCAGCCATAACAGGCTTCCATGAGTAACATTCACAATTCCCTTGATGAAAACAGGCCCTAAAATCATGAAGCAAACTAACACTTTTATGTTTTACATGTTTTAAATAAAAACTTAAGTTATAGATTTTATCAGCAAATTTGTTGACTATGTAGAAATTTGCTGAAATGTACAGCAGACACCTTGCTACAGGTTGCTATTTGAAGGCTTCCAGAACTTTGCAATTGTCAGATAATTTTCCACTGACTTAATGCTAAATGCCAGTCCTAAACTCTTAAGGGCTTCCCTAGTGTCTCAGCAGTAAAGAATCCTCCTGTACTGGTTGGATCTCTGGGTCAGAAAGATCCATTGGAGAAAGAAATAGCAACCTACTCAAGTATTCTTGCCTGTGAAATCCCATGGACAGAGAATCCTGGCAGAGAGACTCGTCTGAGCACACACTCATTCAAAGTCTTAAAGATGACCATAAAATTTAAATATGTTTTCTGGAAATGATAATGGTAGAGTCCATTGTCAGTCACTTAACAATTAAAGTATTAATACATTTATTTTATTATTTATAAAAATACATTTTTACATTATAACAGATAGTCTCTTCAGTTCATTTAAGTTGCTCAGTCGTGTTTGACTCTGTGATCCCATGAACCGCAGCATACCAGGTCTCCCTGTCCATCACCAGCTCTGGGGTTTACACAAACTCATGTCTATTGATTCAGTGATGCCATCCAATCATCATTCTCTGTCTTCCCCTTCTCCTCCTGTAATCAATCTTTCCCAGCATCAGGATCTTTTAAATAAGTCAGCTCTTTGCATCATTTGGCCAAAGTAATGGCATTTCAGCTTCAACATTAGTCCTTCCAAAGAACACCCAGGACTGATCTCCTTCAGGATGGACTGTTTGGATCTCCTTGCAGTCCAAGGGATTCTCAAGAGTCTTCTCCAACACCACAGTTCAAAAGCATCAATACTTCTGCACTCAGCTTTCTTTGTAGTCCAACTCTCACATCCATACATGACTACTGGAAAAACCATAGCCTTGACTAGATGGACCTTTGTTGACAAAGTAGCGTCTCTGCTTTTTAATATGCTCTCTAGGTTGGTCATAAATTTGCTTCCAAGTAGTAAGCAACTTTTAATTTCATGACTGCAATCACCATCTGCAGTGATTTTTGGAGCCCAGCAAAATAAAGCCAGCCATTGTTTCCACTGTTTCCCATCTATTTGCCATGAAGTGATGGGACCAGATGCCCTGATCTTNCTCTAGGTTGGTCATAAATTTGCTTCCAAGTAGTAAGCAACTTTTAATTTCATGACTGCAATCACCATCTGCAGTGATTTTTGGAGCCCAGCAAAATAAAGCCAGCCATTGTTTCCACTGTTTCCCATCTATTTGCCATGAAGTGATGGGACCAGATGCCCTGATCTTCGTTTTCTTAATATTGAGCTTTAAGCCAACTTTTTCACTCTCCTTTTTCACTTTCATCAAGAGGCTCATTAATTCTTATTCACTTTCTGCCATAAGAGTGGTTCATCTGCATATCTCAGGTTAGTGATATTTCTCCTGGAAAATTTGATTCCAGCTTGTGCTTCTTNTGGACAGGGAGGCCTGGTGTGCTGCGATTCATGGGGTCACAAAGAGTCGGACAGGACTGAGCGACTGAAATGAACTGATATCTAAACTCATGGAGAAAACCGATCCTGTGATTTTTATGTATAAATATATGTGTGGAATATCAACTAGAAATTCAGTTAAGCTGCTGCTAATTGATACCTTGCTATAGTAGATCAAGTAATTTAAGATTTTATTTTTCAGTGGAAAGAAGTTAGAGGTAGATAATCCAGAGATTGCAAGGAAATTCCACTAAAATTCCTTTTTTTTTTTTTTTCGTAATGCTTCTCCTTACTTAACATTGCTTCTGCGTTCAAGTTGAAAAGGTGACTATTGAAGCTTAGACATCAATAAGAGGTAGAGAAAGGGACAAATAGAAAAAGAATTCTGCTGGGTGCCCCATTCAATGACTTTCACTTAGATCTTGTAGAGGTCACTCTTATCCTCAAAGAAAGCCAGAGAAGGCAGCACTTTCGCTGAGTACATTGTCACCTACAATAAAATCAGGGCTCTGCACCAAGGAGAATAGGGAGAAGGGGAAGGAAATGGGATAAATAACTGGCAGTCCTTTCCTCTTATGGTTGCTGAAAACAGTGCTATACTTTATGACTTAGATTATCTTCTAGAAAGAGAGCCTAGACCTCTATGGGGCAGTGACATTGTCAGGCTCTAGATGTATACTTTACATTTGTTATATGAAAAAAAAAAATCATTTGTCTTTTATTACCAGTAGATAATGTTTCTATTTTCAGAAGAAAACAAGGCAGCTTGCATGTCTCAAGTGGATCTTCCCTGACTATGACAGTTAAAACATCACACATACATTTTGAACTCTTTATCTTCTTTATATCTTATATGTGTCCTCAAATAATTTATTTTCTATCTTCAGACAAGTCCTTTTCCTGTACGGATTCTTCATATATTCAAGTGTCTTACTGGTGCTTGACACATATTAATAATATGTTTTCCACATATTAAATGGATGGGTGCAATCGCGTTAGACTATGTCAGATTTGTTATTCCTTACTTACGTAGTTCTGAGGAGTTAAAAACAAATAAACATAATTTTCTAAGCTAGTTTTGCTGCTAAGTCACTGCAGTTGTGTCTGACTCTGTGTGACCCCATAGATGTCAGCCCACCAGGCTCCCCCGTCCCTGGGATTCTCCAGGCAAGAGTACTGGAGTGGGGTGCCATTGCCTTCTCCAAGCTAGTTTTAGACTGAAATAAAAGAAAACTATTTAACCCAGTTGAAGTAGGTAATGCACCTGTAAAGTCTGTTTTGGCACAAAGTACATTTTTATTCTAGTACTTGATTATTTTGTTATTTTTGGTAACATTTACAGAAGTAACGACTAACAACAGAAATGATACACAGTACTCAGAAAGGGGAAGAAAAATGGGAGCTGTGAGAACAGGCTTATTAGAGGATAAATGATGGTGTAGATGGAACTAATCACAAAGCAAAAGTCAAACAAACAAAATTCACAGAAGCCTGAGTTGTTTTGTATATATTCCTTCAGGGTTACTAGACTTTAGCATAAGCACAATATCCCCATTTAAGAAGATATCTATTTAAAAATCCTATTAAATTATAAGAAATCATGTCAGAACTTTATACTATCATCATTCATTGAAAGCTTTTTAGAATTATTTTATTTAAAATGGCAAAAGTTGAAAGTGTTAATTACTCAGTCCTGTCTGACTCTGTGCGACCCAATGGACTGTAGTCTGCCAGGCTTCTCTGTCCATGAGATTCTCCAGGCAAGAATACTGGAATGGATTGTCATTTCCTTCTTCAGGGGACCTTCCTGTCCTAGGGATCAAACCCAGGTCTCCTGCATTTCAGGCTGACTCTTTACAATCTGAGTCACCAGGGAAGCCCTTTGTATAGTGATCTCTGCTCTGCTTCCTGGCACACAGCTCCTAAAACCCTTATCATTTCCTAAGTGATAAGAACTAGGACCACCCATTATTCTAATATTTGTTTGACTCTACCTCTAAAACAGGATCCTAAAACCCTTGCACATGCCTAAATGGTAGGAGTACTGGGAGCATTTATTTCCTGGTGAGGTGACTCTTGCTGGGCTCCTGGGTGGGGCTGATTATCAGAAAGACCAAACCATGATTAAAAACTTAGTCAGCTCCATCACTCATCTTCCAGAGCAGGGAGAGGGGCTGGAAAAAGAACTAAGAATAGTTATGCCTATGTGGGGATTCCGTATCAAGAAGCAACAGTTACAACTGGACATGGAACAACAAACTGGTTCCAAATTGAGAATGGAGTAGAAGTCTGTATATTGCCACCTTGCTTATTTAACTTATATGCAGAGTATGTCATGAGAAATGCCAGGCTGGATGAACCACAAGCTAGACTCAAGATTGCCAGGAGAAATATCAATCACCTCTGATATACAGATGACACCACCTTAATGGACCAAAGTGAAGAGGAACGAAAGAGCCTCTTGATGAAAGTGAAAGAGGAGAGTGAAAAAGCTGAGTTAAAACTCAACATTCAAAACACTAAGATCATGGCATCCAGCCCCATCTCTTCATGGCAAATAGATGGAGAAACAGTGGAAACAGTGACAGACTTTATTTTGGGGGGCTCCAAAAGCACTGCAGATGGTGACTGCAGCCATGAGATGAAAAGACGCTTGCTCCTTGGCAGAAAAGCTATGACAAAACTAGACAGCATATTAAAAAGCAGAGACATTACTTTGCCAACAAAGGTCCATCTAGTCAAAGCTATGACTTTCCCAATAGTCATGTATGGATGTGAGAGTTGGACTATAAAGAAACCTGAGCACCGAAGAATTGATGATTTTGAACTGTGATGTTGGAGAAGACTCTGGAGAGTCCCTTGGACTGCAAGGAGATCCAACCAGTCCATCGTAAAGGAAATTAGTCCTGAATATTCAGCATCAATACTAATGCTGAAGCTGAAACTCTAATACTCTGGCCACCTGAGGCAAAGAACTGACTCATTTGAAAAGACCCTGATTCTGGAAAAGATTGAAGGTGGTAGGAGAAGGGAATGACAGAAGATGAGATGGTTGGATGACATCACCAACTCAATGGACATAAGTTTGAGTAAGTTTTGGGAGTTGGTGATGGGCAGGGAAACCTGGCATGCTGCAGTCCATGGGTTCACAAAGAGTCAGACACAACTGAGTGACTGAACTGAACTGAACTGAACTGAACTGATGTGTGAAAGCACCCCACTCCAGTAGCCTTGCCTGGAAAATCCTATGGACAGGGGAGCCTGGTAGGCTTCAGTCCATGGGGTCTTGAAGAGTGGGACACGACTGAGTGACTTCACTTTCACTTTACACTTTCATGCATTGGAGAAGGAAATGGCAACCCACTCCAGTGTTCTTGCCTGGAGAATCCCAGGGACGGAGTACCCTGGTGGGCTGTGGTCTATGGGGTCGCACAGAGTCGGACACGACTGAAGCGACTTAGCAGCAGCAGCAGCATGTTGGTAAACACGTAGAGTTGCTGGAAGAATAGAGTATCCTGAGAGGGCGTGGACGCCCTATACCCCTTCCCACACACCTCACTCTACACAGCTCTTCCTTCTGGATGTTCATCCAGATCCTTAATCATATTCTTAATAAACTAATAAACATGAATGTTTCCCTGAGTTTTGTGAGCCACTCTAACAAATTAATCAAACCCAAGGAGTTGAATCATTGGATCCTCTGTTTTCTAGCCTAATCAGAAACACAAGTGATACCCTGGCTTGCTATTGGTGTCCAGAATGTGGGGGTGATGGGGGACAGTCTTAAGGGACTGAGTCCTAATCCTCTGGGATCTGGCACTAACTCGAATAATGCTCTTAGGTTTAAGTTTAGTTGCAGGACGCCCAGCTAGTGTGGGCTTTCCTGGTGGTTCACACAGTAAAAAATCTGCCTGCAACACAGGAGACCCAAGTTCAATTCCAGGGCTGGGAAGATCCCCTTCAGAAGGGAATGGTTACCCACTCCAATTTTTACCTGGAGAATTCCACGGTCAGAAGAGCCTAGTGGGCTATAGTCCATGGGGTCGCAAAATGAGTCAGACACGATGGAGCAAGTAACACTTTCACACTTCTTTAGCTGGCCTAGCAGAGAATTGGTTGGTGTAGGGGAAACCCTCATACATACATTTGGAGACCAAAACTGAAGTATTTATGTGAGTAATAAAGGAGAATCACAGTAGAGAAAGATGTGGTAGGTAAGAACTGAATTATTCCACATATGGGGAGGTAAAATCTGCAGGTTTTTCCTATAAAGTAACTTTTCTGGATATGTGCTTTTATACAAAAAGACTTATTTTCTGATATTACTAGGCGAGTGAGCAACATTATTGGATTTTATTTTATGCAAAGTTATTTGCATGGTTGTCTCAACAAAGTGGAAATTATAGGCTTGTACTTCCTTAGCTAGGACTGTACGGTAGCATTTCTATCTAAAATTGTCATAACTGTGTTCACACAGACCGTTGTGAGTTCACAGCTATAAAGACCTTTAGGTAAGATGGTTATAAATGAAGTGGATTAAATATTTCAGTAGGGATATAAGGATTTTTTTTTAATTACCAAAAACATGATTTCATTTTAAATTACACATAAGGAAACAGTAAAGTATCTGGAAAAACCAAAAGAGGCGAAGTTAAGAAAAAGAAACAACTAGGAGATACTGCAGTGACTTTAGTCCATACACTTTGGACTCTTCTTGGACTAATTTGTAGCTAAGGTCTAAACTTAACAAAGGCTTTCCTGTAACATACAAGTTACAGAGTCACCACCAACTTTCTTCCTCAGCTGGACTCCTTTCTCTACAGAGCGATTACAACTGAGTTATACACAGGTGTTAGGAAACCAGGGTATCACTGTTTTTCCTGTTGGTAGTAAAGCCACAGCAACACAGATATCAGCAGCTAATGATTTATACTCAAAGCATCTGTGTTTATAAAATATCCTCCATTTTATTCTTAAAACTTTTCTTTCTTTGGGGTCAGAAAGAGCTGGAGAAAATATTCTGAGGTTCTCTTTTAATTTTTTTCTTCTGTTTAATGACATGAAAATTTTGCCTTCTAATCACTACCTGTTTAATGAGTATTTTTTTAAGTGTAGTTTATGAGTCTGATACTATGCTTATTGCTCAGGATTCAGTCATGAGACGGAGGGAATATGTCCTTGGGCCCACCATGATCAAATCCTGGTGAGAAATAGTGTTAACTGAGGCACTGAGACAAAGATGATAACATTGAATGTTTTGAGATAACAGCCACAAATAATCAATTTATTACATGATTAATTGTCAGTGGAGAGAATGTGAATGGAGTGAAAGTTCAAAGTAAAAATTTTTATTGCCAGCAATTTTCATTTTGAAAAAATCAAATAAGTTAGGCTTACGTTACTCTGATAATGGTTTCAGTTACTCCACTTTGTAGATATAAAGTAATCAAGGAGGCAACTGCAATTGTCTGAATGTCATCAGATGTGGCTTTTGCCACAGGGTAGGTGATCCATGAGTGAAAGCAAGCCAGAGGCCATATATGTTTTATGATTTAGCACCAGAAGTCATGCACGGACACTTTTGTAGTGTAGTGTTGGTTACAGAGCTCTACATAACGTGAGAGAGGGCTAGCTACATAAGGGGGTGAATGCCGTGAGGTGAACCCTACCAGGAACCATCTTGGAAGCTGGCTACCACTTTCAGAATCATTTCAGTTACTGTTTCTTTGAGATATTTTCCACTGAAAGTCTGTTTTACTTAGAATCAGTGATGATCATATGCAACAAATTTTCAAATCTATGTAACAGATGCTATCTTGTTTGTAATTAAATAAGTTTTTCTAAAGCCATAAGGCAAGACCTTTAGAATTAAACATGGGTTGTACTTCCTTTATTTATCATGTGATCTAAATTATGAAGTTTATATTTGTTTTAGAAATTCATAGGCTGTCTTTTGTTCCTGATGTTAGCTTGTTTTCATGCAATGCTTTTGAAGTTAAAAATTATATATATATATTTAAATTTAGAGATTGCTCAGTGTGTGTGTGTATTCAACTGCTCAGTCATGTCCAACTTGTTGTGACCACATGGAGAGTAGCCCACCAGGCTCCTGTGTCCATGGAATTTTCCAGGCAAGGATATTGGAGCAGGTTACCATTTCCTACTCCATGGTGTCTTCCTGACCCAGGGATCGAAACCACATCTCTTGTGTCTCCTGCATTGGCAGGCAGGTTCTTTACCACTAGTGCCAACCACCTGGGAAACCTAAAGATTGCTTTATCTTGTCCCTTTATTTTACATATGAGGTTTCTCATATCCAGACAATTTGACTAACTAAGCTTACAAAATTTGGAATAAAATCTAGGAATCATGACCCCTAATCCTTTTTCTTTCCTTCACAACTTACTAGCAGCTGGTTAGTTTTCAATAATTCCATGCTACTGTAAGAAAGCACTCATAAATTCAGCATTAGAGATTTGCAGGATGTCTGTAATGGAACACTGTGCCAAGAGCTATAAACTTCCGTATATGATTACCTTCTTTTCATTACACTGGAGCTTCAGCTCAGCATTTCAAATCCCTAAAACAATGAAATAAGACTTCCCTCAGAGAAAAAACAAACAAACAGTGCAAATGTATGAGAGAACTACATTTTTAGAAATTTGTTGATTTCAAAGTTTCAACAACAAAGTAATATTTTAGAAATCTATGTATATATTTCATGTGTTGTTTGACATGCTACATTGAACAAATGAGAATACTATGGAAACTAAATTAAAACACACACACACACACATATATATATATGGCTCTTTTAGCCCTTAATATCTACTTAGCACATCTATATTTTCAAATATATTTTATTCCCTTTCAAATAAAAATAAATTTCCTGTTCCCAAACTAACTTATTGGTGCTAGAAGCAGTACACCTAAGGACTGAATCTCTTTAGAAGTTGCATAAAATTAAAATTGATTTATCAGTGAGCAAAAATAATGTAGATATAATAATGGATCACAGACTATTAGAACATGCTATTTTCTTGGTGAATTGGAATTTAATACAATATTTTGTGATCTTTATCACCTCTGCTGTTAACTTTTTGTTCTTTATAATAAGATGTAAAAAAAAATGCCACAAAGATAAATAAAAAAAATTATATACTTGAATACTTTAAACTTGGTTTTTAATAGATTATCTCATCAAAATAATTGCACTACAACACATCTATAAAGTAACCATAGGGTAAGTAAATTAAAAGAGCCGCCTTATAGTTCCCGAAGTAACGGTTTTGTAAAAAGGAAGAGAAACTTGTATTTATAATCAGAACTTAGTATTTCACTTTAGCATTTCACCCCAAATATCATAGTGTACCTCCACTTTAAAATAAATTTATGTTTTAGAACAATTTTAGGAATATAAACAACTGAATAGTCAAAAGAATTTCAACACACCCCACACTAGTTTTCCTAATATAATATTAATATCTTATACCAGTATGATACATTTTTACAATTATTAAATCAGTATCTATATATTATTTTTATTAACCAAAGTTCACACTTTATTTATATTTCCTTGCTTTAATGTCATAAGGAAGATCAAAGGAGTAAAAAGCAATACTTTTGTAAAGCATGTATATAACTGACTGATCAATGTTGTAACACTATCTCACTCTATTCGTTGTGAGTTCAACTTCATGCTTTCATGACTTATAAATCAGAAGAGTGTTACTAGTCAAGTGTGTGGGATTAACTTCATGTCTGTGAAGTATAGATGCCACCAGACAAGTCTGATAAAGTTTCTAGGCTTTTGCACACATGTTAATTTTAAAAAGTCTGAATAAATTACCTAGCTTTCTTCATAAATATTGGAACCTGAAGCTCTGAAAATTATATTCAACTTGATGACTGTAATAAATGTCATATCATTCTCTGTTGTAAATCTGCAAAACTTGTTATTTTTACATCCAGAATAAATTTCCTAAGTTAGATTCTCTATGAATTAGTTTAATGATCCTTATGAATAGTATTTATTTCAAATTTGATAATTTCATCTATAAGATTTTTTTCATAACTATTAATAGTAAAATTCAATTTTGATTAAATTCTGAATATATTAGCTGTATAATCTATCAATTTTGCATAATTACTTCCTGACAGAATATCAGAGGACATGTATATTAAATATGCTATATGTATATAGGTCATTGCTGTGGAAGTGTTATCTAGATATATGAAATATAAGCACATTTATGAAATGTAATATCAGTTTGAATTATACTTTATATTTTAGCTGTCATATGAAGTGTAATAATATGTAATGTGGAAAACTTCTTCTTTTTCTGGTAGAAGCTGTTATCCTCAGAGTAAGTATTATTTTCAAATCTGAGATAAACTGAAAAATTCTATATCAAGACCCTTTAGATACACAGTTTACATGACAATAATCACAATGGCTGAATCATTCCTTTTAAAGAGCAACCAAAACATCTAATTTTTCTTTGAGGAAGAGAAGTTTTAAGAGTCAGTGAATAAACTAGTAAACTGTTGACAGTACTAGTGAGTTACAACACTTGACCTTGGTTGGAGTATAGTTTGGACAGAGATTGTCAAATCCATCTCAATACTTTTAAAGCACAGATTTCTGAGTCCCATCACTAGAGATTGTGATTCAGTTGTTTAGTAAGGGACCTGAACATTTGAATTTTTAAAGTCCCGAGAGTTGTTGGTGCTGCTGCTGTCCATCCACTTCATACTTTAAGAACCAAAGGCTAGTGTGTGAGCTGCGTGACCTAACAAATAGACTGCCAGTTATTTCTCCAGGAAAAATGAGTTCATCTGGGATCAGCAAAGAATTTCAATTTGGAGTCTTCAACCATGGCAAACCATGCTAGCAAAAAATGGAAAGGAAACCTCTCATAGTAGGAAAATAAAGTTCAAAGGATTATTGGGAAATGAAGAGTCCATGACGTTTTCATTGGTTGAGTTATGACAGTCTCTCACTGGCTCTTGCCAGGAAAGAAGAAGTCTTTTTCTTCTTCCTGTTGGGCTCTGCTATCATCATACGACTTAAGAGCTCTCAGTTATGGTCTCCTGACTCTATTTGAGACTTATGTTTATTTATTTATTTATTTTTACTTTTCCTCATTTACATACTTTTAGGTTTCAAATGCTATTGTCCAGGTCCACTTATAAAATTGGTTCAGGGTTGTTGGTCCTTAATAAAACATACAGGGCTTTGCCCATAGAAATGTGGAATCCAATTTCAACAATAACCAGCTATCCACAGGAAACTTTACAGTCGGCACTTAGATTTTGGAAAACTTAGAACACTGTGAAGTTGCTGCTGTTGAGTCGCTAAGTCGTGTCTGAGTCTTTGTGACCCCATGGACTTGCGGCATGCCAGCCTTCCTTGTCTTTCACTGTCTCCTGGAGTCCAGATTCATGTCCATGGGGTCAGGGATGCAGTCTATCCATATCATCCTCTGCCATAAAGCCTGTCGGTATCTAGTGTAAACCTTGTTCAGGTATCAGACACCCTAAATATTGAGCCTGGGTTTGGACAAACTACAAGGTTTATTTTGTTTGGTTTGGTTTTTGGTAACCTCATGTAGCTTTAAGAGCTTCAGTATAAAGCTTTCATGCTTTATCAAATAGATGCTATCTTCCTGTAAAGGGGCTAGAGAGGGAGCCCAAAGAAGCAAATCATTCACATACTGTGAGAAAGTAGAGCCTATATCATCCGGATCAGCCCTCAGGATTTGTATGAAATAAGAACACTCAGTAAAACCCTGAGTCACTACTGTCCAGGTGAATTGTTTTTCTTCTCAAGTGAAGACAAAAATCCATTGATGAGCTTTATCAATTGCAATATTAAAGAATGAGCTGCACAAATACATCACAGCAAAGATTTTGCTTCTAGTGGGGAATGGATGTAACAATGGATGAAGATTGGGAACAAGAGTGTGGAGAGGGATAACAATGTTGTTTATTGCTCAGAGGTCCTGTACAAAACTCTACCCTCAGCCTTTAGGCTTTCTCACCAGTGAAATACAATATTACAATATTAAAGGACTGGTACAGAGGAGAATGAGGCCTTGGCCCTTATAATCGTCTGCTACTGGCTTTATGCCTGCTGCTGCTGCTACTGCTAAGTCACTTCAGTCGTGTCTGACTCTGTGCGATCCCATAGACGGCAGCTCACCAGGCTCCACCATCCCTGGGATTCTCCAGGCAAGAACACTGGAGTGGGTTGCCATTTCCTTCTCCAATGCATGAAAATGAAAAGTGAAAGTGAAGTCATTGAGTCGTGTCCAACTCTTAGCGACCCCATGGACTGCAGCCCACCAGGCTCCTCCATCCATGGGATTTCCCAGGCAAGAGTACTGGAGTGGGGTGCCATTGCCTTCTCTGGCTTTATGCCTTGATAGACTTATTTACTTATAAGGTATTGATTAATTCTAGGCAGAAGTTTTGTGAGATCTATTTAAATCTTGATGGGAGGTGCTCCATGAATTTTACCCTTGTCAGTTGGAGATTTTGCACACAAGACCTATGGTATAACTGTCATTAGGGACAAATGACCAGTGTTTCCAGAATCAGTTCTAATACTACCACAGATGGAGCAAATAAAAGATATCAAAGGCCATTTAATAAACCTGGTTGGCTGCTTTGATGACTACTGCAAAATTCTGCAATTATTTTCCCCCTTTTCATGAGTATCTAAGTCTCTACCTAATAAATGGCACCAAAAGAACGTAGGAGAAAAGTATATGTATCATTCAAAGAGCCTCAACAAGAGGAAACAGGAACCCCTTGCAGTTCATTAGACATCCTTAGAATCTGAGCTGTTTTTATAAGCCAGGACAGGGATTGTTTTATAGTAATAGGGTAGAGCACCAGGACTGTGGCTCTGGTGTCAATTAGAACTGGAAGAGATTTTTCCTCAATCTGGAGAAATGTTTTTCTAAACTGATTATGAGGGAGAATTGGGAAGATCCCTTGTGGTTTCTCAGAGCCCCATCACTGATAATTGAAAGATCATTAGAAAGGCTGGCTAGAGGTCTGAGAGCAGCTAAAACATTTAAATCTGTAATATTCTGTCCATGTCCTGGCTTTTTGCAATAATAGCAGAAACTAGGAGGGTTTGGGTTTCATTTAGGGCCTTCAGTTGCTGTTTTGAAGACTAAGAATCTTGGTAGTCTTCCTTGGAGGTGATTCATTTACAGTATGAGAAAGCTGGTTTGATACATTAACTAAATCTGGAAGTTTTTCATTTCATCCTGGTTCTTTCTCACTAGAATGGAAAAGTCCTGGTTCAGCCCATAAATAAACACAGTGTTAAAAGCTACCTGGGTGGAATAAACATCTGAAAAAAGACCAGAATTTCCTCTAAAAATAATCAGAAGTCAATTGTAATGGTCATAAACCATTTATCAGATTTTTGTGTGTAAGTCAAATTTTAGTTCCCATCACCCAGCTTTGGAACAGCCCTAGGAATTGGAACAGTCCAATGTAGCCTAGTGATTTTCCAAGCCTGTTCATATAAGTTAATAGGCTAGTCTCCCAGTTTTTGCTGTAGAAACCTTTAGGATTTCCCCAATTAGCATTTTTCATTCAATGCTAGGACTGGCCTTTACTGACAAGTATATTAACTAGTTGAGCTTCTCTGGTGGCTCAGATGGTAAAGAATCCACCTGCAAGGCAGGAGACCTGGGTCTGATCTCTGGGTTGGGAAGATCCTCCGGAGAAGGGAATGGCAACCCACTCCAGTAATCTTGCCTGGGGAATTCCATGGACAAAGGAATTCTGGTGGCCTGAATGGGCTGGTGGGCTACATACAGTCCATGGGTTCGCAAAGAGTTGGACATTACTGAGCAACTTACACACACACACACACACACACACACACACACACACGAGCTAGGTGACATAAGTCAGAGAAACCAGGTTGGTAAATTTGAATGACTGTATTAAATTCATCAGCAAATCTGTGAATATATTTGGTTACTTTGGAAAAAAAACTTTGACAATAGCTCACAGTTGAGCTTTCAGTTCAGTTCAGTTGCTCAGTTCTGTCCAAATTTTAGCAACCCCACGGACTGCAGCACGCCAGGCCTCCCTGTCCATCACCAGCTCCTGAAGTTGACTCAAGCTCATGTCCATTGAGTCCATGATGCCATCCAACCATCTCATTCTTTGTCGCCACCTTCTCCTGCCTTCAATCTTTCCTAGCATCAGGGTCTTTTCCATTGAGTCAGTTCTTCACATCAGGTCGCCAAAGTATTGGAGCTTCAGCTTCAGCATCAGCCCTTCCAATGAATATTCAGGACTGATTTCCTTTAGGATGCACTGGCTGGATCTCCTTGCTGTCCAAGGAATATAAGAATTAGCCCAGGGAATATAATAAATTAAGAGTTATAGTGTTTAGATCCTCAGATGTCCTAATTTTAAAGGGAGAGATTCTGAAATTTTCAGAGGATGATGGGGTGGAGAGAGCTTCAGGGAAAAAGGGAAGTTCAGGGAAAGAATCATTACGGAGGAATTGAGGGTACAGAGGAGGTATTGGAAGTGTAAAAGGGAGGGAGGAAGATGGGGCCTAAATATGAGTAACCCACAGAGACAGACAAGATGGAGCCTGAGACAGTCGGAGATAAAGAAGCCAAGGAAGAAGAGCATTAGGCTTTGAAAGTTATTTGATCTTTGTTTCTGATGTTTGTTTGCATGAGTTAATCTTAAAATCTTATTTTACAATGACATAATTTTAGACTTCTGATAACATTTGGGAGCCTCAAAATACCAATCAAAATAGGCATTTCATTCAGTTTGGGAAATTTTAGAGCTATAGTTGTTTGATTCTATTTTAAGAAAAGTATGTTTGGGGATTTCAAAAGTTCCCCATAATGTCCATTGATATTCTGAATTCCCTTTGGTTAGATTTCTGCATTTCATTAAAAATGTGCATGAGGATAGAGTGTGGTTTTCAAACATAAAATTGGACAGGGTTTCTGAAGGAGTGGGGGCATGGGTGCCCATAAAACATTTATATAACTGAGATCCTATTTCTCAGGGGTTTTTCCCTAGAATAAGAAAATAATTTTCAAACAGGCTAAAAAGCTGAAATAGCTTGAACAGCTAAATAACCTACAGGCCTAATACCAGCAAGTTTTAAGGGAACAGGCTAATCCTGGGGAAGCCAGGCCAAAAGCTGCTTAGCACAGTTCCAATAAAAAACAGCCCCTGCTCCAAAATGAATGGGCCAAAGCCTAGCCAGCTATAGCTAAAACAGCCTACTTTCAAAATCAGGCTAAAATGTCAAAGGAGTACTCACATACAGAAAAAAGCTTTAACCAGAAAGGAAGGGTCCTTAAAATAGATCCTGAATAAAACCTAAAGGACTTTAAAACTGCAAACAGGATGGAAGCCGGGATCCAGGAGAGAGACTTGCCCTCCAAGCCCAGGTTGGTCAGGAAACATTGCTCATCTCTCTGTTCACCTGCCTCAGAATCATGAAGGGTCTTCTCTGGATGCCTGTGCAAGTTGCTAAAATGCTGACCGGAAACAGAGAAACTGATGATCATTTTTCTATCAAAAAGAGGTTCATTTGATGTTAGCAGAGTTCCAATTCAGGGTCTGCAACCATGGCGAGGAATACACGAGTCATCAGCAAAAATGCAGAGAACTCTTTATATTGTAGAGAGCAAAAGCAAGTTGAGAAGTCTATAGTAAGCAAAATACCTATGGTGTTTATTGGCTGAGTTGTGACAACCTCTTCTTGGATGAGATCTTGCCAGGAAAGAATAGGGAGTCTTTCTTCTTGTTGGGTTTAGCTATCGTCATACTGCTTGAGAACTCCTTTTTCTGGTCTCCTGACTCTTTTTTTTTTTTTTTTTTTTTTATGGTTTTTTAAAATGCTAAAACTATGGTGATTTTTTTTGTAAATTTTTTTTACTGAGAGATAATTGCTTTACAGAATTTTGCTGTTTTCTGCCAAACCTCAAAATGAATCAGCCACAGGTATACATATGTCCCCTCCCACTTGAACCTCCCTCCCATCTCCCTCCCCACCCCACCCCTCTAGGTTGATACAGAGCCCCTGTTGGAATTTCCTGAGCCATATAGCAAATTCCCATTGGCTATCTACTTTACATATGGTAATGTAAGTTTCCATGTTACTCCCTCCATACATCTCACCCTCTCCTCCCCTCTCCCCATGTCCTTAAGTCTATTCTCATGTCTGTTTCTCCATTGCTGCCCTGAAAATGAATTCTTCAGTACCATTTTTCTAGATTCCGTATATGTGCATTAGAATATGATATTTATCTTTCTCTTTCTGACTCACTTCACTTCATACGATAGATTCTAGGTTCTTCCATCTCATCAGAACTGACTCAAATGCGTCCCTTTTTCTGGCTGAGTAACATTCCACTGTGTATATGTACCACGCCTTCTTTAGCCATTCACCTGTTGATGGACATCTAGGTTGCTTCCATGTTCTAGCTATTGTAAATAGTGCTGCAATGAACAATGTGGATACAGTGTCTTTTTCAATTTTGGTTTCCACAGGGTATATGCCTAGGAGTGGGATTGCTGGGTCATATGCTGGTTTTATTCCTAGTTTTTTAAAAAATCTCCATACCATCTTCCAAGGTGGCTGTATCCATTTACATTCATACCAACAGTGCAAGAGCATTCCCTTTTCTCCACACCCTCTCCAGCATTTATTGTTTGTAGACTTGTTGATGATGGCCATTCTGACCAAGGTGAGGTGACATCTCATTGTAGTTTTGATTCGCATTTCACTAATAATGAGTGATGTTGAGCATCGATTCATGTGTTTGTTAGCCATCTGTATGTCTTCTTTGGAGAAATGTTTGTTGAGGTCTTTTTTCCCACGTTTTCATTGGGCTGTTTGTTTTTTGGCATTGAGTTGTATGAGCTGCTTATATATTTTGGAAATTAATCCTTTGTCGGTTGTTTCATTTGCTATTATTTTCTCCCATTCTGAGGGTTGTCTTTTCACCTTTCTTACAGTTTCCTTTGCTGTGCAATAGCTTTTAAGTTTAATCAGGTCCCACTTGTTTGCTTTTGTTTTATTTCTGCTACTCTAGGAGGTGGGTCAGAGAGGATCTTTTTTTGATTTATGTCATCGAGTGTTCTGCCTATGTTTTCCTCTAAGAGTTTTGTAGTTTCTGGTCTTACATTTAGGTCTTTAATTCATTTTGAGTTTATCTTTGTGTATGGCGTTAGAAAGTGTTTCAATTTTATTGTTTTACATGTAGCTGTCCAGTTTTTCCAGCACCATTTATTGAAGAGACTATCTTTGCCCCATTGTATATTCCTTCCTCCTTTGTCAAAAATAAGGTACCCATAGGTGCACAGGTTTATTTATGGGCTTTCTATCTTGTTCCATTGGTCTATATTTCTTTTTTTGTGTGTGCCAGCACCATACTGTCTTGATGGCTGTGGCTTTGCAGTATAACCTGAAGTCAGGAAGGTGGGTTCCTCCAGCTCCATTCTTCTTTCTCAAAACTGCTTTGGCTATTTGGGGTCTTGTGTGCTTCCATATGAATTGTGAAATGTTTTGACCTAGTTCTGTGAAAAATGCCATTGGTAATTTGATAGGGATCACATAGAATCTGTAGGTTGCATTTAGTAGTGTAGTCATTTTCAAAATATTGATTCTTCCTACCCAGGAACATGGAATATCTCTCCATTTATGTCATCTTTGATTTCTTTCATCAGTGTCTTATAACTTTATGTGCATAGTTCTTTTGCCTCCTTAGGTAAGTTTATTCCTTGATATTTAATTATTTTTGTTGCAATGGTGAATGGACTTGATTCCTTAATTTCTCTTTCTGATTTTTCATTGTTAGTATATAGAAATGCAAGTGATTTCTGTGTATTAATTTTGTATCCTGCAACTTTGCTAAATTCACTGATTAGCTCTAGTAATTTTCTAATACTATCTTTAGGGTTTTCTATGTGCAGTATCATGTTTCCTGAAAACAGTGAGAGCTTTACTTCTTTTCCGATCTAGATTTTTTTTTTTTTTTCCTGTTTCTCCTCTGATTGCTGGAGCTAGGACTTCCAGAATTATGTTGAATAATAATGGTGAAATTAGACACCCTTGTCTTCTTCCTGATTTTAGGGGGAAATGCTTTCAGTTTTTTGCCACTGAGAGCAATGTTTGCTGTAGGCTTATCATATATAGCCTTTACTATAGAAGGTAGGTTCCTTTACATAGAAGATTGGTTCCTTCTATGCCCATTTTTTGAAGAGTTTTAATCATAAATGCATGCTGAATTTNGGCGTTAGAAAGTGTTTCAATTTTATTGTTTTACATGTAGCTGTCCAGTTTTTCCAGCACCATTTATTGAAGAGACTATCTTTGCCCCATTGTATATTCCTTCCTCCTTTGTCAAAAATAAGGTACCCATAGGTGCACAGGTTTATTTATGGGCTTTCTATCTTGTTCCATTGGTCTATATTTCTTTTTTTGTGTGTGCCAGCACCATACTGTCTTGATGGCTGTGGCTTTGCAGTATAACCTGAAGTCAGGAAGGTGGGTTCCTCCAGCTCCATTCTTCTTTCTCAAAACTGCTTTGGCTATTTGGGGTCTTGTGTGCTTCCATATGAATTGTGAAATGTTTTGACCTAGTTCTGTGAAAAATGCCATTGGTAATTTGATAGGGATCACATAGAATCTGTAGGTTGCATTTAGTAGTGTAGTCATTTTCAAAATATTGATTCTTCCTACCCAGGAACATGGAATATCTCTCCATTTATGTCATCTTTGATTTCTTTCATCAGTGTCTTATAACTTTATGTGCATAGTTCTTTTGCCTCCTTAGGTAAGTTTATTCCTTGATATTTAATTATTTTTGTTGCAATGGTGAATGGACTTGATTCCTTAATTTCTCTTTCTGATTTTTCATTGTTAGTATATAGAAATGCAAGTGATTTCTGTGTATTAATTTTGTATCCTGCAACTTTGCTAAATTCACTGATTAGCTCTAGTAATTTTCTAATACTATCTTTAGGGTTTTCTATGTGCAGTATCATGTTTCCTGAAAACAGTGAGAGCTTTACTTCTTTTCCGATCTAGATTTTTTTTTTTTTTTCCTGTTTCTCCTCTGATTGCTGGAGCTAGGACTTCCAGAATTATGTTGAATAATAATGGTGAAATTAGACACCCTTGTCTTCTTCCTGATTTTAGGGGGAAATGCTTTCAGTTTTTTGCCACTGAGAGCAATGTTTGCTGTAGGCTTATCATATATAGCCTTTACTATAGAAGGTAGGTTCCTTTACATAGAAGATTGGTTCCTTCTATGCCCATTTTTTGAAGAGTTTTAATNATGGTGAAATTAGACACCCTTGTCTTCTTCCTGATTTTAGGGGGAAATGCTTTCAGTTTTTTGCCACTGAGAGCAATGTTTGCTGTAGGCTTATCATATATAGCCTTTACTATAGAAGGTAGGTTCCTTTACATAGAAGATTGGTTCCTTCTATGCCCATTTTTTGAAGAGTTTTAATCATAAATGCATGCTGAATTTTGTCAGAAGCTTTTTATGTATCTATTGAGATTATCATACGGTTTTTATCTTTTAATTTGTTAATATCATGTATCACATTGGTTGATTTGTCTATATCAAAGAATCCTTGCATTCCTGAAATAAACCCAACCTGATCGTGGTGTATGAGCTTTTTGGTGTGTTGCTGCATTCTGTTTGCTAAAATTCTGTTGAGGATTTTTGCATATATGTTCATCAGTGATATTGGCCTGCAGTTTTCTTTTTCTACGTTGTCTTTGTCTGGTTTTGGTAGCAAGGTGATGGTGGCCTCATAGAATGAGTTTGGAAGTGTTACTTCCTCTGAAATTTTTTGAAAGCTTTTTAGAAGGATAGGCATTGTCTCTTCTTTAAATGTTTGATAGAATTTTCCTGTGAAGCCATCTCATCCTGGGCTTTTGTTTTGGGGGAGAGTTTTGATCACGGCTTCAATTTCAGTACTTGTACTTGGGTTGTTCATAATTTCTATGTCAGGCACATAGAGGGGGCCCCTTGGCTGGGGTAGTACTCTGCAGATCAGCACATCAGGCACTTAAAAAGGCACCCTGTGTGGGGTCCTACTCTGTAGTTCAGTAGGTCAGGCATTTGATGGGCCAGCCTCTCTATTGTTCAGCTGCATTGCTGGCATGTGAGGGGAGAGAGGCTATGGTGATGGCTCAAACCCCCAACCCATGGCTCAGCTTTACTGCCTTGCTTCTGTGGCTCCCTGGCTTTCCTCCACAGGCATTTCCCACCACAATTTCCTCCCTCACACGCCTTCGATCTGTCTCTCCACAGTCAACAGCAGCCCTCGCCCTGGGATTGCTCCACCATCCCTAAACTCCAGCTCCAGCTGTTGCACCTTCCAAGGGATCTATCTCCCTATCCAGGGTATATACAGCTGAAGAAAGGACTGTCTGATTCTTGTTCCATCTAGGCTGCCATAGATCAGCTGTTTCACTCTCAGCCTCAAAGGTTTCTCCTCTGATTCAGACAGTTGCCTCAATGTGGGAATCAGACCCCTGCTTTAGTTCCCCAACTTATTGAGGGAAACACCCATTGTGTTTTCCTGATGTATTCATGGAGAAAGATGTACTCCATGTCCACCTACTCCTCCACCATCTTGTTCCTCTCCTGACTCTATTTAATTGAGGCTCCTGTTATTGACTTTTTGCAGATATTATATTTATTTATCCCTTCCTAAAGGGA
>SJYA01002629.1:363605-374758 GCA_006410615.1 Neotragus moschatus
TTCTAAACAATCTTATTTAGAAGAGATTATATACATTAACTAAAGAACAAGTTCCAAGTGTGGAGAAATGGAGTTAATTCCTCCAAAATTCCAATAATCTGTCATGTAAAAATCAGCTGTCTGTCCTCATAGTCTTATAGTATGTTTTAAAGTACAATATCCAAAAGGCATGATGGCTGTGTATCACTGGAGGGATTTTGTGAGCAGATATCAAGAATCACTTCATGATTCTTAAATCTATGTTATTTTTTATAGGTTATTTGTTCTGAGCATTACAAAATGGAATACAATTAGGTAGAGAGAAAATTAAGTTAAAAGTACAGAAAAAAATTAAAAGCTAATAATTGAATGTTTTTAAAGTCATATTTTCCTACAGGTTTTGTTATTCAAGTGGTATGTATTTTTTTTTCTACCTTTGTTTAAAAAGAATAAATCAATTATTTTCAGTGACACTGATGATTCTATTAAAATTGGTATTTCTAAAATGGCTTTCACATAATTTAGATAATCAAAATGACCATTTCTAGAGAATTAAATAACAGATAATTTTATATATAGCATTTCAAAAAATATTATCATTAATAAGCTATAATTTTACTTCAAACTGTCATGTAGAAGAGTTAAAAAAGGAAAATGAATATCATTCTGTAACAGAAGTATTCATATAATTTTTATATTTCTTGTGTATTGAAATCACCTTCTGAATTTTGAAATCACAGTACATTCAAATATTGTCTGTGCTTTAAGTGAGTACAATACTATTAATATTATTGTAGCCTGTCTTTCCACTAATAAATATCCAATTTTAAATCATCACTAGTTTAGAAATAATATAATGAATACCAACCCTATATGCCTGTATATCCTATACTGGTATTCTCTACAATCAGTTCCCAGCTCTCTACACAAAATTATTATGATTTCTGCAAAGATACTAACATTACAAGACCACAGTAAAATTTCCCTCACATCATCTTTGAAATATTGTCCCAAAGCATGTCTCATCAAAAGGAGAGAGTTTACAGGGATAAATAAAATTGCTTTGAAATTTAGCTTAGATATTTTCATACTGTAACTTCTTTTTTAAAAGAGCATACCTTTGGGTATTTAGTAATTCCTTGATATTTTCATCACAAATTCATTTCAGTTAAGGAGTAATTACAAAGTAAAACAAGCTATGGTGAGATAATAATCAAGATGAATGATTAAATACAATTTCCTAAGCTCAAGTCAATTCTTATTAAAGTTGCAGACACTACACATATAATATTATATGTAGAAAATGTTTATCAATAACCTAATGAAATATCTACTTTAGAATAAGTTATATATTGATATAATTACAGATCAACTTTAATATAATATCTTTTTTATGAGAGAGTTATATGTATTGAAATGGTGGAACCCTATCTGAATTGTTTTTTCCTTCAATACAACTGAATAACCAGTTTGTTTAAAAAATAATTACAAATTAACTTTAAAATTAATTCCAATTAATTTGGACTCCTAAGGATAGTGAAATGTCAATGTTTAAAAATTCAACACAAATCATACCCTATTTTCTAACATCAAATATTTCAAAATTATTTAAATCTCTCGGGCCATTTCTGAGTGAATAGAAAACCTCTGGATCCATTTTGACAATGTGAAAATCTTACTGAACATTTCTTATTTGATTTCACCTAAAATCAGACAAAATTCAAAATTATAAAAGTTATGTACAAAAGAACATACTGGCACTTTCAAAAAACAAAAAAAGAAATAAAAATCAGAATTGCAAATGGTATAGTTTCAAATAGATGCATCAAAATTAGGTATCATTTATAGATCTCTTCTGTCTAGCTTCTTCCCTGTGGTTAGAGAGGAGTGAGGGGAACAAAATAATACAAGTGGAGAGTTTGAGAATGGAAATTCATTACTTCTGTTGATGCCAGTGCAGGGATTTAATGAGTCAGTCAACAGTGGAGAGTTATCAGTTTTGCTGCAGAAATTAGACAACAGATGTCCCATAAATTCCAGCACTATGGCAACAGGGGTGTTAGCCCCTTTTGATCATCTCCTGATTTGCTATATGACCAAGTCTGATGCACCCCCAGGCACTTGCATGGGTTTTCTGATTCTGCCCTTCAACTGCTGTTTAAATTGATTTACTCTACATGATGTTATTTATGGAAAGTGTTCTAAAATGAAATAGTCCATTTATCATAAAAATGGAGCTGAGTGTTCCCCAATGGGGATCATCCTTTATGAGCATGAAATTTGAATAATCTAATTAAAATCTTTTTTTTTGGTCATTTTTCTAGTGAAATGTCTTTGCAGCTTCTAGTTATTCATTAAATAATATGTCACTGATACCTTGTGGCATTTGGATCTTATGATTCCTGAATTCCAAAAAACAGTATTATATATTTATTTTAGTAAAAACAAAACAGAAGTATGAGCTCTTGAGTAAAAGTTATCTAATTTCCCAATGAATTTCCAGTTTGGAACATTTACATTTTATATTAATAATAGTAACCATGGTTAAATCATGTGTGCTATATGAAATCACTATAGATTCAAGGACAGGAATCAGCCAGGTCTACAGTGTGGTCTGTTAATATTTTTGGTGTGTGTCAGTGGCATAGTTGTGTCCAGCTCTTTGTGATCCCATGGACTGGGACCAACCAGGCTCCTCTATCCATGGGATTCTCCAAAGCAAGAATACTGGAGTGGGTTGCCGTTTTCTTTTCCAGGGAATCTCCCTAAACCAGGGATCAAACCTGGGTCTCCCATGTTGCAGGCAGATTCTTTCCCATTTGAGCCACCAGGGAAACCCCTGTTAATATTAGAATTTATTAATTTTATTAAGAAATATCTCTAGTCACTACAACAGTATGCCAGTTTAGGTCCTGGCAAGAAACATAATTAAATTCCATCAACACAGATTAAAATACTTTAATACCAGAGCTACCTAGAAGCCTGGATTACAGAACAAACTAGGAATGATGCTGTACTTGGAGACCAGCAACAGCAATTGGTCTTACCCCACAGCTGAAGGGACTAGGAAAAAACTTGTCACTAGTGCTAAGTGAGACCTGCTGTCTAGGTAAGGGGATGGGGGTGTCGACCTGGAGCTGTGGTCTCCAGGAATGCAACTAAAATGCAGAAGAGAGACACTGAAGTAGGGGGTAGAAGCGAAACACTGACAAGATAAGGGGAAAACACAAGGAACTCCCAAAGCCCACTGTGCAGCTTTATGGATGTCTGCTCTTCACCCGATTTTCTTCAGACTCTATCACTTGCATTTTTGTGTTCCTAGTCAGCTTCTGCTCCCTCAAGGGCTCATATTGACCAATGACTACTTGACCACTTCCCTCATGTGTCATATTTTACAAGCCAACCCTGGATCACTCTTAGAGGCATAATTAGCAACTTATAGAGAGAAGGAGGAAAAAGAGAAAGAGGAGGAGGAGGCAGCCAAAGAAAAGGAGGAGGGGAGGGAAATGGGGAAGGAGAAGGAAAAGGGGAAGCCTTTCTTGATCCTGGTCACGCTAACTGATTTCTCCTTTTTAATATGTATACTCCTTCATTTGCGAGCGGGAAAGAATTAAATGTCCAAGCAGATTTTCAGGAAGAGTTCAGTTTTTTTTTTTTTTTTTCCTTTTTCTCATTTCTGTAACTTTCTTTTTTCCTTACCACTGAATACTGCCTAGACTGAGCAAATATTAAAAGTTTCATAAGTTTTCCTGTAACATTTCTTAGATCTTGTTCTAATATCCACAGGCATCTAATCTTGTGGGGAAGTTTGAAGCAAGCTTTATTTCTTTGGAGGATGATCTGTATTATTTCTGGATAAAAGTTGAGATTCTGTCTTTCCTTAAAATTAGTGATTTCATCAAGATTAAATTCATTTTTGTTCAATTATTTATGGTTCTTCTTTTTACAATATGTCTTTCCAATTTCAGGTTAAGATGTTTCTTTATGTATATATAATATATATTTATATGTGTGTGTGTGTATATATATATATATATATGATTTAGTCATGTATGAATGTTAGAGTTGGACTATAAAGAAAGCTGAGTGCCAAAGAATTGATGCTTTTGAACTGTGGTATTGGAGAAGACTCTGGAGAGTCCCTTGGACTGCAAGAAGATCCTACCAGTCAATCCTAAAGGAAATCAGTCCTGAATATTCATTGGAAAGACTGATGCTGAAGCTGAAGCTCCAATACTTTGGTCACCTGATGCAAAGAACTGACTCAATGGAAAAGATCCTGATGCTGGGAAAGATTGAAGGTGGGAGGAGAAGGGGACGACAGAGGATGAGATGGTTGGAAGGCATCACTGACTCGATGGATGTGCGTTTGAGTAAGCCCAGGAGTTGGTGATGGACCAGAACCCCAGTTGTGCTGCAGTCCATAGGGTCGCACAGAGTTGGACACGACTGAGTGACTGAACTGATATATGAATTTTCCCTAACAAATAGTAAATATATATTTTTTACCTCTTTTTTCTTCCTTCAAAAATAGTAATCCTATGCACACTTAATCTTTATTGATTCTTGTAAACAAGCATGTGATCTAATAAAACTCCTACATTGACATTGAAGTCGCTCAGTTGTGTCTAACTCTTTGCAACCCCAATGGACTGTAGCCTACCAGGCTCTTCTGTCCATGGAATTTTCCAGGCAAAAATACTGGAGTGGGTTTGCCATTTCCTTCTCCAGGAGATCTTCCTGACCCAGGGATCGAATCTGGGTCTCCCACATGGTAGGCAGACACTTTACCGTCTGAGCCACCAGGGCCCACTGGTGGTAAAAGATTTTTTATCTTTTTTTTCTTCCTTCAGAAATAGTAACCCTATGCACACTTAATCTTTGTTGATTCTTGCCTGTATGTAGTTTTTTTCCCTCTAAATCATGCTTATGTTTCACTTTTTATTTCTTGTCTTTTGGAGCTTATTCCAGACACTTCGTTGATGCTGAAGAATGTGAGAGGCTGCCTGAAATGGGCTATTGCAATAGGATAGAGGGCTTGAGTCTGTGAAAAGCTACATGGAGTCTGTTAGGATAAAGGATGAGTGGAAACGTCTCCTTAAAAACAAACCAAAATACCACATAAGAATCCATTAAAACACCCAGGAGAGAAGGCTTGGGGTTTAACATGTGCTAAAGTCAAGACTGAGCAAAGTCAAATTTGTGAAGTGAGAAATTTAGGGTCTCTCCTACATCCTTGCTCTAATTTGTATATTCTTTGTTCCAAACCTGGAGGTGATAAAACAATTTTATTTAAAATGCACCATCTTGATAATTTGATAAGCATCCATACTATTTGACATTTAAGTCATAGAAAATTTTCCAGGTGGTAATTAAATGTCTTTTCTCATGAAATCATCAGAAGTCTGATTGAAAATTAAGCCGTCTTTGTAATACATTAGTTAAGCTTGTGTCCTAACTTATCTCTGAGTTTCACATCGAAATTGCTACTTGGAGGATTTGGATTATCTTTCCTATATTTCATTATTCAGAGAATAGCTAGCCTGTAGTATAGCTAATTAGGCTAATTACTATGTCTGTTGCTTTGAATAATTCTTTTTCTTCCCTTAAATACACACACCCTGAGGCTGGAGAAGGCTGAAGGCAAAAGAAGAAGGAGGCAACAGCAGATGAGATGTTTAGATAGCATCCTTGACTCAATGGACATGTATCTGAGTAAACCCCAGGATATAGTGAAGGATAGAGGAGCCTGGTATGGTACAGTCTATGAAGCTGCAGAGTCAGACATGACTTAGCAACTGAACAAAAACAACAAGCTATTAGAAAACTTGTATTTAGGTGTTTAGTCAACTCAGGTAGCTATCCACTAACCCCATTCATTCCCTGATGCACACAGTATATCATCTCTTTCCTCAGGTAAGACTGACTTTAAGGCTTATCTAGTGACTGTCTCTGCCTTGAAATTGGAATCTATCTTATGTGGCTGTTGTAGCTTAGGGTCTGATAGCCTGTAACCTAAGCAACAGTTTATGTTTGGCTAGTGCACACTCTACAGTGTCACCGAAGGAAAAGGAAGCAAGGCCTTTTCTTCAAAAGGCTCAAGGGAAAACCTTGAAGTAATTATTCATCTGTAGCAAAAGCCAATGTTGGTTGATGTGACTGTGAGGACAGCCCGCTCTTTTAGCTAACACAAAAGCCCTGATTTCACTTTTGGAAGAATCGTACTTGTCGTCATTTTGGAGTGGCTCACAGGGAATGACACTCTTCTGGCAGGTTGCATGGATTTATCAACCCATTGTAAGCTGATGGAAATTAGAAGCTTATAAACTACTTTAGAGTTAGAACCATCACATGCTGTTGCAAGCTGTACCTGAGGTTCCATATTGGCAAAAGCGTTCCCTCAAAACTTTCAAAGATACCCATTAGCTTGAGTTGTATGTGTCCCTAAACACAATCAGGATCTTTCATCAACACAGTCTCTGAACTTGAATATTATAATGTTTCATTTACTGAGCTCTATCTTTTGCCTAACCTGTAGGTTAATGGCTACACCATTCCATTTTCCCACTATACAGAGTAGCTTTGTGGTTTCACTCTGCCATTTCATTTGGCAAAAAAAAAAAAAAATCTTAATAGATGGTGTTCAGAAGAGTTTGAAGTCTCAGTTATATATATTGTTAAAGCAATCATTTGACTTTCTCTACTAATAGAATCAATATGTATGGAAATGTAGCTTTTTCTACCTGGGAGTTTCTGAGCGGGAGAAATCTGAGACAAGTTTTATTTCCTGCTGTAAACAGAGAGCACATCTCTTCCCACAACTGATTTATTCCCTGCCATCTCCCTTGGCAGTGAGGTTAATCCTGCCTTCAGTTCAGCCATCTCTTCTAGGACTTTACTGAAAGCTGAACAAGATTAGCAAAATCAGACTAACAATAAATTTTTGCTAAAGTTGTTATTGCTGTTTTGTTTTATACTATATACTCTACATTATGGTGCCACTGAGTGTATAGGCTGCACCCCAATGAATATAGCAGGTGATCTTGAAAAGTAATTGTCTATCACATAACGAGGGGCTGAGTAATTTTCCAACCTGCAGTGGGTATGTACTTAACTCTCACTGATAAACAGAGTAAGCCAGTATCATTCATTTGTCTCACTGCCCAGGACACTTTGAACATCTTTCTGTAGCTTGGGAAATTCTCCACCTTATGTTCCCAAAGTAGAAACTAGAACACATGCTTCTCCATGCTTCTTTGTGTCTTGGGCACTAGCAGGTGATGCCCTTGAACAATACAAAGAGATGAGAGCAGAGTGAAAGGAAGGTGGAAGCAAGCATTCCAATTCTGAAGACATCAGTGATTGCAGGAGCGGCTATATTGTTGGTGGCAGGAGCAGCTGCTGAAGATTATGTTCATGGCAGGATTATAGACACTACATAGGAGCTTCCTGGTTACTATATTCAGGGTAGCTGTGGCAAAGGCATTGGTGACCTTCTGTCGATTGCACAAAGTAGACTAAGGCATGATCCCCAAAAACTAGCTTCAAGCAAGTTTCTCCAGCTCTCCCAATATTCCAATAAGATCATTCCCCTTCTTTTACTGTACTCTTTTCCTACTTTTCCCCTCTTTCTGTCAGCTTTAGTGTTGCTTGAAATTAAGAACATCAATATACAGAAAGTCAGTACATCCTAATGAATATGCTTGGAAGCACCAAATACATGTAAAGGAGAATATGAGAGTATGAAGTTATGATGATTAGAGAAAGTGTATGTGAGTTTGTATGTTTGTGTGTGTAGACATCATTTATTAAATGTTGCAACTGCCATAAATGTCTGTTTTACAATATTCACAGAGACAGACATGGGTGCACACACACATGTGCACACACACACATACCAAAAAGAAATAATTACAAACATGAAAGTCAGTACTCCTAGGAAAATTGCTTATAGGGATGGAGGTATTTTGTCCTCATTAAGATAAAGCACCTTGTTAAAAATAAAGGAAAACTTTTGTCTTAGGCAAAATTCATTTTTTCTAAAGCACTTTTATTCTTACAAAATACTTTAGAAGAAATAAACTTTATGTTCTGTATTTATGTCAACTAAAATATAATTAATCATGAAAATTACTGATTAAAGAAGTTTTAAGAGAATTGATACAAATAAAAATTCTTGCTAAAATAGAAATGCAAATTTATTTAACTATATGTAATGCATACTAAACATTTAATTATATAGATATATTATTTTATTCATTGGTTATTTTATTCACTTATTGTTGGTTAGGGGTCCTAATCTTGCTTTTATATTTTTACTAGATAAATATAACACAATATGTTCTCTCCATTAACTGAATCAGTAAGACTGAGCTTCCTCAACTCAGTAGCTTGGAACGTTGATATGATGGCATGAATCTGATATGAAAGTACTGGCACGTTCCAAAAAGATGCTGAGGAAAAATTAAATAGTACTTATTTCTGATTCTGTTATTGAAAAATTGTATATGATTGCAATCAACCAAACTTGTGACCAAATATGATTCGATTCCCTTGATACTTTCTATTTCTATATGTTTTAATTTCAACCAGTGTAAATTCCTTATATTGTTTTTGTTTACTTTTTACCCTGAAAATTTGTAGCAGAACACAGACAATAACAGTCTGCAAGTTGTTATTTTGACTCAAAATAAACAATGCAAAAGAGATGTACCTACTTATCTAAGGCATATTAAATTAGAGCTATAAAAAGCATTCTACTTTCTTGGGGGAAAAATACAACATTAATTTTCCTGCAAATATTAAGTGGAATTTGAAAAAAATCAACAGCAGAAGGAACAAATTATAAAAAAGGAAATTATAATATAAAAATGGTATTTTACCTATCTTTTTAGTTATTGTTGCCAAGCTATTAAAAATGAAGGAAAGCAACTTAAGTGCCTCGTGTTAATCAATAGCATATGCATATATCATCTGTATAAAATAACTTCTAAAATGTTTAAATGTTTATAAAATTATCTATAATTTTCAGAAAAATCTCGCCTTTGCCTATGTTTCCAGATTTGATTGGGAAACATTCAGGAGAGAATTTTACTTGTCTTGATGAAGACTTCCTTTCCACCAGCTGATAATTCACAATTAGAATATTTGGTTTTCATACACATAGGAAATATCTTTTCAGACACTCCTTCCTGTAGTAGCACTATTGATAAGGAATTGAATGGAGCTGAGCTGATAATTTATTTAAAATATAGTCATAAAAGTAAAGAGAACTTTAATAATAGCTTAACAGATAGTTATACCCCCTATTACCCCCAAGAATATAAAAAGCTGCACGGATCCATTGATGCTTGCCCTTGAATACATTAGCTATTCAGAAGTGCAGATAATGTTAAATTTAATCATAATGCTAAGTCAGAATACAGTGTTGAGGGGTTTGTGGGTCTTGTGCTACTATTATGTGTAATTTGGTTAGTTTACCCAGAAGGGCTAAATTTCACCTTGTTAATCATCTCTCTTACCCTTTAGATTCTCAAAGAAGATAAAAATCCTGGATAACACATACACACAGAAATTAACAAATGGTATAGCAATGCCATACTGATTATCAGCCATTCTAGTGCCTGATACCAAAACATGAGGTTCCCATATAGCTTTGTTAAATCCACTCAGTTTCATCCCTTAACAAGAAAAGACTACAAACAGATGACTTCACAGAATCTGCCTACTTTGCCTTTATTATTTCTGATTTTGCATACTTGACTGTATGTATTGTATTCATTCACTTGAATCATTCTGATTAACCAGGTAAATGGAGAGGAAAAAATCTATACCAGGGCTTGTTTATTATAATTGGAAGTTTATACCACTGACTTGGACCTCAGAAGTTGCAAGTAAATTTTCCAAAGTATTCAGCAATTTTGCATAGAATTAAAAGTTTATTCCCTAAGTATTAATATTGTTTTTGCCATTTTAGTTTCTATCTTCTATGCGTGCATACATGCTAAGATTCTCAGTTGTGTCCTACTCTTTGCGACTCTATGACGGTAGGTAGCCCACCAGGCTCCTCTGTCCAGGCTCCAGGCAAGAATACTGGAGTAGGTTGCTATGCCCTCCTCCAGGGGATCTTCCTAATCCAGGGATAGAACCTGTGTCTCATGTGTTCTGCATTGGCAGGTGGGTTCTTTACCACTCATGCTACCTGGGAAGCACCCTATTTTCTATACTAAAGGGATAAAGAGAAGTTTATGGATCCCAGTATATAAATCATTCTTGCAAAAATATTCTGAAATGTCATTCGGTATACTGGAAGAAGCAAATTTCTGTGTTCTGGGAAGAAACTAGTGAGTGATGAATTGGTTTCCATAAGTAATTTGGAAGAATATTTTCTCATTTATTTGTTGTATCTTTGTTGTTATAGTTACTTAGTATGTGTTTAACCTGATTAGAGAGAGGAAGAGAAGGGAAGGCCAGAAAAGATGACAGAATGGCTGAATATCATATATAATATTAGACATTTGATCTTTGTAGAAAAACAATCACTCTCCCCTCCTCAAAATTTGGTAGAGTTGGAACTTCCATGATGGTCCAATGGTTAAGACTGAGGTTCCAGTGCAGGGAGCGTGGGTTCATTCCCTGGTCAGGGAACTAAGAACGCTCATACAAAAAAAGAAAAAAGAAAAATCAAGAAAATCAGCCATATACAAAGACAATTTAAAAATAAAAATGGAGAAATGTTTTATATTATCATGATCACATGTGTACTTTATCCCATATTTGAAACTAAGTACTTAACGGTTATTCTTTGTATTTTAATTATTCTTTATTTACTGAAGTGCCATGAACTAGTGCACTAATGGGATTCAATAGTTGTCAAATGAAATTATATATTGGCTCTTATATTTATAAAAATGATATCTGAACTTTAAACATGAAAATTTGTTAGTTTTTAAGTCAGTTATTTTTAGCAATCAATTAAAACTATGTAAATAAATGAGGTTTATAAAATTCATTCCCAGAGAAGTTTAACATGTAATTACAAATTCCTTAAACATTCTAGAGAGACTGTTATTACAATTAACATGCAGAAGCAAGTAGCAAAGTTAAACATGTGCTAATTTTTTTTTTTTTTTTTTTTTTTTTTTTTTTTTTTAAAAAAACAAATTTAAAAAAAA
>SJYA01002629.1:374873-394006 GCA_006410615.1 Neotragus moschatus
TTTTTTTTTTTTTTTTTTTTTTTTTTTTTTAGTGAAGAAAGCAAATCCAGAACAATACTCCCACAAAAATAAAAACAGCCTTTCATAGTAAGGTTCTAATTATTTATTCAAATATTAACAAATTCAAAAGATTTTGTTAAAAGTGGAATCACATTCTAGTTAAAGCCATTTTTTCTGTTGTAAGATGAAATTTTAACTCATGATTTCCAAATATGGGTTGAGGATTAGAAAGTAAGAATTCCAGTTTTCAGTTCTAGCATTTACTGGTCATTTGATTCTAGAAAACTCTCTCAACTCTGAGTTTAAATTTCTGCATCTACAAAGTATACAGGCCTCCTTGGTGGCCAGACAGTGAAGAATCTGCCTGCAATGCAGGTAAACCCTGGGTCAGGAAGATTTCTCAAGAGTAGGAAATGGTAACCCACTCCAGTATTCTCTCCTGGAGAATTTCATGGAGAGAAGAGCCTGGCAGGCTACAGTCCATGGGGTGGCAAAGAGTAGACAGGGCTAGTGAGTAACACTTTTACTTTTCATGAAGTATACACTCAGTTCAATGTTTCAAAATAACAGGCTTTCTATAAATACTTAAAACATAAATAATTGACCATAATTATACATGTAGAAGAAACAAGCCATACAATTCCCAGCAAATTACCACTCAGAAGCCCTTAAAATAATAGCTTGCAAGGTTGTTTTTTAAAAAATTTGTTGTCAGTTTTGAGCAGAAAATTGGAAGTCAAACAGCTAGATATTAAGGTTTCTGAAATGCACTTATGTTATATAATCTTTAGCATATTCAGTATGAAGTTACTGTGTTAAGTGAAAATATTTCATCATGCAAACCCTTTTCTTCAAGAATTAAAACTAGTTCATGATATTAAGCCCCTTGCTTTAAATCTTTTAGTGTTGTCTTAATGCATAGAGATTAAACTATAAACATAATATGATATTATCTTTTCCTTCCTTCCAAATTGTGCCCATCATAGTCTTATCTTTCCTGCCTATATTTCAGCTATACTGTTTCTAACTTGTGCCAGACTAGCTTCTATAATCAGTATGACTATGGTATTCTCTCTATCCAAAGCTTTTCATCTACCATGTAAAAATAAATTTATATGTTTTTATGTGTGAGTATGGCACACGTTCCTTCTCTGAGACCCGAAAGTCGGGGGATCAGTTGATCTAGGTGAGAGTCAGGGTTAAGTTCTTTTATTGCTATGATCACCCTCTGTGCACCTAATACCTTGGACCCCTCGAATGATGTGTTGTGTGTAGAGATGTGGGTTGAGATACAGGATTTGTTTCCTCAAGATCTGCTCTGCATTCAGTGTGTATCTTTGCACTGTGAAAATCACCTAACATATATTGAATGTTCAATTGCTATCTCATGAGAAACAAAGACGAAAAGAAAGAGGTTCATCTGTTAATCTGCTTTGGAAAAATTTCATCCTTCCAACTACAGAAACTTAGGCAATAACTGGGATTTTTTCCCTCCTATGTGTTTTCACTTCTTCTTCTTCTTTTTTTTTTTCTACTTATGAGTATGTAACAGGATGGACATCTCAGATTATAAACTGATAGCTTTTTTCCTTCTTTACATTTCTAAATTTAGGTGTTTTCTTGGTTTCCAATATAATTTTTTTTCTTTTTAACCTTCAATTTGAAATAGTTTCAAACCTTGAAAAGTTGTAAAAAGAGTACAAAGATATCACATGGGCTCTCATCCAGATTTTCTAATTTTCGACATTTTACCACACTTATCATTCTCTGTCAACCTACCAATGTAGCAATCTATCTATCTACAGGTATATATGGATATATACATATAAAATACTTTTATGAAACACTTATGTTGCAGGCACAATGCCAAATTGCTGCTTACCATTTTAGTGTGTATTTCTTACAGACAGCAAGATTTCCTTTTATCACAATAGTACAACTGTCAAAATTAGGACATATTCACTAGTAAAATCCTCTTCTCTATCCTTGGGATGTTAAAATGTTGCTGATGATTCTAATATTTCATTTTATAGGTTCAAATCCAATTCAAAATCATTTAGTTGACATCTATTCAGGTTTCTTCAGTCTAGAAAACTTCCTTAGTTTTCCTGCGTCTTTCATTACTTTGGTATTTTTGACCCAAACAGGCGCTTATTTTGTAGACTATACCTTAAAGATTTTTCTGATCACTTAAAAAATTGATTCAGTAGAAGCGTTATATTTGTTAATGACTAAACCATATATAATTATATTCTCCACGAAATAATCATATTTATTTAAATATATACTAAATGAAGGAAATAACTAAAGCAGATATTTACAGGAGAGTAACATTTGTTTTATTTATTTACAAGCTATGTAGAATTATGACTTGAAATGCTTATAAATCTGTTGAAGTCAAACAACTAACCCTAGCAGTAGAGACTTGATTAATTCATCCCATCTTATATAGAGATAACATCTTTTTATTCTTCCAGATTTTCGTATACATCAGAAAAATGTGCATGCATGCTTAGTCTCTTCAGTAGTGTCCAACCCTTTGCGACCCCGTTTACTGTAGTTTCCCAGGCTCCACTTCTCATGGGATTCTCCAGGCAAGAATACTGGAGTGGGTTGCCATGCCCTTCTCCAGGAGATCTTCCCAACGCAGGGATCGAATCCACATCTCTGTGTCTCCTGTGCCACCTGGGAAGCCCACACCAGGAAAAAAGGACCAGTTCACTTCCTGGAACTGAGAATAAAGTACCAATTCCTGCCATGTAGTTTTGTATAGAAGGTTGGATTCCTTTCATTCTTGCTTGGATAATGTCTTTTTCCAAGCAAGTAGTTTTATTAATTACCTTGAATGTAGTAAGCTGGCTGCTTTTATTTGATAATCGTTCAAAAGTAGCCATTCAATCAAACTGCTATTCCTTAGCTTCTGGGCTTCTTTCATCTGTACTTTGATGATATTAAGGCTGAAAACATTATTATGTTCTATGATCTTGAATAAAATACACTAATCTTTGTCTAAAAGTTGGTTCTAAAAGCAAGAAAGGGATAAATACCATTTATCATATACTGATGTGAGCATAATGCTTACTTCTGTGTCAGACAGTTGGAGTTCAAGGGAACACAGGTGGGCTCTTTTCTCTGGGTCTTAAGTTCAGGTTGGGTCTGTTCTGTGGATTTCTCCTTCTTGAACAAGGCTGTCCAAGGATGATTTTCTCCTAGAAGTGGGGAAAGTGTAAGAGGAAAACTGCTTGGTTATTGGAGCTTCTGTATCACTTTGTCAGGTCTGAAGTGTTCTTTTCTGACAAACAGGTAATTTTTTGGTATGGTAAATCAGCTGCTTCATGAAGTAAAGCAGTAAGGATCTCTAACATTCCAATGGGAAAATTTTTATATTTCTATGAGAAAAAGATATATTTAAAGTATAGGCTTTTTGAGTCAGAAAAAAAAATCTTGGTGGCGTTCAAATTTTGGCAATAATGAATATAGCTACTGTAAACATCCATACATAGGCTTTCATGTGGAAATATGTTTTTACCTCCTTTAGGTGAAAACTAAGATGGCTCACTTACTGGATCATATGGTGTAAGAGTATGCTTCGAATCATAAGAAACTTTCAAACTGTCTTCCACCGTAACTACAATTTGCCTTCCTTCCAGGAATGCATGAGAATTTCTATTGTTCCCTTTGCCAGCATTTGATGTTCTCTGTGCTTTGGATTATAGCCATTCCAATAGGTGAGTAGTGGTAACCCAAATTTGTTTTAATCTGCATTTTACTAATGATATATGATGTGGAACATCTTGTCATATGCTTCTTTGCCAGCTGTATATCTTCTTTGCTGAAAGGTCTTGGTTTGGGCTGCTATAAAAATCATTATAGATTGGGTGGCATATAAAAAGCAGAAATCAACTTCTCATTCTTCTGGAGAATGGAAGTGTGAGATTATGGAGACTGAGTTCAGTCTCCATAAGGGAGAAATCAACTAAAGAAAGTAGGTAAGACTCAAAACAGCATTTTCTTAGTTTATTAGATGAACCTGGATGTTTTACTAAATGTGAAATTGAGACATGAGACAATATGATCTATAATTACCTGGGGAAAGAGGTACCACACGTTACATATGTAATGTCTTATATGTAATTATTTTTAGAACAGCGAGTAGTGTGAGTTCCAAACTCATTCAAGCATCAGGCTAGGCAGAGGCAAGAGGAAACAAACTATTTAAAGATAAAAAAGAATAATCCTTAGAGTTATAATCTAGGTTAGAGAATAAATTCACTTTGAACTAGCAGGATAATTAAGAGATCAAATCATTTAAGATAGATTGACAACAAATAAAAGAAATGCATTTTGTTGTTTGAGATATTCATATTAAATACCATGGAAATTTAAAATAATAACAGCTTTAAGGTGAAGCTGGATCAGAAAACTTTGCTGAAACATATATGGGTTTATTAACCACTATCTATTTATATTTTTATGTTTAACTTTTCACAAATATTAAAACATATACTTGCAATACCACTTGCTGTTAGTTTTGACTGTGAACATCTTTGTTGGTCATCGTTTAAATATACAAATACAGTAATTGATTCTTTATAAAATTGCAAAACTTGAGGTTAATTGCTTAAACGAAGTAAATTTGAGTTAAAATTTATCTGCTCTGTGTTTTAATTCTTTTTTAAAAATCTCATGAATTTTATTATTTGGATTAACTGGTTATTCCATGAACATTTATAATTTATTTCCCAGAGAACTAATGGAAATACTAAACTTTAATTTCAAAATTAAAAAAATGTGAAGCCTTAAATTCTAAAAGAGTAGAGTGATGTGAAATTTAGCACAGAGGAATGTGGGTAAGTTCTTTCTATGCATATATCCAAAGGCAGTTGCCACAGAGTAAAATATAAGTTGAATTATACATATAGAATTTGAACTAGAGTTTGTCAGTCAAAGTAAACACAGTTAAAAGTCAAATAAGAAAATGGAATTTTCATAGTATCAAAAATGTGTCCCAAGATATTTGTTAACCACAGAGAAAAGACATTAACTTTAGAGTGAATGATTTTGACAGAAACCTTCTTAACTAATTGATCAATATCAAAAGTGAACTAGTGTTAAAACATAACATGATGGACAAAAAAATACACATAATTTTTCTGGTTCCCTGAACAAGTAATTAATTTCAGTCCAATACTGTGAAAACTTCTGACAAAGCTAATTTTAGGGACATTCAGGAAAATGACTAGTGAACTTCAAGAATGTTAACTTTAAGATGGTAAAAAAAAAGAAACACATACTCAAGAATAATAACAGATTGCAGAAGCCTGTGGAGAATAAAAGCAAACAATTACAAGGTTGGATTAAAAAAAAGACAACAGTGGAAAAACTGGTGAAATTCCAGTAAGGTCTAGTTTCCATAGTGGCCCTGATAATTTTGTAAATTATGAAAATTATGTAAGATATTATCTTCAGTATAAACTGAGTAAAGGATAAATGGAAACTTTCTATACTACTTCTATAACTACTTCCCTTTAGTCTAAATGTAGTTTAAAATAAGAAAGGTATTTAGAGGGAAGCTACTATAAAACTGGGAAAAATTGTATTTTGTCAGGACTCGGTGTAAGTGGTGAGACTGATTACCAAATGGTAACAGGAGGAAATTCTTTTTGATTTTGGAGTTATCTTGATTGTGGTGGTGGTTGCATGATTGCATTTGCCAAAGTGCATAGAAAGGTAAACCAAATACTTCATTCTATTGTATGTAATAATAAATAAATACAAAAATAAACACAGCAAATAACCTGGGAAAGCATTTGCAACAGATATGTAATATATTAATAATGAAAAATAAAAGATATGGAACAGAAATTCTTTCCACAATTCCAAGTAACAGCTATAAAAATAATTGTGGTAACTGTTCAATATCTTAGTTATTATATAGAATTAGAGTGAAATGTCATAAAATAATATAAATATGAATAATATTAAATTTTTTGAAGATTTGATAAGGCGTTATTGGTAAATCACTGTATTAAAAATATTTAAATATAGCTACTATGTCTGGAGGGACTTCCCAGGTGATACAGTGATAAAGAGTACACCTGCCCATATAGGAGACTCAAGAGATGAGAGTTCTATCCCTGGGTCGGGAAGATCCCCTGGAGGAGGAAGTGGTAACACACTCCAGTATTCCTGCCTGGTAGAGTCCATAGTGTCTCAAAGAGTTGGACATGACTGAGCGACTTGAATTCATTCTATCTTGAGGCTTTATAATTAATTGCATCAATCTATTAATTCAGTTTTTTTTGAATCTCTCAATTTTATTTAGCTAATTTTGGGGTAAATATAAGGTGAACTCCAACTGAGTACCAGGTACTATAATATTGATGGGCTTAGAATCATGGCAGAGACAGAGGTGATGAAAAGTTAAAACAATAAATAGGAAACTACATTGATGCAAAACTCTCTGCTGCAAACAAGGAGTTATGCAAAAAAAAAAAAAAAATATGAGCTATACATATGAAACACATACACACCTCAGTTCATGTAAATGGACAGAAAAGGTACCTCAGAGTCAGAATTGAAAGTTTAGGCTGGTGTCAAATTAACTGATGGTGTTCTCTGGTGCCTTAGCGGTGAAGAATCCACCTGCCAATGCAGCAGACACAGGTTCAATCCCTGGGTGGGGAAGATCCCCTGGCAAAAGAAGTGGCATCTCACTTCAGTATTCACTGAGGAAATCCTGTGGCCAGAGAAGCCTGGGGCCCTATATTCCAAAGGGTCACAAAGAGCTGGACACAACTTAGCAACAAAACCCTGCCATTAGCTTTTGCAGCTGGGAACTGAGGTTGTAATGGGCAATGTGAGAAACAGCCTTCCATTGCGCAGCAGGACCCAGCACTGAGACTTCCAATTAGACGTGTAACTCTGAGTGGTCTGATCTTTCTACATAAAGGATTTCACAAATACTTCACTCAATGACCTTATAAAAGAGCTGAAATGTTATTGATACCTTAAGATCTAGATGGATTAGAAGGGATCCTGTGAGAAAGCCCAAATTAAAGTATGCTGAATGTATCCTGCTTGCTCCCTGTAATATACTTTCCCGCAAATTCCTTTTTGCTCTCTGCCTGAGACTGACTTGGGTAGGTTAGAGTAATGGAACTCTCCTCACTGCATCTTCTGGTCAGTTGAGTCAAATGGAAAACTCGCTGAAGAGCAAAGAAAGTAAGGAAAGTGAATTTAGGTTATTTAATCCCACTGCTCACCTTTCAATGTAGGATTGCTAAATTTAGAGGGGAAAAAAAAGATATTCAGATAACTGAATTTCATATCAACAATGAATAATTCTCTTAAAGTAAAAGTATGCTCATGTAACATTTGGGACATACTTTCATGCTGCTGTGTATCTAAAATTCAAAGTTAAACAGCCGCCTGTATTTTATCTGGCAACCTTACTTCAATATTTTTGCCATGAAGAATCCTTCAAAGATTATGTAATGTGGTAAAAATGTTAGCTAATGCTAGAGTGATAATCATTTGCAATATATAAGTGTGTCAGATCAACATATTGTTTTTACCTTAAGCTTTATGTGCGTGCATGATCTGTGGTTCAGTCATGTCCAACACTTTGTAACCCAAAATGGACTGTAGCATACCAGACTCCTCTGTCCATGGAATTTTCCAAGCAAGAATACTGGAGTGAGGTGCCATTTCCTACTCCAGGGGATCTTCCAGATCCAGGGATCAAACCCATGTTTTGCACTGGCAGGCAGATTCTTTACCACTATGCCACTAATATGTCAACTGTATCTCAATAGAGCCAAAAAAAGAGCATGAATATTTTCAAGGCAACCCCTACAAACAATTCCCTCATACAGGATCCTGCTATTTTCAAACTCTTAACCCCTTTGTGGAGCCTGGTCTCTCTGTCTCTCTGATGAGAAGTATACTCAGTTAAAAAAAAAAAAATCCATGTCCATATTACTCTAAAATTCAGGCAATGTAGAAAAGGAAAATGGAATTTAAACCCCAAATTAGTCAACAACTTATAAATCCCTTATTTTGTTGATCTTATGAATTGCTTTTAGCTTTAGATACGATGAGGTCACTGTTGAGATTCCACTGACGCTCTTCGTATGAATTGATAACTGGACATCCTATGAATCTGAAAATATTGTCCTCAACCTAGATCCTGTTTATTATGTGCAAGTTGACTGTGATTTTTCTGGGCTCCAAAATCACTACAGATGGTGACTGCAGCCATGAAATCAAAAGACGGTTACTCCTTGGAAGAAAAGTTATGACCAACCTAGATAGCATATTCAAAAGCAGAGACATTACTTTGCTGACTAAGGTCCGTCTAGTCAAGGCTATGGTTTTTCCAGTAGTCATGTATGGATGTGAGAGTTGGACTGTGAAGAAGGCTGAGAGCCAAAGAATGGATGCTTTTGAACTGTGGTGTTGGAGAAGACTCTTGAGAGTCCCTTGGACTGCAAGGAGATCCAACCAGTCCATTCTGAAGGAGATCAGCCCTGGAATTTCTTTGGAGGGAATGATGCTGAAGCTGAAGCTCCAGTACTTTGGCCACTTCATGCGAAGAGTTGACTCATTGGAAAAGACTCTGATGCTGGGAGGGATTGGGGGCAAGAGGAGAAGGGGCCAACAGAGGATGAGATGGCTGGATGGCATCACTGACTTGATGGGCATGAGTCTGAGTGAACTCCGGGAGTTGGTGATGGACAGGGAGGCCTGGCGTGCTGCGATTCATGGGGTTGCAAAGTGTCGGACACGACTGAGGGACTGAACTGAACTGAACTGACTGTGAGACCACGAATTGAGGAATTTTAAGAATTCTCTAGAAATAGATTATCTTGGTCTAAGAACAGGTAAACCAACACCTTCAAATCAAAACAATACTGGCATATGATAGAAAGCTTCCATCTACAATCACAGAAAAAAAATCTTGTTCCGAGACCTGTGCTATTCTTTTCTTCTTACTTTGTTATAAATTTTCTTATTTTATGTAAATAAACCTTAACAATTGCCTAAAGGGATCTTTCAAAACTCTTTTATACTTTTCTGTTATTATCACACTCTTAACTCCCATTTACCTTTCTCTATTGTGTAAGGAAGTCACTCATCTCTGCATTTATCTGAATCTATATGATTGTTGAAGCTAGTTTCATTCACTTAAGCCCCTGCTGAAGATCTAATTAATATATATTTTTAAACACTGCATAGGGCAGGTTCCTTCCACCAGGTCCCTTTCTGCTTAGGAATTATCCTCACATGTTAATTCTCACTTTCAATCTTGTAGTAATTGGACCCTCAGCACAAATCACCAAAATGTTTCTGCATAGAGCATTCCACCCCGTGGGCATAAGTGAACTCACCAGGGGGAGCAACTGATGCAGGAGCTGTTCTCTCCACAGCAGACAGTCTGTTCTTTTCAGAGAGTCTCCAGCCTGCTTCTCAGGAATTGTTCATTTCTACTAAGAGAATCTACTAATCGCAAGGATGGATAATTGGCTTATCCCTGATGTGATAAACTGTACAATATGTTCCTCACCAGGGTATTAATTCTTAAGTGGAAAGCAGACTTTCAATTGTCTACTGCATACAACTTGCCTTGTGTTCATGCTACCATTATTAAAGATTTCCATATATTAAGAATCCTTACTCCTCTGAGACAATGTTCCACTGGGAATTGGACCTGGAAGTTTCCAAACTAAGACATGCACATACCACTTAGGATCACTACCTGGAGGGATAATAAACGTTCATATGCACTATCAGGGCTGCTGTTCCAACACCAAGAAATAAACAACAAGAAAAATTGAACTAAGAGTTTATCATTGAAACCGGTAGGAGTAAAAAAGAAAAAAAATTACTGATTTTGCTTTAGAGGAAAAATTTACATTCATTAACCAAGTTCTAGCACTGCTCTGGGTTTATTTTTGCTAAGACAAGAGACCTAACAATTAGTATTTCATGCTTATTAATATAAATAGCACTGGTCAGGTGAAAATATATGCATCTAAACTTAAGGAAAAGGACATCTGTCTTCCTAAGATTAAGCCCAATTTAACATTAAGACATGTTTCTATGGCCTAGACAACATTCGCATAAGTGTACTCATATTATTTTTAGAGGGATTTAATAATCCCTTAAAAAACATCCTTTGAATCTTAAATGTTAGGATTCCGTCATTTCACATCAGATGATTTAAAAGCTCCTGCTATAATAAAAAGAAACAACAAAACATACTCAAGAATTGATTATTTAATAATCAATTATATATAAAATATATATAATATATAATGAATTATATATAAAATATAAAATAAAATAATAAAAATTATTTTATTCCAAATAAAGATAATATTTTTATAAACTGGCAATCAGATCAAGATTTTGTATTGATAGATAGTTAAATAATATATCAATCTTTAAAGTACAAATTAGTGTTTTGTTTTGTTTTTTTACTGTATTCACAAGGTTTGCAACCATCCCCACTATCTAATTCCAG
This sequence comes from Neotragus moschatus, assembly GCA_006410615.1. NCBI lineage: Eukaryota > Metazoa > Chordata > Mammalia > Artiodactyla > Bovidae > Neotragus > Neotragus moschatus. The sequence goes on from SJYA01002629.1 coordinate 385,402, forward strand.
GATATTTTCTATATATTTTTTATATTTATTATTTGCAGAAATATCTACTCATATCCTTTCTCTATTTAAAAATTTGATTATTGTTTTTTTTTATTGTAGAATTATAGGTGTTCTTTCCATATTCTGGATACAAGAATTATACCAGCTATGTAATTACAAATATTTTCCCCGATACTATGGGGTGACTTTTCATTTTCACCATCAATTCAGTTCAGTCACTCATCTGTGTCCAGTTCTTTGTGACCCCATGGACTGCAGCATGCCAAGCCTCCCTGTCCATCACCAACTCCCAGAATTTACTCAAACTCATGTCCATTGAGTCGGTGATGCCATGCAACCATCTCATCCTCTGTCGTCCCCTTCTCTTCCTGCCTTCAATCTTTCTCAGCATCAGGTCTTTTCAAATGAGTCAGTTCTTTGCATCAGGTGGCCAAAGTATTGGAGTTTAAGCTTCACCATTTTCTTCACAGTGTGCTTTAAAATATATTTTTAATTTTTATGAAGTCAGTTTATGTATTTTACTTTTCACCTGTGGTTTTGGTGTCATATCTAAGGAGCCCTAATCTAACTCAAAATCTTGAAGATTTATTCATATTTTTTTCTATGAGTTTCATAAATTTCTCTCATATTTAGGTTTATAATTCACTTTTGAGTTAATTTTTGTGTATAGTGGGAAGTAAAAAACTAGTTCCATGATTTTGATCAAGTTAATTCTTTGCCCCAAAAACCACCAGTCATAGCAAGAAAAATCTTACTGTAACAGTAGTAAAATACTACTCAAGCATGAAAATATTTGAAATGCTTACTTTACAAAGACTAAACATTAAAATTAGAAAGAACAAAGAAAAAGTGATACTTTAAATTCCTCCAAATACAGTGGCCCTCTGACGTATTATAGCATTTTATTATCTGTAGGTTTCTTATCAGGTGGGGCTACATTTATGGAAAGAATATGAATCTATACACACAGGGCATAATTACTTCACCAACCTTAATTCTTAAATCTAGTAGCTCTGCAGTGTTCCTCATTAAAGAATTATATTTGTAAATACATGCACCATGCACACTGGACTCTCCCCATGTTGTCTTACTAGTTCGTTTTGAATGCCATGGTGGATCTTGAGGTCTCTGTAACATCCTTTTGTGTCTCCACCTATTATGTAATGTGTGAGTGGAAGAGACATGACTATTCCCTCTGCATTTAAACCATTTTGGATGATCCTATACTTTTAACACCATTACTGTTGCTATTGTTTAGTTGCCAGGTCTTATCTAGTTTGCAAATCCCAGGCAGAGAACAATGGTGTGTGTCTGTGTGACACTGGTCTGAGCACAAAAAATGGTTCACGCTTTGTTCAATGCATTTGAATTTCAGAAAATTTGCTAAGAATATTGAAACACAGATCATTTTCTTCGTGATGTGATATGTAACTTGAAGCTTGGCTCTGTTGAAGCCATTTGCTTCTTTAAGACAAGCCAGTTTGAGGATGACGCTGTCACGAAAAGGAAAGAATATTTGCTAGAAACATAAAATAATGGAACTTTAGCCAAGAATCCTGACTAAAGGAGTAAGAGTCTATATCTTTTGTTCACTTTTCAGTGAGTTTTAGTTGGGTAGTATTTAATCAACTTTTAAGGCAGCAGATGCATAAATCGCACATTATTATTTTCTATATATGTTTATTTAAAACATAAAATACATCAACTGTCTATATAAAACCTCTGCTGATTGACAAACTTTAAGGTTAAGAGCGGAACTTTCATATCACATTTACTTGACTTTCACATGTCTCAAATATCAAGTTTCCATGAATAGGATAAAAGAATCCACCTGCCAATGCAGGAAACACAAATTGTATCCCTGGCGTGTAGAAGATCCCACATTCCACGAAGCAACTAGACCCTTGCGCCACAACTACTGGGCCTGTGCTCTAGAACCCATACTCAGCAACACGTGACATCACCACAGTGAGAAGCTCCTGCGCCACAACTAGAGAGTAGACCTCACTCACTGCAACTAGAGAAAGACTGTGCACATCAGTGAGAGCTCGGCACAACCAGAACGAACTAACTAACTAAATAAAATTGTGTAAAAAAGTTTCTGCCAATAAATATAACATGCTCCTGATGGTGTTTATGACTTGAATCTTCCTGACCCAGGTATCAAAACTCATGTCTCCTGCATTGGCAGGAAGATTCTTTACCACTGAGTCACCAGGGAGACCTGGGGATGACATTAAATCTCACTGATTTTGGAGATTTAGCTAAATTTTTGATGGTGGTTTAATATTTTTATTGATATAATTAACATTTATCAAACACCTACTATCTAATAAGCAACATAATCACTGTAGCCAAATCCATTCACAAGTGATGATTTTCTTAAAATTTAATCACAGAGGAAAATATATATTATTGTAAATGAAATAGTGCAGCGATAATGACTTGCCCCAGGGAGAAGTCTGTTTTCACTCTGTTTCAAATATTTCACTCTGACTAGAAGGTCTTATCTTGGTAGAACCATGTGCTTTGTGCGTTTCTTCTGACCTAAATATACTCTTTGATATGTAATGAATTAGTTTAAAAGGCCATTTAAATAACTCAATCTAGAAAGCCTATTTTCCCTCTATTCTTGCTCAAGCTTTTGTTTTTTATATTTAAAGAGATATTTTCTAAACATGCATTAAGGAAATTTTGTTAATGGCTCTATCCTGTATATGAATAGCATCGGCATAAATATATTGATGATAATAAATATCTAGATTATCATACTTTATACACAATTCATATTATTATAACACTACTACTGGAAACATTTCTACCAAACAGATATATTTCAGTTTTGATTATGATCTGGCTTGTGGAAGCCAATATGTACTTCTAACCATATTAAATGTGAACCCACTAAAATAGTCAAAAATTTTGAAAAATCACATTATATGAAATATGTTCACTCATAAATGTATATAAAATGCATATATGCATAATCTCACCACCTAGTACTGATGCTTAAAATTTTCATGGACCTCCTCTCTTCCTTAAAAAATGAAAAATGTAATACATACTGATGTATCTTGTTCATTTATTTATTATATTTTGAAGACTTCAGTACTCCAAGACATGTTTTAGTGATAACAGAATAGACTATTATTTTATAAAGATTCTTTATCATTTTGATATTATTCTAAATTTTGGGCAATTATGCTGTTTCCAATGTATTGGTCAAGGCAGACAGAAATATTATGAATAACCTATATGTGAGTCCTTAAAGAAGAAATATAGTATTTTGCCTTAGTTGACAGTTATTAAAAGCAGTCATACCTTTTTAAAGATGCTAAAACATTGTCAAATTACCTACCAGACAGTCATGTGTGTTCTAAGTCACTTCAGTTATGTCTAACTCTTTGTACTTCTCTGGACTGTAGCCTGGCAAGCTTCACTGTCTATAGGATTCTCCAAGCAAGAATGCTGAAGTGGGTTGACATGCCCTCCTCCAGGAGATCTTCCCCCCAGGGATAAAACCTACGTCTCTTCTGTCTCTTGCACTGGCAGGCAGGTTCTTTACCACTCGCGCCACCTGGGGAAATCAGACAGTCATGCTCATTTACAAATGATATTATTTCAATGTATTAATTAAGCTAAAGTTTTATAACAAAACATGTTGTTGTTGTTCAGTTGCTAAGTTGTCTCCAACTCTTTGTGACCCTACGGACTGCAGCATGCCAGGCCTCCATGACCTTCACCATTTCCCAGAGTTTGCCCAAGTTCATGTCCATTGAATTGGTGATGCTACCCTCCTCTCCTTTTGTCTTCAATCTTTCCCAGCATCAGGGTCTTTTCCAATGAGTCAGCTATTTGCATCAGGTGGCCAAAGTATTGGCCTAAAAAAATATAACTTGTTGCAAAAAAAAAAAATAAACTTTTATTTATGGATATTCCTTTCAGTGAGGCCACTGCCATTCAATCAGTCATTAAAGACCAAGTTTCTTCCTTGTTGGCCTCTGCATCAAGGAGGCTTGGAGGTAAGAGAAATAATGACTGCTTTGAAAACCTTGGACTGAAATATATCATCTCCACTCACATTCCTTTTGCTGGAACTAAGTATATGACTCCAAGGAGTCTGGGACACTTTGTTCTGAGCTGCTTCCAACCCACAGCAATATACTACAAGAGGGGACAGCCAGTATTTTTGCTCTGATCCAAGTCTGGGCACCATTCTACCCACTGAGGACATATCTACATCCTCCCCACCCCCTTCCCTAGGAAGGTAATTCAAATTTACCTCCCCTTACGTCATCCAGCTAAAATCCAGGTTTACTGGGTAATGTACAAATGTGGTTCCTTTTGGTCTGAAAGTTGTTCAGGTTGAGGTCATTTCTCAAGAGAGCATTCAATTTTTCACGCCAACCTTCAACTATCTGTGAATTCTCTGCCACGAAAGAGTGCTTATTTTCTTAAACATGTAGGCTATAGTCCATGGGGTCACAAAGAGTTGAACACAACTGAGCAAGTTCACTAACCATGCCAACAACTGAGTAAAATTGGTAAGTTTAATCCATTAATGTGTTACTTTACTTAACTGTCAAGAATAATTCCTGCATACTTCTATTCATGGTTATTTGCTTTTAAGTGAATGTATTAGGTATATTTGTCATTTATAATTCTAAATTTCTATTAATTCTTCCCCAAGAACTACTATTAAGCCTGATCTCCAGCTCTGAATTATTTTGTGGCAAACCAGAAATATCATAACCCTGCTTATAATAGCTTGTCTCTTTAGATTTCCATCGTGTTTTTAAAACACAATTTTAATTTTCTTTGTATAAAAATATGCTCAGCAGAAACAACTAATTGTCTTTACACTACAATATCAGAATCTTTACTTTCATTCCTCAGCCTTTTCATAATATAGATTGCCCAAATGGATATTGGAGTACTTTAATTTACCCCTGTGGTCTAGTGCTGTTATACTTTTTAACATGTTCACTGAATCTACATAATATCGATACTTTTCTAAACCTGTCTGAATACAGGTTTGCACATATCATCTCCTTTTTCATTCATAGTTCAACATCTATTTGTGGAATATAACACCCATAAAATTGCACTGTACTGAGATAATGAAAGTGATATGCCTCATCTTCAAAAACAAAGTTTTTTCCTATCTCATGTAGCATATTAATTGTTGATGACAAGGGAATGAATTCTGGAAGCATTGCTTTTAGAGTGCTTACTATTTGGGCATGGATACATACCACTCACATTTATCCCACTAAACCTCATAGAAAAAACTTGCAGTTAGGACAGGTGACGATGCCCTCCTTAAAACCCAGTAGTTCAACTAAATTGCAAAAGCTGTGTATTGGGGATAAACAGGGCACGTCGTCTCACATCACAGGGCCCTTTGTACTAGTTCTCTTGAGCTGTTATAATAGCTTGTCATAGACTGGGCAGCACATAAACAATGGAAGTTTATTTCTTGCAGTTTTAGAGGGTGGGAGTCGAAAATGAGACTGGATTCTGCTGAAGACTCTCTTCAGGTGCAGATAGATGCCTTTGGTAGTTCTCACATGACCGAAACTGTGAGAAAGTTCTCTTCACTTCTCCAACAGTAACTACTTTCAATTTGATCAAATTTACATCTGCATGCTTGAAGTTAGACCATAAAGAAAGCTGAGCACCAAGAATTAATGCTTTTGAACTGTGGTGTTGGAGAAGACTCTTGAAACTTCTTTGGACTACAAGGAGTCCATCCTAAACGAAATCAGTCCTGAATATTCATTGGAAGGACTGATGCTGAAGCTGAAGCTCCAAATACTTTGGCCATCTGATGGGAAGAACTGACTCACTGGAAAAGACCCTGATGCTGGGAAAGATTGAAGGCAGGAGGAGAAGGGGACAGCAGAGGATGAGATGGTTGGATGACATCACTGACTCAATGGACATGAGTTTGAGCAGGCTCCGGGAGTTGGTGATGGACAGGGAAGCCTGGCATGCTGCAGTCCCTAGGGTCACAAAGAGTGGACATGACTGAGCGACTAAACTGACTTGAACATCTATATGCTTGGACTCTATACATATACATAGATACAAGGATTTTCTGTTTTGAATGTCCTGAATAGAAACTCATCTGTTTCATGGATTACATGACAGTTAAACCTAACACTTTACTATCAACAATGCACTTAAGTGAAATAAAGAGACAAAATTATGACAAATATGATCTATTTTTTGCAAACAATTAGCAATGACAACTATGCAGTAATTATTCAAGCAGCAGTAATATTAAGATGACATCACTTTAAGACAAAGCTCAGTTTCAGAGTCATGTGAAATGCATGACTCTTAGAATAATGAAATGTAGTGAAATACAGAGAGGTGTAATCTAATAGATTTCTGGAGAGAACTCTAGGTAGAAAAAAGGAAAGAGGTACATTCTAAATTCATGATTTTAAAAATTGGCTTACTTTAGAAAAGCTACGGAGAAGGCAATGGCACCCCACTCCAGTACTCTTGCCTAGGAAATCCCATGAATGGAGGAGCCCCGTAGGCTACAGTCCATGGGGTGGCTAAGAATTGGACACGACTGAGTGACCTCACTTTCACTTTTCACTTTCATGCATTGGAGAAGGAAATGGCAACCCACTCCAGTGTTCTTGCCTGGAGAATCTCAGGGACAGAGGAGCCTGGTGGGCTTCTGTCTATGAGGTCGCACAGAGCCAGACATGACTGGCGTGACTTAGCAGCAGCAGCAGTAGAAAAGTTAAGTACTTTAATAGCCTTCAATTAGTTATTTGACTGTGGTGAAATTTTCTCCACAATGATAAAGCGGAGACCAAAATATATTTAAAATGAGCATATAATATATTGAAATTGACAGTAAACGTACAAAATTTCCTAAGCTACAATTTGAAAGCTTAACAAAATTAAAAATAAATAAAATCAGAAAAGATAAGGAAGATGTAATATGCAGCAGATTAAATTCTTAGAGCTTTCAAGTTGTAAATATCAAGATTTCAGGGCAAACTGAGCACTTGAATGTCTCCCATTATGACCTAAAAATTAAGTTATGGAATTCATTTTTGGTCAGCAGGAATTCCTAAAAGGAAGACTGTACTAAGTATGATCGAATTTCTTTTAGAAGCAGCAGTACAAAATTGACAGAGGGCAGCTCTTGTTATAATTTTCTGACCTTTAAAATGGCTTTTGTTACTCTGTTTTACAAAGGACTATGGAAGAAAGTATGGCCTTGAAGACAAGCTGCTTGAATCTGTGAAAGGATGCTTTCTCTATCAAAGGAAAATGATACTAATTGAGATGGTTTGGAACTGAATAGAATATTTGAGAACTTAAAATAATCTAAATTCTAATTCTTTCCTTTACTTTAGCAACAATTGAAATGAAACATGAAACAAAGGTAGAACGTGTGTATCCATTATAAACCTTGCACACTGGAACAAATGAAACTCAGTCATTGATAAAATGCCATTCAATTATTAATTCTGATTAAATGCATTAAGATAAAAAGGCAAACATACTGAGATTACTGATATGAATATTCCATACTGTAAATATATATTTTATTTTCATACACATGCCATAGGATAACTAAGTTTATGGGGAAGGTTGGTTAAACAAATATACATGTATACAGATTTATACATAAAAATAACTTGCAGCTGTGCTTACAGAAAAAGAACATAAAAAGTAAAAATTTACAGAGTTAAAAAAAAGAAAATAAAAAGAGCAGTCAAATTTTTAGCTCAAGACCCACCTCTGTTAAAGCATTAAGAGGTCCACATGTTGTTGTGATTAGTGTTCTTGAAGATTGCTTTATTATTTTTTTTTAACTAATGTTCAGTTCAGTCACTCAGTCGGGTCCGACTCTTTGCAGCCCCATGAACTGCAGCACAGTCAGGCCTCCCTGTCCATCACCAACTCCATGAGTTCACCCAAACTCATGTCCATCCAGTTGGTGATGCCATCCAGCCATCTCATCCTCTGTCATCCCCTTCTCCTCCTGTCCCGAATCCTTCCCAGCATCAGAGTCTTTTCCAATAAGTCAACTCTTTGCATGAGGTGGCCAAAGTACTGGAATTTCCGCTTTAGCATCATTCCTTCCAAAGAATACACAGGACTGATCTTTAGAATGGACTGGTTGGATTTCCTTATAGTCCATGGGACTCTCAAGAGTCTTCTCCAACACCACAGTTCAAAACATTCACAGCATCAATTCTTCAGCACTCAGCTTTCTTCACAGTCCAACTTTCACATCCATACATGACCACTGGATAAACCATAGCCTTGATTAGACGGACCTTAGTCGGCAAAGTAATGTCTCTGCTTTTGAATATGCTATCTAGGTTGTTCATAGCTTTTCTTCCAAGGAGTAAGTATCTTTTAATTTCATTAATGTTCTGTTCAGTTCAGTTGTTCAGTCACGTCTAACTCTTTGCAACCCCATGAATCACAGCATGCCAGGCCTCCCTGTCCATCACCAACTCCTGGAGTTCACTCAGACTCCCGCCCATCCAGTCAGTGATGCTATCCAGCCATCTCATCCTCTGTCGTCCCCTTCTCCTCCCGTCCCCAATCCCTCCCAGCA
>SJYA01002629.1:398153-429519 GCA_006410615.1 Neotragus moschatus
AAAAGCAGAGACAGTACCTTGTCAACAAAGGTCTGTCTAGTCAAGGCTATGGTTTTTCCAGTGGTCATGTATGGATGTGAGAGTTGGACCATAAAGAAAGCTGAGTGCCGAAGAATAGATGCTTTTGAGCTGTGGTGTTGCAGAAGACTCTTGAGAGCCCCTTGGACTTCAAGGAGATCCAACCAGTCCATCCTAAAGGAGATCAGTCCTGGGTGTTCATTGGAAGGACTGATGTTGAAGCTGAAACTCCAATACTTTGGCCACCTGATGCAAAGAGCTGACTCATTTGAAAAGACCCTGATGCTGGAAAAGACTGAGGGCAGGAGGAGAAGGGGATGACAGAGGATGAGATGGTTGGATAGCGTCACTGAATCGATGGACATGGGTTTGGGTAGACTCTGGGAGTTGGTGATGGACAGGGAGGCCTGGCATGCTGTGGTTCATGGGGTCACAAAGAGTTGGACATGATTGAGCAACTGAACTGAACTGAGCTAGTAATAAAGTTGCAGAGTTTGTTTACGAAGTGCATTTTAACCTCTATGACATATTGTCTAACAATCTGTGAAAAACAGTCTGCATTTCTCACATTTCTACAATAGTCACAATTACTTACATAATAAAAGCATGTAAAATAATAGCTCGATTTGTGCATGCATGGTCAGGCATGTACGACTCTTTGGACTCCATGTACTATAGGCCGCCAGGCTCCTTTATCCATGGAATTTCCCAGACAAGAATACTGAAGTGGGTTGCCATTTCTTACTCTAGGGCATCTTGCTGATCCAAGGATCAAATCTGTACCTCTGGAGTCTCCTGCATTGGTAGGCAGATTCTTTACCATGGGGCCACCTGGAAAGCCCCAAATAATAATTAGTTCAGTAAACAACAAATTCAGAAATAATTATTTATAAATGGTGGAAGCACGTAGCCCTACTAGATCATTAGAGACAATCTCTATCACTGAGCATCAGAAAACTTCGAATTTTTCTTGGTCTCTTCTATCTGGATCAGTGTGGTCTCTTCAGAGCCATAGATGATGGGCCAGCCCAATTTTTAAAAGTAGAATATGTGAACTGAAAATCGTCCATTGCCCATCACTACATTATGGGAATGGAGATGTCTAATACTTGCAAATACTCATGTGTATTCAAGCTGAGCTATGTTAAATCTTAACATGCTGTCATATTATCTTTAGAGATTTTTTAATGAAATAAACATTATAGCTATAGTTGAAATCTCCCGTGAGCATCTGTTTCTCACCTGCCTTTCCCAGAATTAGTTTAAATGTAATTAGAGGTATAAATTATTGCATTCCTGAGTGGTAAGAATTTTGTAAAATTATCTGGATCTGATGTTAATGGTAGATAGGTTTTTAACAGTTAAATTCATTACATCAACTTTCATCAAGATATTAAAATTTTTAATTTTTGTACAGTAAGTTTTGGTATGTAATTTTTTTCCTGAGGAAACTGGATACTCCATCTACATTTTTAAAGTAGGTTTAGAGGCTTGTTTAATTTTTAAAATGTTCTATAATCATAGGTGTTCAGCATAATGAATTGTCTCAAAGAGAAATCAACTATATATCCACCAACCAAGTTAGGAAATGTAAGATTATCATTCTAAACTTAAATTTCCTTATAATAATAGGATTGTATGTGTGTGTGTGTGTGTGTGTGCTTGGTTGCTAAGTTGTATCTGACTCTCTGCGACCTCATGGTCTGTAGCCCACCAGGCTCCTCTGTCTATGGAATTTCCTAATACTAGGACTAGAGCACCGAGAATTTAAGATAGCACAACCAGTAGGTTGTTGTTGCTGTTGTTGAAAGAGGAGAGTGAAAAGGCTGGCTTGAAACTCAATATTAAAAAAGACAGATCATGGCATCTGGTCCCATTACTTCATGGCAAATAGAAGGAGATAAAGTGGAAGATTTTGTTTTATTGGGCTCCATCACTGCAGATGGTGGTTGCAGCCATGAAATTAAGACTTGCTCTTTGGAAAGAAAGCTATGACAAACCTAATTCATGCTCAGTCACTCATCATGCCTGACTCTCTGTGACCCTGTAGACTATAACCCATCAGGCTCCTCTGTACACAGAATTTTTCCAGCCATGAATACTGGAGGAGTGGGTTGCCATTTCCTTCTCCAGGGGACCTTCCCAGCTCAGGGATCAAACCCTAGTCTCCTACATGGCAGGCGGATTCTTAACCACTAAGCCACTACCAGAAGCCCATGACAAACCTAGACAACATATTAAAAAACAGAGACATCACTTTGCTGACAGAGGTCTGCATAGTCAAAGCTATGCTTTTTCTAGTAAACATGTATGGATGTGAGAATTGCTCCATAAAGAAGGCTAAGCGCCAAAGAATTGTTGCTTTCAAATTGGTGCTGGAGAAGAGTTTTAAGAGCCCTTTGGATTGCAAAGAGGTCAAGCCAGTCAATCCTATCGGAAATAAGCCCTGAATATTCATTGGAAAGACTGATGCTGAAGTTGAAGCTCCAGTACTTTGGCTACCTGATGTGAAGAGCTGACTCACTGAAAAAGACCTTGATGCTGGAAAAGATTGAAGGCAAAAGGATAAGGGAGCAGCAGAGGATGAGATGGTTGGATGACATCACTGACTCCATGGACATAAATTTGAGCAAACTCCAGGAGAGAGTGGACGACAGAGGAGTCTGGCATGCAACAGTCCATGGGGTCACAAAGAGTTGGACTTGACCTAGCTACTGAAAAATAACAACAAACCAACAGATCGGTATTATAAATTGTATGCTTCATATTGAACAAAAATAAAATGAGAAATGAAATAATGGAAAAAATTCTGATTAAAAAAACAAGCTGCCTATCATACACTCTTCATCACTCTCAAACCTGAATTTACTTCTAAATCACAGAGTACACACTATTTTGTGTCTATTTCCTTTAATCCAATTGTTTGTGAAATATATCTATATTGTAGCATCACAAGTAAGTTTCTGATAGGACTTCCCTAATCTGTGAATGATAAGAACTCTCTCCTGCCTTCCAGCTCCTTCTCCTCCTGTACTCCCTTAGGTAAGATCCCCTGGGAGCTTACCATAATCTCACTCTTTTGGGTTAGACTGACAATCTGGCCTTGCCCCATGAAAGCTCAAAGCCCCACCGCCTGTGGTTCATAAAGTCCCATGCTCCAGATCCTAGTTCTCACCCTCTGCCTGCAGCTGCCTTGACCTTCTCAGCGGCAACTCAAGGCTGCGCTGTTCTTTCCCCAGGACCATGTTGTCTTTGTAGAACAGAGGCCCATGAGCTGATACTCTCTCGGGGCTCTACTCCAACAAATGTTAATTTAACAAAAGTCACAACCCTCACACAAGTGTGGTTCGAGGGTTCCTAAAAGCAGCACCCTGGGGCTTCCCAGGGGGCGCTAGTGGTAAAGAACCCGTCGGGCAATGTAGGATATGTAAAAGATGCAGGTTCCATCCCTGGGTCTGGAAGATCCCCTGGAGAACGAAAGGGCAGCCCACTCCAGTATTTTTCCTGGAGAATCCCATGGATAGAGAAGCCTGACAGGCTACCGTCCATGGGGTCGCAAGAGTCGGACACAACTGAAGTGACTTAGCATGCCCACACTCAAAAGAAGCACTCTAGCAAGTCTGTGTGAATGGACTTTTCACAGCTCTGCTTATGTCTCATGCTCAGTATACCATAAGCCAGTGCAAGTCACAAGGCCACCCCAGAGTCAGTGTGGGACCATTCTGGCCAAGGGTGGGGTCATAGGGCAAGGGATAATTTGCTGCCATTTCCCCAAGCTACCAAGCTCATGGATCTGTACACTTTCCATCTACACTTTCCCTGTAAGTAAATTTTACAAAAGTAACAGACTTTATTTTTCTGGGCCCCAAAATCACTGCAGATGGTGACTGTATCCATGAAATTAAAAGACGCTTACTCCTTGGAAGAAAAGTTATGACCAACCTAGATAGCATATTCAAAAGCAGAGACATTACTTTGCCAACTAAGGTCCATCTAGTCAAGGCTATGGTTTTTTCTGTGGTCATGTATGGATGTGAGAGTTGGACTGTGAAGAAGGCTGAGAGTCAAAGAATTGATGCTTTTGAACTGTGGTGTTGGAGAAGACTCTTGAGAGTCCCTTGGACTGCAAGGAGATCCAACCAGTCCATTCTGAAGGAGATCAGCCCTGGGATTTCTTTGGAAGGAATGATGCTAAAGCTGAAACTCCAGTACTTTGGCCACCTCATGCGAAGAGTTGACTCATTGGAAAAGACTCTGATGCTGGGAGGGATTGGGGACGGGAGGAGAAGGGGACGACAGAGGATGAGATGGCTGGATAGCATCACTGACTGGATGGGCGGGAGTCTGAGTGAACTCCAGGAGTTGGTGATGGACAGGGAGGCCTGGCATGCTGTGATTCATGGGGTTGCAAAGAGTTAGACGTGACTNGGACGACCAAGGATGAGATGGCTGGATGACATCACTGACTCGATGGGCGTGAGTCTGAGTGAACTCCAGAAGTTGGTGATGGACAGGGTGGCCTGATGTGCTGTGATTCATGGAGTCGCAAAGAGTCGGACACGACTGAGCGACTGAACTGAACTGAGTGTATATATCAGAGAAGGCAATGGCACCCTACTCTATTACTCTTGCCTGGAAAATCCCATAGATGGAGGAGCCTGGTGGGCTGCCGTCTATGGGTTCGCACAGAGTCAGACATGACTGAAGTGACTTAGCAGCAGCACCAGCAGCAGCAGTTTATATATGTCAGTGCTACTCTCTCAACTCATCCCGTGATTAAGCTAAAGACTGGGTCTGAGAGATCTTGAGACAATGCTTTCTACAGAGCCACACTCTTTGAATACATTCTCTTTATCCCTCCCTCTTTCCTTTCTATTCTACTTGAATGGAAAATGAGCCAGGAATCCTCCTCATGGAGGAAGGCTTGACAGCATTCTTTGTCACATTTGTGATTATCAGCCTTCCAGTGCTCACCCGATGATCACACTCTTTCACCTATTTATAAAGAGTATGTGTATTTAAAAAGAGGAGAAAGCCGTGCATCAAAATCAAATTACTCAGTGTGATTACCTTTTCTGCCACTCTGAAAAAAACAGTTTCCATTTAACCTGTTTCCATTCAACCAGCGTCTTTGCAAATTAACACAGTTAACAATAGGAAAGACGTGCACAGCCAAGGCTTTGAATAATCTCATTACGTATCTCTCAACAATTAAGTACATTAATTAAGTCCCCATTTCAAAGGGGATGTTGATGAAGCTGCTCATATTCATTAAGTCCCATCTTTCTGTGCTTCCTCTTCCCATAAGGTTTTGAATAACTTTTCATTATACCTCAAAGGGTTTGGGTTTATTAACAAAAACATGAGTGATGAGATTATCCTGCATGAGTGACTTCCAAAGTCCCAGATGTTCTTTTACTTCTCTTTGTAACAAGGAAGACTTTAGTAACTTGTAGTGTGGTTTCAGAGATCAGAAAAATCTGGGCTCACCTCTTGGTTTATCCACTTTGATCTCTGACATCTCTCTGCCTACTTTCTTTATCTGTCTTACAAGATCTATAAAAGTATCAAACTCACAAGGTCACGTGAATATTAACTGATGTAATGAAAGGAAGCCACATAGCTCAGTGCCTAGTTTGTAGTAAACACTCAATAAATCATAGCTAGTAGTAGTCTTAGTAGCAGCAGTGACAGCAGTATAAATTTAACAATTTAGGCACATTGCTATATTGTGATATAGCAACAGCACAAGAGGCAGATAAACAGAAAACTTGGGCTCTGGTTCTGCCTCCTATTAGATCTTTTGACCTGTCTCAATTACCCTCTACTGTGCAAGATGTGAGAATAAACTCTGAGAAGAGATGTAAATTCCCTTTTTAGACTATAGAAACATACATGATTAATGTCATTAGAAAGTCATCTGTAATGTTTTTGTATTTTTCAAGTCTATTAACAGGGTAATTACAAAAGCACCTAAAATTGTATAAATTTCTGCTCATCACTAATAATTGCAATAGTCAAAGCTCTGATTACAAAAAAACAAAATCAAATCAAACTGTTTATGTAAAAAGGAGGTTTGTGTAGAGAATAACATAACATGAGTATCCATTCATCCATTAAAAATATATTATTAAATATTTACTCTGTTCTAGAAATTGTGCTTGGTATTCAATATATTAAGATGCATCAAGAAGTTAACAGTATATTGGAGAAAAGAAATGAAAAGTACAGGCAAATATATGCCAACAGAAAGCTCACACATATTTACAAATTAAGAAAACAATGTGAGGCTATGCATGTAATGAATAGTATATCATTACAGAAAGCACGTGAGAATACCATGGAGGAGAAAGCTTTTATGTCCACACTTGAAAGAAGAACCCAAGGAAAACTTTGTAGGCAGAAGCAATGTAATTTTTAAGACTTTAAGGAGGAAAGATCTTGGCGAGTTAGAGAACTGGAAAGGCATCTAGTATGAGGGGCTTAGTACAAAACACAGGGAGGATAGCTTGGGTCTAGGCAGAAAACACAAATCCAGTTCATTTATTCATCCATCCATTCATTTAGCACACATTCATTAAGTATCTACTTTGTGTCAGGTACTCCTATAAACCAGACACATAAAGTTTACCCAAGGTGACTGAACTCCCATCCTAATGAGGAGTAAGATAATTTAAAAAAAAAAGAGAGAGAGTATATACATAAAAATGCAGCCTTCATCAGCATGTAACTAGTATTACACTGAGATCATCTGTGAAAGATGTCTTTGTTCAAACTGCTGTAACAGAATACCATGGGCTGGGTGGCTTATAATCATCAGCCATTTATTTCTCACAGTTGTAAAGACTGGGAAATCCAAGATCAATGTGCCAGCAGACTCAGTATCTGCTGAGAGCATGCTTCCTGGATCATAGACAGCTGTTCCTCTTGATGTATCACAAGGTAAAAGTGGTAAGGTCGCTCTCCAGGTCTCTTATTTAAGAGGACTAATCCTATTCCTGAGGATTCCACTCTCAAGACCTGATAATCCCAAAAGCTCCAACTCCAAAAGTCCAACATGTGAATCCAGGGCAAGGGGGACACAGACTTTCAGCCCATAGCAGAGCAAATGTGAATTGAGATGAGAAGAGAACTTAGAATGGAGTCCAAGAAACTCCACATCTTGAGTTCAGTGTTAGAAAAGAAGCCAAAACCAGGGGCTGGCAGAAGGATTCTGAGAGGTAGGAGAGTAAGAAGAGAGGTGTCATAGAGCTAAGAAAGGAAGGTCAAGGAAAANGTGAATTGAGATGAGAAGAGAACTTAGAATGGAGTCCAAGAAACTCCACATCTTGAGTTCAGTGTTAGAAAAGAAGCCAAAACCAGGGGCTGGCAGAAGGATTCTGAGAGGTAGGAGAGTAAGAAGAGAGGTGTCATAGAGCTAAGAAAGGAAGGTCAAGGAAAAAGTGATTGAACATGGTGAGGCATTTCCAATCCAGACTGGAAGGTCAGTAATGGATACCTTTTTTTTTTTCTTTCTGGAAGGCCACAAGGTTATTTCCACTGCTCACATCCATTAAGTCTCCTCTGCCTTTCTATTTCTCTTAACAGACTTACGTCTTTAGTGACTCCTGGCTACATGTGCTCCTCCAGAACTTTGGTTTGCATGGCCTTTGGCTATATCTCCTATCACCCCCATCCAGAACCAATTCTACATGAACTGCTAGTTTCGGTACCGTTGTCATCAGCCACAGAGCCAGCTTCACACCGTTGCAGCTCAGAACTTCTGGGAGAGAGAGAATCTGATTGGTCTGTCTCAGATCAGGAGTTGACTTTTTGCTCCACCCTTCTCTGACCAAGGTGAGAGTGGTCTCACAAGGTTTCTGTTGTTTTCAAGCTAATCCCCACAGCCCTTCAGCCGGGTTGTGGGTGGGAAGAGAAAATAATTTTAAAGAAGAGTGTGTGATCTGGGAAGGTACGCCAAAATGGGCTACTCTAATAATGTACCCTGATACATGACATTCCCTTAAATCACTAGCGGATGCCTCTGTGTCTAATAACATGCTCACAATTGGCTTTGTCAAGCAAACCACACTAAAGCATGGTGTTTCATTTTAGGTACCATATCAAGGGAAGGCAGACACAAATATCAATTCAAACACAGAATGCAATGAACATGAAGTAAAATAGTGCAACAGTAATGTTGGGGTAGTGTGTAATTTCCTCAGTTCTGTCTCACTGCAGCAAAAATATGACCAGTGTTACTGCTCAGTTACAGCTCAAGATAAATGCTGGGCCAGTGTTACAGCTTGGTTACAGCTCAGTTTTATTAGGCAAGCAAAGGAAAACGCATCCTTGAGGCGTGAAGGTGGGCCGACCCAAAAAATGCAAAGAGAAGAGAGAGGTTCAGTTTTGGCTTCTCATTTTATATGTTTTTTCTCCTTCCACTGAGCCTGCCCTATGTAAATTGGGCTAGCCAGAAGGGCGATTTGTTTCACCTGAGGTTCTCACTCTGGTCTTCGTTCTATTTCCGTGGGCTTTTTCCTTTTAGCCACCACTTCTAGCCTTTTAGCCAACACTATTTTGAAGTCCTTTTTCCTATTCTAACTACCTAACAGTATTATAGCAAGGGGCAAGGGATGATGGAGACTGTGGTCAAGAAGAAAAAATTATCTGAATACGTAAGTATGGAATCTAGAAAAATGGTACCGATGAACCTATTTGCAGGGCAGCAATAGAAATGAAGACGTAGAGAACAGACTTGTGGACACAATGAGAAGAAGGAGAGAGTCAGGTATATTGAGAGAGTAGCACTGACATACATATACTACCATGTGCAAAACACATAGCTATTGGAAAGCTGCTATATAGAACAGGGAGCCCAGTGTGGCACTCTGTGATGACCTAGAGGGGTGGGATGGGGGAGGTAGGGTGGAAGGGAGGCTCAAGACACAAGGGATATGTATAGATATACTTATGACTGATTTACATTGCTGTATGACAGAAACCAACACAACGCCACAAAGCAATTAACCTCCAATTAAAAAAAAAAAAAAAAGGAAGGCAACCCTTTCTCACCTCTGGCTCATAATTATCATGCAGGAATGTGGGGTTTGTGTTTGCCAGATCTTCTGATAATTCAAAATGTTTTAAGAAATGTAGATGAGGATGCAAAATTATACAATCTCTCAATTTAAACACTAGCAACAACAACAAAAAAGCTCCTTGACCACTGCCGCAAAGGGCAGTCTAAAATAAATCTGCAGGTAAAATCCAGCCTATATGCTCTCTGGGTGACACCTTCACTCTAAACCCTATGCTGGAGAACTTAGAAAAGCACTTGGAAAATCTACTCAATGGGACAATCTTCTATTATCATACTATTATTGTTTAAGACACCATCCCAAGTACTTTAAATGTGAAATCTCGTTTTATCTTTACAAGAATCCTGAGACAAAGGTATTTTGCTATCCTTTTTACAATAGAGGGAAAGGAGGATGAGAAAGGTAAGGTAACTTGTTCAAGGTCACCTATTTAGTTGACCTTGCCTATTGAGTTAGGCAAATTTGTCCTTTGATGAAGCAGGAATCTGAGCCAAAGTTATCTCATTCAAAACCTTGTGCTTGCTACAAAATTCCTTAGGTTTCATTATGTCATGTTTATGGTGCTTCCCTTTCTAAGAATTCAGGATTTTCTTTATCATTACGTTGATGCTCACAGGATCCTCAAGCTCTTTTCTAGTTCAGAGTAGCCATGTCAGTCACTAAACCCTCTGTAGAAGAAGCTGCTTGCTCTCAGTGCCAATCCCACTCTTACAGATCCCCTAAAATCTCTCTCATGGGGAAGTCTCCCCCAAGAGTTTCTGAGCCCTGGTGGTTTTGAAAGAGAAACCATGCTATCTATGACACAATCAGTTTCCTCATTTATCCTATTCAAATAGTGGGGGATGGCAGGGAAGGAGAAGGATGTCTGTGAAAGAGTAGGGGTGAGGATCATGGTGTGAAACAGGAAGTGATTCATTGCACATTTATGTATGATTCAGACAGGAGCTGACAGATGCTTAGAAAATCCTTTAGAAAATGGACAAAATTTTATAGTCCCAAAGACATTTGATTAAAAATCTAAAGCTTGGCACATTAGAGACCTAGAAGATGTATGAACAGGAAAGTAGTAGGAAGGTTCAGAAGTTAACCTGTTCTTCCCAGAACTGGTTAACCTGTGCTTCACCCCAGTTCAGGGATACTGGCTCCAATTCTGATGTAGCCCATCAGTAATTAAATCATAGCCCTGGCTCTCTGTTGCTAAAAAGAACTGGATTTTAAAATAGATCTATTGCTTAGCAAATTCTTGTGGGTCTGGGATTTTCATTCAGTTCTGATAAGGTTTTTGCCACCTAACTCTTCTCTCCCCTCAATTTATGAAATACAGAGCGGATTACTTGAACTCCTTGGTGCAGCCCAGGGACCGTGTCACTCAAGGAGCTAAAACACAGCCTTGGGCTGTTCGGACCAGGTAGAAATGAGTTCAGCCTTTCCACTTGGCAGGTGTGTAAACTGAGGCCCAGTGAAGGATATGACAGCCATATTTGCAACAGCAAACAGAAACTCCACTCCGAGTCAGCCTAAGCTCTTTCCAGTGTTTCATACTGCCCCACTCATAAATAAGGGGACAAAGGCTCATACTGCAACATGACCCTTCATCAGTGCTCTTTTGTCTTTCTTTATTCCAACAATAGTTAACACTTACAGAGTGCTTACCATGTGCCTGGTTAAGACCGTTACAAGTGATATTGTTATCTTATTCAATCTTCCATCTTCTCCAAAATGCTCATTTTACAGATGAAGAATTTGAAGGCCAGCATGGCTCAGTCACACTTCTAAAGACAGTGCCAAGATTTGAACCTAAATCTCTTCAATGCTCAAGCTCTCCTCTTAGCCATATACCATGCCAAGACTAACAAATCGTGTATTCTAATTTCTTTGCTCATTCAAAGTGCTGGGGAGATTGGCTGTAAGAACGTGATTCCCTCCCCTTCCCCAACCAGCATAATTAGCATCTCCTGAGAGGTGTGAGAAATGCAGAAACTCAAAGCCCCACCCAGGCCTGCTAAATCAGCATCCACATGTTCATAGGATGCCCAGGAAAGGCACAGCTGACACCGTGAAGTTTGAGAAGGGCTGGACTAGGGGTTCTTCCATGAAGAAACACAGCATAACACAAAAGCTCTTTAAGAGCATTTGGTCAAATACCCTGACTTCCTGGAAAAAGGAACGAAGGCTTCAAGAGTGACTCCCTGGGCCCAACTTCTAGATGGTTAAGTAGTTGATTCATTTTCTTAGGCAGTGATACCAAGTGGATGATAAAGATTGGGGCATTTTCTCTATATATCCTCTGGGCCTCACCACCTCCCTCCTCACCCCAGTTATTAGGTAAGGGGCAGAGTGCTATAGTCTATCATCTCTAAACTACTCCTACCAAAGAGACCAATAGAACTGTATGTAGTTCAGAGTCAATGTCAGACTCCATTTCTTATAGTCTTATTAAATTCACACCCAGCTATGAAGACTAAACAACAACAACAGAAACAAAAAACTATATTCAGAGAGTTGATACTTTTCCTCTTGTTAAATTGAGCTCTGGGAGGTATCATGCTGAACTAGTACATTTCGAAAGACAAAAACCCTAATGGTTTAAGGAGTGTTTTTCCCCATTAACATGTTGCTAAGCAACATTTTTACAATATCAGCAGCTCTGTAACTGCAAGCTGAATGAATGTCTGGAAATGGAGAAAGAATCAGAGGAACAATGACAGAATTTATTGCCCCTGTTAGCGTCTCGATACTTCCTTTGCTATTGAAGTTGGAGCCATCTCAAATATGTTAAAGCAGAGATAATGGAACACTTTCTCCCACTTCTATTAATCATAACCATGTGACATTCATGAGGGTTATGCCCTAATTTTAGCAATGCGTTTTTTAAATTAATTTTTATATTATGAAAAACTTCAAACATGCACAAAAATAAGCAGAATAGTATCATGAACTCTCATATATACCTAAACCAGCTTTAACAATTTTCAACTAATGGCCAATCTTGCTTTACTTATTTCTCCTATTTTCTCCTTATTAGAATGAAATTCCAGACATATTTTACCTGTAAATATTCCAGTGTTGAACTTGGTAAGGTAAAGGCTTTTTTATTTTTGTAACAAAAATAAGATAATTATGACTCCTCAATCAAAAGTTAATAATCATTATTCTTTAATGTTAACAAATATCCAATCCATTATCCCATTTCCAATTATGTCATGTTTGCTTTTTCACCACTTTAATGATGATCCAAATAAGGTCTATATTTTAGATGATATATGCCTTAATATTGATTTAGTCTATAAGTTCCTCTCCATCTCTTTTTTTCTTTCAATTCATTTAATAAAGAAACCAGATTATTTGTCCTGTAGAGGTTCCTGAAGTATAGATTTTATGCTTGTATCCCTGTGCTATTTGGGAACTATTTGGATCTAAAGTCATAATCAGATTGAGGATTGATTTCTTTTTGGTTTTGTTTTGGCAGGATTAATTCACAAGTGACACTATATCGTTGTATCAGGACCTGCATATAAGATCTGGTTGTCTCTCTTTTTGTGATGTTAGCAGAACTTTTAAGATATATACCATGATCCATTAATTCATTACAGATTGTGAAATGATGATATTCATTTATTAGCTGTAATACTTCTATAAAGAGAAACTTGCCTTCACCATCTATTTGGGTACCAAGCAATATGGTTCATATAGGAAAATAGGATAAATGCATGATTCTTTCCTGTTATTCCATAGTTTTCAAAATACCATGTGGGTTTACTGGTATCCTTCCAGGGTAGCCAGTTTGGATTTGTTTTGTTGTCGTCATAGATGAGATATTTTGCATGCTTCAGTCTTTGACAGCTACTCTTTGTTTATCTTCAAATGGCCAGGGAGAACATCTTCAAGTTGGCTTAGGTCCCTTTTCAGTGATGTTTTTTGAGGGTGCATTCTTTAACCATTTTATCTATTTCTTCTATGCATGTCTAATCTTTCTAGACTTTGTGTCTTTAATAAGGTCAATTTTGACAAGTTATATTCTTCTTTGAAATCACCCAGTTCATTTAGGTTTTCAAATTTAAATGCACAGAGTTGCACAAAATAGTCTCTGATGACTTTAAATTTCTTCTGTTTGAAGATTATTTCTTCCTTGTCATTGCTAATTTTATATAGGCGTGTGTCCTTTTTTCTGTTTATGTTACCTAGGAGCTTGTCTATATTTCTTTTTACTTTCAAAGAAACAGCTTTTGGACTTATTAATTCTACTCATTCTTTGTTTTCTAACTAAATTCTGCTTTTGTGAATTTCTTCTGGTCTCTTTCCCATTACTGTGGTTTTATTTTCTAGCTTTGGATTTTTGTTTTTAATTTGCTTACATTCACAGTTTGATTTTTAGTGTTAGGGATATTCAATGTTCTCAAATTTTCTCTAGTACTACTTTAGCTATATACCATTGATTCTAGTGTATATGGGTATGTGTGGAGGGATGGGGGATTCAATCCTGTTAATTTTTAAGAAATACAGTGACCCAAGAGTTGTTTAGTAGCAGGATTTTTTCCTTTTTTTTTTTTCATTTCCAGGCTAAGGGCATTAACAGTTTTGATTTCATTATAGCTTATTTTATTGCATAGCAACCAGAGAATGCTCTTAGTATCATCTGCATTATTTCAAATTAACTATTTCTTTTTGGTCTATATGATCAATTCCTGTGGGTACTGCATGTACATTTGGAAAGAAAGTATATTCTCTATTGTCTGGGCTTACAGTTTGATATCAACAAGATTTATTTTATTGGTTATATTATTTAAGTCTTATAAATTTCAAATCACTTTTAGTTCATGTTCTTTGTTATAGATTGAGAAAAATGTATGAACATTTCCTTATAATTGGTGTGTCTATGTTAATTTATCTTTGCATCTTATTTTTGTTTCTCCTTAATGAAAATACTGTGTTTAGTTCAGTTCAGTTCAGTTGCTCAGTCGTGTCTGACACTTTGCGACCCCATGAATCGCAGCATGCCAGGCCACCCTGTCCAACACCATCTCTTGGAGTTCACTCAGACTCATGTCCATCGAGTCGGTGATGCCATCAAGCCATTTCATCCTCTGTCGTCCCCTTCTCCTCCTGCCCCCAATCCCTCCCAGCATCAGTCTTTTCCAGTGAGTCAACTCTTTGCATGAGGTGGCCAAAGTACTGGAATTTCAGCTTCAACATCATTCCCTCCAAAGAAATCCCACTGGCATAACTTCATTGTGAATCAGAGCCTCTAGTTTTTCTCCTGTCTCTGTTATGCATTTTCTTTATATTTCGCCTTGTTATGGTAGCAATATCGTGACTTTCTCTTTCTTTTTATGTGCATTTCTCTGGTCCAAACTTCCCCTCTCCTTCAGTCACATTATTTTAGGTATTCACATTGTATATAGCAACATTTTACTTTGCTAACAAGTCAGAAAATAGTTTCTTTTGTTCTTTTTTCCTCCCTCTTAATAGGCTCAGTTCAGTTCAGTTGCTCAGTCATGTCCAACTCTGCAACCCCCATGAATCACAGCATGCCAGGCCTCTGTGTCCATCACCAACTCTGGGAGTTTACCTAAACAGATGTCCATCGAGTCGGTGATGCATTCAAGCCATCTCATCCTCTGTCATCCCCTTCTCCTCCTGCCCCCAATCCCTCCCAGCATCAGGGTCTATTCCAATGAGTCAACACTTCGCATGAGGTGGCCAAAGTATTGGAGGTTCAGCTTCAGCATCAGTCTCTCCAATGAACACCCAGGACTGATCTCCTTTAGGATGGACTGGTTAGATCTCTTTGCAGTCCAAGGGACTCTCAAGAGTTTTCTCCAAAACCACAGTTCAAAAGCATCAATTCTTCGGTGCTCAGTTTTCTTCACAATCCAACTCTCACATCCATACATGATCCCTGGAAAAACCATAGCCTTGACTAGATGGACCTTAATTGTCAAAATAATGTCTCAGCTTTTTAATATGCTATCTAGGTTAATCATAACTTTCCTTCCAAGGAGCAAGCGTCTTTTAATTTCATGGCTGCAATCACCATCTGCAGTGATTTTGGAGCCCAGGAAAACAAAATCTGACACTGTTCCCTCATCTATTTCCCATGAAGTGATGGGACCGAATGCCATGATCTTAGTTTTCTGAAGGTTGAGTTTTAAGCCAACCTTTTCACTCTCCTCTTTCACTTTCATCAACAAGCTTTTTAGTTCCTCTTCACTTTCCCCCATAAGGGTGGTATCATCTGCATATCTGAAGTTATTGATATTTCTCCCAGCAATCTTGGTTCCAGTTTGTGTATCATCCAGCTCAGGGTTTCTCATGATGTACTCTGCATATAAGTTAAATAAGCACGGCAATATATATATACAGCCTTGCTGCTGCTGCTGCTGCTAAGTCGCCTCAGTCATGTCTGACTCTGTGCGACCCCATGGACTTTAGCCCCCAGGGGCTAAATCCCCTCTGTCCATGGGATTCTCCAGGCAAGAACAATGGAGTGGGTTGCCATTTCCTTCTCCAATGCATGAAAATGAAAAGTGAAAATGAAGTCGCTCAATTCTGTCCGACTCTTCACGACCCCATGTACTGTAGCCTACCAGGCTTTTCTGTCCATGGGATTTTCCAGGCAAGAGCACTGGAGTGGGATGCCATCACCTTCTCCATATACAGCCTCGACGTACTCCTTTTCCTATTTGGCACCAGTCCATTGTTCCATGTCCAGTTCTAACTGTTGCTTCCTGACCTGCAAACAGATTACTCAAGAGGCAGGTCAGGTGGTCTGGTATTCCCATCTCTTTCAGAATTTTCCACAGTTTATTGTGATCCACACAGTCAAAGGCTTTGGCATAGTCAATAAAGCAGAAATAGATGTTTTCCTGTAACTCTCTTGCTTTCTCCATGATCCAGCAGATGTTGGCAATTTGATTTCTGGTTCTTCTGCCTTTTCTAAAACCAGCTTGAACATCTGGAAGTTCATGGTTCACGTATTGCTGAAGCCTGGCTTGGAGAATTTGGAGCATTACTTTACTAGCGTGTGAGATGAGTGCAATTGTGCAGGAGTTTGAGCATTCTTTGGCATTGCCTTTCTTTGGGATTGCAATGAAAACTGACCTTTTCCAGTCCTGTGGCCACTGCTGAGTTTTCCAAATTTGCTGGTATGTTGACTGCAGCACTTTAACAGCATCATCTTTCAGGACTTGAAACAGCTCAACTGGAATCCATCACCTCCACTAGCTTTGTTGATATGCTCAGTTACATTTGTTGACATGGTAGATATGTTTCACTTCTTTTCCACTACATTGTTTAGTGCAATTATTTTGTATTTAAAACTATAGTGTTTATTTTCTGTTTTTTGATTTTTACTTATTTATTTTAGTTACTTACTGCTGGTTCACAACAGTGAGGAATACTGAGTTAGCTAGTAACTTCTTTCGCCTCTACTCATTTGTCACTAAATTCAGTCACTAAGTCATATCTGACTGTTTGCGACCCCATGGACTCCAACATGCCAGGCTCCCCTGTCACTCACTGTCTCCTGGAGTTTGTTCAAACTCATGTCCATCAAGTCAGTGATGCTATCTAACCAGCTCATCCTCTACTCTACTCACTTACCTAGTATCTAATATGAAGTATTATTCTTTTCTTCTAATTAATAACAAGAAGAGAATTAGCAAACATATTTTTCATGTACCTTCCAAAATTTCATCCCATTTTTTAGAGTCATGTGTTTATAATATCTAAGTATATAGCTATTTTACATATTATACTCTCTCCCATAGATCATCATTTATTATTAGTTCTATAAAAATCTATTACTTAGTGCTCATGAGTAATTACATCAGTGCATTCATAGTCATTTAAGTTATATAAAATGTATTATAGAGTGGAAGTGAGAAATAGATTCAAGGAGATAGATCTGATAGACAGAGTGCTTGATAAACTAAGGACAGAGGTTTATGACATTGTACAGGAGGTGGTGACCAAGACCCTCCCTGAGAAAAAGAAATGCAGAAAAGCAAAATAGCTCAAGAAGAGAAATGAAAAGCAAAGGAGAAAAGGAAAGATATACCCATGTGAATGCAGAGTTCAAAAGAATAGCAAGGAGAGATAAGAAAGCCTTCCTCAGTGATCAGTGCAAAGAAATAAAGGAAGACAATAGAATGTGAAAGACTAGAGATCTCTTCAAGAAAATAAGAGATACCAGGGGAACATTTTGTGCAAAGATGGGCTCAGTAAAGGACAAAAATGGTATGGACCTAACAGAGGCAGAAAATATTAAGAAGAGGTGGGAAGAATACACAGAAGAATATACAAAAAAGATCTTCAAAACCCAGATAATCATGATGGTATGATCACTAACCTAGAGCCAGACATCCTGGAATGTGAAGTAAGGTGGACAATAGGAAGCATCACTACAAACAAAGCCAGTGGAGGTGATGGCCTTCCAGTTGAGCTATTCCAAATCCTGAAAGATGATGCTGTGAAAGTGCTGCATTCAATATGCCAGCAAATTTGGAAAACTCAGCAGTGGCCACAGGACTGGAAAAGGTCAGTTTTCATTGCAATCCCAAAGAAAGGCAATGCCAACGAATGTTCAACCTACTGGACAATTGCACTCATTTCACACACTAATAAAGTAATACTCGAAATTCTCCAAGCCAGACTTCAACAGTACATGAACTGTGAACTTCCAGATGTTCAAGCTAGATTTACAAAAGGCAGAGGAACCAGATCAAATTGCCAACATCTGTTAGACTATCAAAAAACCAAGAGGTGTTCCATAAAAACATCTATTTATGCCTTATTGACAATGCCAAAGCCTTTGACTGTGTGGATCACAACAAAGTGTGGAAAATTCTTAAAGAGATGGGAATACCAGATCACCTCTTGAGAAATCTGTATGCAAGGCAGGAAGCAACAGTTAGAACTGGACATGGAACAACAGGCTGATTTAAAATAGGGAAAAGAGTACTTGAAAGCTCTATATTGTCACCTGCTTATTTAACTTATATGCAGAGTACATCATGAGAAACACTGTGCTGGATGAAGCACAAGTTGGAATCAAGACTGCTGGGAGAAATATCAATAACCTCAGGTATGCAGATGACACTACCCTTATGGCAGAGAAGAAGAACTAAAGAGTCTCTTCATGAAAGTGAAAGAGGAGAGTGGAAAACGTTGGTTTAAAACTCAAAATTCACAAAACTAAGATCATGGCATCCAGTCCCATCACTTCATGGCAAATAGAGGGGAAACAGTGGGAACAGTGACAGACTTTTATTTTGGGGGGCTCCAAAATCGCTTCAAATCGTGACTGTAGCCATGAAATTAGAAGACACTTACCCCTTGGAAGAAAAGTTATGACAAACCTAGACAGCATATTAAAAAAGAGACATTAGTTTGTCAATAAAAGTCCTTCTAGTCAAAGCTATGGCTTTTCCAGTAGTCATGTATGGATATGACAGTTGGTCTATGAAGAAAGCTGAGCACCAGAGAATTGATACTTTTGAACTGTGGTGTTGGAGAATACTCTTTAGAGTCCCTTGGGCAGCAAGGAGATCCAAGCAGTCCATCCTAAAGGAAATCAGTCCTGAATATTCATTTGAAGGCTTGATGTTGAAGCTGAAACTCTAGTACTTGGGCCACCTGATGCAAAGAGCTGACTCATTTGAAAAGACCCTGATGCTGGGAAGAACTGAAGGCAGGACGAGAGGGGGACAACAGAGGATGAGATAGTTGGATGGCATCACTGACTCAAGGGACATGAATTTGAGTAAGCTCTGGGAGGTGAAGATGGACAGGGAGGCCTGGCTTGATGCAGTCCATGGGGCCACAAAGAGTTGGACATGACTGACCAACTGAACTGAACTGACTGAAAATGTACTTTCTAGTACATTCCTTAGCGGAGTCTCATTAAAACAATATTTTCTGAATTTAGCATGTTTATTAACTTTATACTGTAACATCAATCTGACTAGAGAAAAAAATATATGGAATAAATATCCTGTCTTTGAGAATCTAGAAAATGATTCTCTATCGTCTTCTAACAAAGTTTTATTTTTAAAAAATCTGAAACAGTTTCGACTTTCTTTCTTGTATGAGTACCCAAGTACCCAAAGGACTTTATTCACATTTTTTCTTTAAAGTTCAGTAGATCTACAAAATGGAGAAGGCAATGGCGACCCATGCCAGTACTCTTGCCTGGAAAATCCCATGGATAGAGGAGCCTGATAGGCTGCAGTCCATGGGGTCGTGAAGAGTCGGACACGACTGAGCGACTTCACTTTCACTCTTCACTTTCATGCATTGGAGAAGGACATGGCAACCCACTCCAGTGTTCTTGCCTGGAGAATCCCAGGGACAGGGGAGCCTGGTGGGGTGCCATCTGTGGGGTCACACAGAATCGGACATGACTGAAGCAACTTAGCAGCAGCAGCAGATCTACAAAAATACATCTTCTTGTGAGTCACTTTGTGTCGATTTTCTCAGGTACACAGTGTCTCTTTCAATATATAGTTTCATGTTTTGCTTTCATAATATTTCAATAAAATTCTCTTCAAAGATAGTTTTCTTTAGTTTTTGTTTTAATTCATTCTTCAGAGATTTTATAATTGATCCATGTTAGATATTGCTTGCATGTCCCCTATATCTCCATTTTCTATCAAGTTCTTTTATCTCTTTACTCCTTAAAAAAAATTTTTTTTTTTATAATTTTCTTCTTTCAATTTTCAGTTTCCATTAAGCTATCTGTGCTGTCTTTCTTTATTCTCAGGTACCTTCTGGTTGCTTCCTGACCTGCATACAGGTTTCTCAAGAGGCAGATCAGGTGGTCTGGTATTCTCATCTCTTTCAGAATTTTCCACAGTTTATTGTGATCCACAGAGTCAAAGGCTTTGGCATAGTCAATAAAGCAGAAATAGTTGTTTTTCCAGAACTCTTGCTTTTTCGATGAGCCAGTGAATGTTGGCAATTTGATCCCTTCTTCCTCTGCCTTTTCTAAAACCAGCTTGAACATCTGGAACTTCACAATTCACTTATTGCCAAAGCATGGCTTGGCGAATTTTGAGCATTACTTTACTAGCGTGTGAGATGAGTGCAATTATTTGGTACTTTGAGCATTCTTTGCATATCCTTTCTTTGGGATTGGAATGAAAACTGCCCTTTTCCAGTCCTGTGGCCACTGCTAAGTTTTCCAAATTTGCTGACATATTGAGTGCAGCACTTTCACAGCATCATATTTCAGGATTTGAAATAGCTCAACTAGAATTCCATCACCTCTGCTAGCTTTGTTTTTAGCGATACTTCCTCAAGGCCCACTTGACTTCACATTCCAGGATGTCTGGCTCTAGGTGAGTGATCACACCACTGTGACTATCTAGGTCATGACGATCTTTTTCGGATAGTTACTCTGTGTATTCTTGTCACCTCTTCTTAATATCTTATGCTTCTGTTAGGTCCATACCATTTTTGTCCTTTATTGAGCCCATCTTTGCATGAAATGTTCCCTTGGTAACAGGAAACAACAGTTAGAATTGGACATGGAACAACAGCCTGGTTCCAAATAGGTAAAGGAGTACATTACAGCTGTATATTTTCATCCTACTTATTTAACTTATATGCAGAGTACATCATGAGAAACACTGAGCTAGAGGAAGCACAAGCTGGAATAAGATTGCCAGGAAAAATATCAATAACCCGAGATATGCAGATGACACCACCCTTACAGCAGAAAGTGAAGAAGAACTAAAGAGCCTCTTGATGAAAGTGAAAGAGGAGAGTGAGAAAGTTGGCTTAAAACTCAACCTTCAGAAAACAAAGATCATGGCATCCAGTCCCATCACTGCATGGCAAATAGATGGGGAAAGAGTGGCAGACTTTATTTGGGGAGGCTCCAAAATCACTACAGATAGTGATTGCAGCCATGAAATTAAAAACTTATGACCAACCTAGACAGCATATTCAAAAGCAGAGACATAATTTTATCAACAAAGGTCCATCTAGTCAAGGCTATGATTTTTCTAGTAGTCATTATGGATGTGAGAGTTGGTTATAAAGAAAGCTGAGTGCAGAAGAATTCATGCTTTCTAATTGTGCTGTTGCAGAAGACTCTTGAGAGTCCCTTGGACTGCAAGGAGATCCATCCAGTCCATCTTAAAGGAGATCAGTCTTGGGTGTTCATTGGAAGGACTGATGTTGAAGCTGAAACTCCATATTTTGACCAACTGATGTGAAGATCTGACTCATTTGAAAAGACCCTGATGTTGGGAAAGATTGAGGGCAGGAAGAGAAGGGGACGACAGAGGATGAGATAGTCAGATGGCATCACCAACTCAATGGACATGAGTTTGGGTAAACTCCAGGAGCTGGTGATGGACTGGGAGGCCTGGCAGGCTGTGGTTCATGGGGTCGCAAAGAGTTGGACATGACTGAGCAACTGAACTGACTGACTGACCTTCTGATTTAGTCTTCATTTCTGAATTTTTTTTTACTCATATTTCTGTCATATATTATCTCATTCCTGATTTTTCGAATTTTTACTCTTTTTTCTGTGGTTCTCATTATTTATTATGTCATTTCATTTCTTTTAGCTGATTGAGAATAGGGATGATTTTCCTGATCCTTATTATTCTTATAATAACTTTTACAGGATATGAATGCCAGTCCTCACTGCGGCTCACTTCTACATAGATTAGTTTTCCTAAGCTTGTATGAAAGAAGAGACTCCTTTCTTAGCTTATTGATCCAGAGCTCCTTCTGCTGTATCTGTAGCATGTGAATGTACACACACACACACACACACACACACACACACACACACACACACCCTGTCTTTCTCCAATACAATCTTTCATTTTCCAAGATCTTTTGTTTCACCAAGTTCACCTGAGCCTTCTTTTTCCTTTTATCCTATCATGCCTGTTCTACTCAATTTGGATTCTACTTTCAGTAATTTCTTTCAGTCCTAGAAGGGAGAATTAGTTAGTCAGCTTTGAGAAGTATTTGGGTGCATCATATTTTGAATACCTTATACCTTACTATCAATGCCTTGTGCTCACTCTTGAGCTAGAATATGCAAAGAGTCCTTAGATGTCTACTGCTCTTCTTAAATTAATCCACCATGGTTTCCTGTGATATTAGAATTCTCCTAGTCTCAGTTTTATCCAACATCCCATTACTTCCCTCTGCTTTCTTTCACATAGATTTCAACATGGCACACACATAGCTGGTGGTTTGTCTCCAGCTTTCCAAATTGTGGGTTTATTATAGATATTATTGATGAGCATTGTTTTCGTATCCTAGTTCTCTGTTTCTACAGAAAAGTTTGAAGAAAGTCTTAAAAGTACACCATCATTATAATTTTCTTCAGTAAAATTTTAAGTCATCTACTAATACAATATCTGATAATTCTTTACCATGTTGGCAATAGATCCTTGTGTGCAATCTTAAGACTGTGAGAATCCTCAGAATCAGAATCCATTTTATCCCTCCATATTTGTCTTTCTACAAATGCTGTTTTATACCTAATGGTTTGCCAGGCTTCTGGGAAACTCATTTTATTGGCAAAAGTCTGGACTGAATAAAAGACATCTTTTAGGTTGTAATTAAATTCAGGGCTGTATTCTACATTCTAGTATAACTCTAGTCAATTTTCCTGTTTAGGTCATATGAGGGAAGCACATTAAGAATAAGAAAACAACATATGTTTTTAACATACTATATCTGTGGAATCATTTATCATGTATCCTTTTCATACTGGTTTCTTACACTTAGTAATATGTGTTAAGAATTCTAGCCACTATGGAAACTAGTTTGGAGACTCCTTAAAAAAAAACAAACAAACAAACCTGAAAGCTACCATATGATGGGGTCACAGGAGTTGGACACAACTTAGACACTAAACAACAACAAAAACTGTATTATCAGTGGTTTCCTGGGGTGACAGAGATGGGGCAATAAATAGCTTGTGTGTGCTAAGTTGCTTTGGTCATGTCTGACTCTTTGCAGCCCTATGTATTGTAGCCCACCATGCTCCTCTGTCCATGGGATTCTTTAGGCAAGAATACTGGAGTAGGCAGACATTCTCTTTTCCAGGGGATCTTTCTGACCCAGGAATCAAACCCACATCTCTTATGTCTCCTGCATTGGCAGACAGATTCTTTACCATTAGCATCACCTGGGAAGCCCCCTAACAAATAGCTTGAGTGCAGATAATTCTCAGGACAATGAAAATAATCTGTATAATCATATAATGATGTATTCTTGTCATTGGGCATTTGTCCAAACCCACAAAATGTACACCACACTACTGAGAATGAACCATAAGGGAAACTATGATCTTTGAAAAAAAAAAAAAAGAATAAAAAACAACAATAAAGAGTACAACACAAATCAAGGAATTCAATTCTCTTGTGCATGAATTAGTAATTATATAAAGTTACAATTTTATGGCAATATCTATAAGCTAACTCTGGTTCAAGTCATCTTAAATATATGAGAAAAAAGTTACTGAGAATTTATAATGTTCTGCACATTATATGTCCCAAGCGTTTTACACATTTTAGCTAATTTATTCCACACAGTGCTCTTTAGGGCATGCTTATGTTTATTATTTTATCCATATAGAATCTAAGGCACAGAGAATTTAAACAACTTGCCCATGATCATAGAGTTTTTAAGTAGTAGTGCCAAAATTCAAACTCAAGTAATCTTAACCCAAAGCTCATTATCTTAACTAGTATGTAGATATTTTTGCTGGGAAGGTATCATTTTAAAAGCAGTCAGTGTCCTCTACTTATTCCAACAAGTCAGTTATAAACAAGCCATTAAAATCTCCATGCCTCCCTGGCTTCTATTCTTTGATTATGGTGTAAAAACTACTCTATTAATTCCCATAAGTCAGGGATCAGAGGAAACGTTTTATGTGTGTGGAACATTATTATTGTCTAATAGTCATTGTATTTACTCCAAGAAGTATTTCTTCTATAAAGTGGATGGCTTCTGAAGACTTCTTATCCTTCAGAAGTCTTTGTTCATTATTCCACAACCTCCTCAGCAACAAATTCCTTTATACAGTTTCAACTGCTGCAAACACTATCATCTGAAGTTTATTATACGTGTGAGCTCATAAGTTCTTTAGATGAATCATCCCATTTAATCTCTGTAACAACACATAGGGGCAGGTAATAAAACTATCCCAGTTTTATAAAGAAGAAACAATTCACAGAGGTTTTAAAAATCACCCAGATCATGCTCCTAGTAAGTAGAACCTTACTCTTTTGGGTTCCATAATCACACCTCTTAATGCTTGCATTAAACTGACCTGGCGTGGTATAAAATGGTAGTGATATGTTTGTGGTGACAAAAATAAAAATACTAGCCCATGCAACTAATGCCATTCACCCAGAGTCAGAGAGGACTATGTGAGGAAGTAGATGCATTTTGATTTTTAGAGCCTTACTATCATGTCACCTGGCCTTTCCAGGTAGCTTGTCAGTAAAGAATCCGCTTGCCAGTGCAGGAAACACAGGTTCAATTCCTGAGTCAGGAAGATCCCCTGGAAAAGGAAACGGCAACCCACTCCAGTATTCTTGTCTGGGAAGTCCCATGGGCAGAGGAGCCTGACAGGTTATAACCATGTGGTTACAAAAATGTTGGACAC
Source organism: Neotragus moschatus (assembly GCA_006410615.1). Classification (NCBI taxonomy): domain Eukaryota; kingdom Metazoa; phylum Chordata; class Mammalia; order Artiodactyla; family Bovidae; genus Neotragus; species Neotragus moschatus. Next base: position 422,901 of record SJYA01002629.1, read on the forward strand.
GACTAACAACTAAACAACAGCAAGATAACTTTGCCTGCCATAGAGTCCAGCAGCTCAGTACATACTTATTTAAAGAACATAAAAAGGTATTTTTTTTTAGGTTAAGAAAAAATACTCTTCAAGCAAGATATCAAAGAGACATGTGCACTGTCATATTTATTCCAGCATTATTCACAGTTGCCAAGATACAGAAACAATTTAAGAGCCCATCACAGATGAACGGATAAAAATGTATATACACTTACACACACACAAACATACATACATTTAAATGTATACATATTTATCTGTATATATGTGTAATGTATATAGGTGTGTGTATTTGTATATATTAATATATATACACATACAAAATGAAGCCATTTATAACAACATGAGTGGACCTTAAGCACATCATACTAAATGAGAAGTCAGACAGAGAAAGGCAAGTACTGTACTCTGTTGTTGTTTAGTTGCTTGGGTCATGTCCAACTCTTTCCAATCCTGTGGACTACAGTCTGCCAGGCTCCTCCATCCATGGGATTTCCCAGGCAAGAATACTGGAGTGGGTTGCCATTTCCCTCTCCAAGAGATCTTCCCGACTCAGGGATCAAACCTGCATTTCCTGCATTGCAGGCAGATTCTCTACTGCTGAGCCATCAGGGAAGCCCATAACTACTGTATGATAGCACTTATATGTAGAATCTAAAAAAAGGTCAAACTTGTAAAAACAGAGTAAAATGGTGGTTACCAGGGGCTGAGGAGTGGAGGGATAGGACATGTACTTTTTTAATGGTACATTATAATGGGTAGTAAATAAGCCCTAGGATCTAATGCACAGTATATTGAATATAGACAATACTATATTACAATTATCAAACTTTCCAAGAGACAAGAAATAAATGTTTCCAACCACTAAAAGGAAAGGACACTTATCTAATGTGATAAAGGTACTAATTATCACTACAATGGCTATTAAAATTTACGTGTATCAAATGAACATGCTGTATACCTTAAATTTGGCTTCCCTGGTAGCTCAGATGGAAGAGCATCTCCTGCAATGCGGGAGACCTGGGTTCGATCCCTGGATGGGAAAGATCCCCTGGAGAAGGGAATTGCAACCCACTCTGGTATTCTTGCCTGGAGAATTCCACAGACAGAGGAACCTGGTGAGCTACAGTCTATGGAGTCACAAAGGGTCAGACATGACTGAGGATCTCACACACACACACCTTACATTTATACACTGTTAGAAGGAAACGGCTACCCATTCCAATATCCTGACCTGGAGAATTCAGGACTGTACACAGGCCATGGGGTTGCAAAGAGTCGGACATGACTGACTTTCACATATATCAAACATATTTTAATAAAAAGTAAAGAAAAATATCCTTCTTGATCATGCTGCTGCTGCTGCTGCTAAGTCGCTTCAGTCGTGTCCAACTCTGTGCCACCCCATAGACAGCAGCCCACCATGGGATCTTATCAATTTTTTACTCTCCTCCCTTCATACCCATTGTCAGTTTGTTTATTTATCTTAGCCAAAGGATTTTAAAGTCAAAGGCTTTATGGTCAGAAGGAGTACACAAACAAGTGAAATAGACTGAGTGAAGAGTTCAAACCATCCCCAAAGAAGCATATACTATTTGGCTTGTGGACAAAGAATGTCATCTGGCCTAGATAGTCAAGGTATACACCAAAGGAATGATTCCAAGAGCCCAGACTTGTGCATCATCCATAGTAAAATACTAAATTCACTAACTTGAGATATGTGGTTTTCTTTAATTAACATTAATCTTTTGATGTTCTGACTATCTAGTTTTTGTTGTAAAACTTCTACATATCCTGGCTCCTCCCCCGGATCTTCAGAGCAGTACCTCAGAGCTATATGAGGGGCTGTTTTCTGAGCTTAAGTCTTCAGCAGTCTGCCAAATAAAACATAAACCTCAACGTTTAGGTTGTGCATTTGTTTGCAGTCCACAAGCTATAGCCTAGTTTTGGAAAATGGATCCTTAAACTCTGAACATATTTAAGTGAAAATTACATATGAGCCACAGTCTTGTCAAATCTCAAATTTTTCTCCATGAGAATCCAGAAAACCAGATTTGATTATTAAATCTTCAGTTTTTAGGTGACTGACAACTAAGTTAAAAATGTTTAAATTCTATACTGTCTAGCAAAAAAATCTTTCGATCCCATGTTTTGCCAGGTCAGCATAGTCTTTAAAGAAATACACATGGATGCCTTTACCATAGGGGAATGAGAGGAAAAAAAAAAAGGATGAGAAAAGACTGATAGAAATAAGGCTGTCATTCTTTTACTGAATCTACCATGTACCAGGCCATGTGCTGGTTAACTGGGATACAATGGGGAATAAACCAGACAATATTCCTGCCTTAGTGAACCTTCAGAGTCTAGAATGGCAAACAGGCAAACAAACAGAAATTACACTATGGTAAGGCTAGCCACAGCCGTTCAGGGTGTGAGGCTCAGTCAAGACGGCATATCATTTGGACTTAACGAATACAGAATTTTTTCCTGAGAAAAGCAGCAGTACAGCTGAGACTTTAAAAATGAGAGAATTACTAACTATGGAGTTATTAGGTATCATTAGTTTTAATCAGATTCCAGGCATACTGCTAACACATTCAATGCTTATAACATGTTATGAATAAGTTAGACGATGAGGATGTGATGATGGTCACCACACCTTTGCAGATGGGGAAACATAAATGTAAGAAACACAGCTAACTAGTAGCCAAGCTAGGAGTCAATTAGATTTGATTCAAGCGTGTCTGACTCCAAACTTCAAGCATGTTCATAACAATTATTAGATTGATGTTTATGGAGCATTCACCATGTGTCCATCACTTTTCTAAATGTTCTGCTGCTGCTGCTGCTGCTGCTAAGTCACTTCAGTCGTGTCCGACTCTGTGCGACCCCATAGATGGCAGCCCACCAGGCTCCCCCATCCCTGGGATTCTTCAGGCAAGAACACTGGAGTGAGTTGCCATTTCCTTCTCCAATGCGTGAAAGTGAAAAGTGAAAGTGAAGTCGTGTCCAACCCTTAGCGACCCCATGGACTGCAGCCTACCAGGCTCCTCCATCCATGGGATTTTCCAGGCAAGAGTACTGGAGTGGGGTGCCATTGCCTTCTCCACTAATATGGATTTATTCCTCATGTTAGAAAATCTCATGAAAATCTTCTGAGATACTGTTATTGTTTCCATTTTCTGGATGAGGACAGTAAGGCTCACAGAGATGCAGCTCTTTTCCTATAGTGTTACCCAACTAGTTAGTGTAGACCTAGGACTGGAACTCAAGGAGGACTGTTCTTAAACACTGGGCAAGAGGATGGTGGGCAGGAGGAGGGCAATGAGTGTTCTAGATGGAGAGAATCCCATATGTATAGGCATGGAGTTAAAATGATATGACCCACAGCAGGGATTTTTTTTTCAAGTCTAACATGCCTGGATCTGACAAGAGAAAGTTTTGAAGCACAGTTTGATATTCAACTTGGGTACAAAATTGAGAGTTTATAGGGTTTAATATGCTTTTTTTTTTTCCTAGTAAGTGCTTGGAGAGCTTCACTGTCAGATGGGAACAGATGATGGGACACCAGTTTCAGCTTAATTCCATCTGCTGATGTGCCTAGGAAAATTATTTTTCTGTTCTTAATGGGCAGGAGTTTGGAATACCAAAATACTTGTACATTGGAGTCTGGTTTCCAAGAATCTAGGTTATCAAAGGCATCATTTCTTAACAAAGAGGCTCTTAACTTTTAATTCCATTTGGCCAGTGCTTCCTCCCTATCTCCTTCTCCAGAGAACATTTAGTCCCCCAGTTGAAGGCACCGATGTAGAAGGCAGGGTTCTCACCCAGGAAATTGTGAAACATAATGCCCTAAATCCATGTGGTAACACCATGAGCTTGTCAGCATGTGGCCCATTTGGGGGATTTTTTTTTTTTTCCCTCTTTATGCAGCATTTAAAACATGTAAGAGAATCTAAGCCCAATGAAGAGGGAAGAGGAAGATGAAAACCTAATCCTCCCTGTATAATAAAGACAAAATTCAAGACTTTTGTAAAAGAGGATAAGGCAGATTTTTTTCCCTTTATGTGTGCTTTTGATTTTTCAAGAACTACATGTGGTATTTCTATAAAGATGAACAAATTAACCAGGTGGTTGTTAACCAAGGGTAGGGTAACTAGGTGTTTAGTTCTCCCTGTGCCACTGACCTGCTTGGGAATGTTGAGAAACTAAGTCTCCCTCTAATAGCCTGTTCTCTTATTCTGTATGCTACTTGGCTGTGCCTTTGCAGGGAGCTGGATGTATTTCTGATGTATCATTGTTGCCCTCCACAGCAGTATATAACACTGCTCCACCAGGATATCTTGAAGGTCAACTTCAAATATCCAGTGGCTCTATGACTTAGGCAAAGGGGGAAAAAAAAAAAATTCTGTGGCAGTTTGGAAAAAAATATTTTTGAATCCAAAGGAAAAACACATTCTATAAAACACTGAATTTCTGGCTGTAGTACACACTGAACACTCTATTAATTAACTTCTTATCTGGCTTCTTGGTATGGAGCCTTTATTTATAAACCAATTTCTCCTGAAGGTAGAGTGAATCGAAGGTTCAATTTTAATCATGAAAAACCTGAGTGTACCTAGTTATAAATTCTCAATTGAACTCCAAGGAAGGCAGTGTGTAGCCCTAGGTAATATGGAGTCAACTTCAGGTAACAGGAGGTGACAGAGCTGGGTTGGGTGTGTATAAACCATGCCGATGGCCTGTGATTAAGCAACAAGTCTGTCTAGTTGCTATATTCTGCCTGAGAAAATGTGAATGGTGTGTCTGATTGTCCAATTTCTATGATGCTTTGGAGGAAGTATCAACACTAATAACTAAATATGTAGCGATGACTCACTAAGTACCAGGCATGGTACTTTTGTTCAGTCTTTGTTTTAATAAATACGTATTGAACGCTTACCATCTGCTCAGACATCCTTTTTGGCAGCTGAGATACATCAGTGAATAAGTAAGCAAGATCTCTGTCCTCAAAGAACTTAGAGTTGTAATAAATAAACTATAAGTAATAATAAACAAGTAAACCAAATAGCATATGAGAAGATGATAAGTGCTAGAGTAGATTAAAGGGGATCTAGCGTGCTGATGGGAGCTAGAAGCTGGGCTACTGTTGCCACTTGGGAATGACCCTGAAAGATCTAGAAAATAAAACAATCAAAGAGAAACTCCTTTGAATTCTGTGTCTTAGTCTGAGTTCTCTGACAGTAAATCACAAGAACTTGGGTACAGGTAGTTTATTGTAATATGATCGCAGAAAGCAGAAGTGAGGAAGTGAAAACAATTTGCAAAAGAAAAAGCAACACAAATGAATATATTATGAAGGTTGTTGATTTTAAGCAACAAGAAGTGGATTCTTTTAATGAGAAGTATCCAGAATCTCAGGGCTTCCCTAGTGGCTCAACAGTAAAGAATCTGCTTGCAATGCAAGAGGCAGAGGAGATGCAGGCTTGATCCCTGGCTTGGGAAGATTCACTGGAGGAGGAAACGGCAACCTATTCCAGTATTCTTACCTGAAAATTCCAGGGACAGAGGTGCCTGGTGGGGTACAGTCCATGTGGTCACAGAGTCAGACTTGAATGAGCACACACTCACATATCCAGAATTCCTTCCAGGACTATTCATGTGAAGGCCAAAGGATGGGATATTTAGCCAGTCTCCCTGAATGAGCATTTTACGCAAGGATGTTAACTCTTGAAATTCTGTACTGTACCTGTATATAGGTTAAATGAGTCCTCTGGCCCTGGAGAAAACTCTGAGGCGTAAGAGCTGAAAGATAATGGCAAGCCCTTGAGGTAGAACACTGAACTTGCATGACACTGCTTCCCACACTGCAGCTGAAATAAAAGACACATCAAGGGCAGATAAGGCAAGCCACCCAATTCTCTCTCAGGACTCCATTTAGGAGCATCTAAGATAAAGTCAGTGACAAGGGAATTTGGAAAATGTACCTCAGTCCCAGGACTAGATCAATGAGCAGAGTTTCAGAGAGCAGACTTGAGGCTAAGAGTCATTAGGTAAACCACATAAGATGCTGAGTAAACACTGGATATGTAAATTAGGAGATCTCAGATGGAGGCATGCATGCATCGGGGTGGTATTCAAAGCCAAGGTGGGATGAGATCAACAAAAAGTATGAATAGAGAGAGTAGAGTGTACGCAGAATGAGCAACCCCAATCATTAAGAGGATGGGAAGAAGAAGAGCAATCAGTCAGGGAAACAGAAGAAAAAAGCAAGAGAAGGTTGTGTCCTAGAGCAGAGATCCCTACTTCTTCAGCACCAGGGACTAAAAGCAGAGATATTACTTTGTCAACAAAGGTCTGTCTAGTCAAAGCTATGGTTTTACCAGCAGTCTTGTATGGATATGAGAGTTGGACCATAAAGAAAGTTGAGCACCGAAGAATTGATGCTTTTTTTATGTTAATCCTTTTTTATATATAAATTTATTTATTTTAATTGGAGGCTAATTACTTTACAATATTGTATTGGTTTTCCCATACATCAACATGAATCCGCCACGGGTGTACACGTGTTCCCCATCCTGAACCCTCC
>SJYA01002630.1:0-21989 GCA_006410615.1 Neotragus moschatus
CAGGCTCATGGTGTAACCCCAGGTCCTGGTGTAACTTTAAAACATATATTTTGCTATTAGAGGGCTGTTAATCCTACGGAATCCTAAATGTCATTAATAACTCACCTAGCCATACAGAAAGAGGTCAAGCTGTATCACCGGGGCAAACTGTTACACCACAAATGGAATGGTCAGTCTGAGGTCTGAGATGGGGGAAATGTCAGCTTGGACAAGGTGGTCTCACCATGTGTNTTAAAACATATATTTTGCTATTAGAGGGCTGTTGATCCTACAGAATCCTAAATGTCATTAATAACTCACCTAGTCATACAGAAAGAGGTCAAGCTGTATCACCGGGGCAAACTGTTACACCGCAAATGAAATGGTCAGTCTGAGGCCTGAGATGGGGGAAATGTCAGCTGACAAGGTGGTCTCACCATGTGTCCCCTGGGCAGTGACTGAATTTGCTCAAGTAACAGCATTTATTGGGAAGCAGACTTTGGTCCCAAAACAAGCCTTCCCTGTATAGGGAGCATGCAGGTCTCTAAAGCTGTTCAAAGACGTGTGTGTGTGTGTGTGTGTGTGTGTGTGTGTGTGTGTGTGTGCGTGTTAGTTGCTCAGTTGTGTCCAACCCTTTGCAACCCCAGGGACAATAGTCCACCAGGATCTTCTGTCCATAGAATTCTTCAGGCAAGAATAATGGGCAGCCATTCCATTCTCCAGGGGATCTTCCTAACCCAGGGATCAAATTTGGGTCTCCTGCATTGCAGGCATAACAAAGATCATTGCCTTAAGTAACATGATAATGAATGTCCCCTATAGTTAGACTAGAAGAAAGGAAATAACTAAATATTCAATCAATCCTCATCTATGAAAATAATGGTCAAGTTAACAGATTATACTTAACGTACTTCACATATCTGAAAATTAAAGAATCATCCTGTAATGCGCCTCATTGTTACTTATTAGAGAAATGCAAATCAAAACTTCAGTGAGGAGCTTTGACTAAAGACTTTTGTCAGCAAAGTGATTGTCTCTGCTTTTCAAAACGCTGTCTAGGTTGGTCATAGCTTTTCTCACAAGGAGCAAGTGTAATCTGCCAGGCTTCTCTGTCCATGGAATGGACATTCTTCTCCAGTCAAGAATACTGGAGTGGGTCGCCATTCTCTTCTTCAGGGGATTTTCCCGACCCAGAGATTGAACCTGAGTCTGTATTTCTGTATTTCGTATGTGAACATATAGGTGCATCTACTTATAGAATTTTCTGTTTCATATATGAAGATATAACTGGTTATTTCACATATGAAAATAAAATTTTCTCTATTTTATGTATGAAAATATAGGGGTGCACATTTGTAGAGTCAACTTGTTCGCTATTGTTCCTTAACCAACAGAATCAAAATTTGACTATAATTTATAATGTTACTAAATCTTACAACTTGGCTTGGTAAATGTGAGTTTTGCCTCGATTTCTAGGGCAATAATAGTTCTCAAAATTCAGTGTGCTCCTGTGTTTCAGAATCACCTGGAGGGCTTGTGAACTCAAATTGTTCCAGAGCTCCTGGTTTAGTAGATTTGCAAATACCAGTCCAGGGATCAGAATGAAAATCTTTGTGCCTTTTGAGTAATGCTTTTAAAGATGTAAAATAACTTTTCTAAATCGAGATAATCTAAATTATCTTACATCTTAATACATACAAAAGTCTTAAATTGAAACTAGAAGATTGCTAAGTGGCTTCTATTATAGGGCACTGTGAACTGAAATCAACATATAGGCATCAAAAATAATGTTAAAGTGTCTTGTCAGAGAACACTGACGGAAGCAACTTAACTTTAAGAAAAGCATGTTTTTTTCTGTAGATTAATTGGCTTGACTTGGCTAATTCTTTATGAAACAAAAAAGTAAAATTACTATATGTGATTTTTTAAACTCTCATCAAAGTTAGCTTCTTGATGGAATCTTTCCTATCTTCTATTTTAAAAAATATTCCATTTTTATTTTCTAACTTTTTTCTTTTTGATTATTTTTGTGTTTGTAACCAGACATCAACCATTTTTTAAATTGAAGTATAGTTGATTTATATGACTATATTTGTCTTGGTTGTACAACATAGTGACTCAATGTTTTTAATGGAATATACATCATGTAAGGGTATTAAAAATAATGGCTATACTTCCACTACTTTACACGATAACCTTAGAGCTTATTTATTTCACACCTAGTGGTTTGTACCCCTTAATCCCATATCCTGTCTTGTCCCTCCACCTCCAGCCTTCCTCTCCCTGCTGGCAGCCACAGTTCTCTGTATCAGTGAGTCTGTTTTTGTTTCATAGGTACTTTCACATTTTAGATTCAACATGTAAGTCATATCACATAGTATTTGTCTTTGTCTTTATGATTTATTTCACTTAGTATGTTAATCTCTAGGTTCATGTTGCTGAAAATAGCATTATTTAATCTTTTCTACATTTTATATATGAAACTATTGATATGTAAAAATGAAATTTTCTACAGATCACATTTTTAAATATCAGTATATCTTTCATATATGATAATAAAATATTTTGTATTTCACAAATGAAAATATTAGTGCATATTTCATATATGAAAGTAGAACTTTCTGTACTTCTCATGTGAATTTATTCATGCATATTTCAATAAAACAATTTTCTGAACTTCACATATGAAAATATCACTACATATTTCACACATGAATATAGAATTTTCTGTACTTCAGAATATATAAGTGCATATTTCTCTAATGAAAATAGAAGTTTCTGTTCACAGGTGGAGATATTGGTGCGTATTTCATATATGAAAACACAGGTACATACAGTCGTAGCGTGAACTCCTTTGCTATTGTTCTTTATACAAAAGAATCAAAAATTTACCATAACTTATAATGATACTAATTCTTACAACTTGGACTTGGTAAAACGTATGTTTTTCTGGCACTTATAGGGCAATAGATCTCAAACTTCACTGCGCTTCAGTGCTTCAGAACCACCTAGAGGGGTTATGAACTCAAGTCGTCAGACCTCAGTTCCAGAACTTCTGATTTAGTAGATTTGCAAATACCAGTCCAGAGGCCATAATGAAAATCACTGGGCCTTTTGAGTAATGCTTTTAGAGACTTAAGATAGTTCTTCTAAATCAAGTATACTGTCTTACATCTTAATACATACAAAAGTCTTAATTTGAAACTAGAAAATTGCTAATTTACTTCTATTTATATGGCATTGTGAAATAAAATCAATATGTAGGCATCAAAAATAACATTAAATAAAGTTTTTTTCAGAGAACACTGACAAAAGCAACATAACTTTCAAAAAACCATATTTATTTTGTAGTTAGATTAATTGGCTTGGCTTGACTGATTTGTGAAACAAATTTTAAAAGACTAAAACTATATGATTATTTAAAATCTCATCAAAATTAATTTCTTGATGGAATCTTCTATTTTTAAAAAAGTACCCAGTTTTATTTTGCTGACTTTTTTTGTTGACTATTTTTTGTGTTTGTAGCTAGCTATCAACTGTATTTTTTAACTGAAGTACAGTTGATTTACATTCATATGTTTGTTTTGGGTGTACAGCATAGTGATTCAATATTTTTATGGAATGTACTCTATTTAAAGGTATCACAAAATAGTGACTATATTTCACTCTGCTGTATACTATATTGTAGTAGCTTATTTCTTTTACCGATAGCAGTGTGTGTCTCTTACTCCCTTACCCTATCTTGCCCCCCCCCACCTCCCTCTCTGCACTGGTAACTATCAGTTGTCTGTACAGTGAGTCAGTTTCAATGCAGGAGACACGGGTTCGATCCCTGGGTCAGGAAGAGCCCCTGGTGGAGGAAATGGCACTCCACTCCAGGATTCTTGCCTGGAGAATCCCATGGATGGAGGAGCCTGGTGGGCTACAGTACATAGGTCGCACAGAGCTGGACACGCCTGAGTGACTGATTGACTAAACAGCAGCCCCTGTTCTAAGGTGCATATATTGCCCTGAACCAGCTAACTCCCCCATCCCCCTACATTTCTTTTTGGTAACCCTGCGTTTCTTTTCTAAGTCTGTTGATCTGTCTCTCTTTTGTAAAGACCTTCATTTGCATCCATGTTTTGATTCCCCAGAAGTGACATCATGCAATACTTGTCTGTCCCTGTCTCCCTTACTTCACGTGGAATGATCATCTTGACCTTCTTTTCTGTGGCTGGGCTTGGAATTATTTCCTACTTCTTTATGGTTGAGAAACATTGCTTTGGGTATATGTACCCCACCGTGTATCCATTCTTCTGTATTTCATCAGTTAGCTTGCTTGCCAGCCTTGGCTGTTGTACCTTGTGGGGCAGAGATGGCAGGCATCCCCTCGGCTTTTAAATTTTTGAATTTCTCCAGATTTATGCCCAGACATGGGCTTGCTGGGTCCTGAAGGACTCCTGTGTTATTTTTTAAACGAACCTGCATGTCTTCTCCCTACCAGATTGCCGGGGTCCAGCCCCGGCGGGTCNACAAAAGTCTTAGTTTTGAAACTAGAAGATTGCTAAGTGGCTTCTATTGTAGGGCACTGTGAACTGAAATCAACATATAGGCATCAAAAATAATGTTAAAGTGTCTTGTCAGAGAACACTGACGGAAGCAACTTAACTTTAAGAAAATCATGTTTTTTTCTTTAGATTAATTGGTTTGACTTGGCTAATTCTTTATGAAACAAAAAAGTAAAATTACTATATATGATTTTTTAAACTCTCATCAAAGTTAGCTTCTTGATGGAATCTTTTCTATCTTCTATTTTAAAAAATATCCCATTTTTATTTTCTAACTTTTTTCTTTTTGATTATTTTTGTGTTTGTAACCAGACATCAACCATGTTTTAAATTGAAGTATAGTTGATTTATATGACTATATTTGTCTTGGTTGTACAACATAGTGACTCAATGTTTTTAATGGAATATACATCATGTAAGGGTATTAAAAATAATGGCTATACTTCCACTGCTTTATGCGATAACCTTAGAGCTTATTTATTTCACACCTAGTGGTTTGTACCCCTTAATCCCATATCCTGTCTTGTCCCTCCACCTCCAGCCTTCCTCTCGCCGCTGGGAGCCGCAGTTCTCTGTATCAGTGAGTCTGTTTTTGTTTCACAGGTACATTCATTTGTGTCACATTTTAGATTCAACATGTAAGTCATATCACATGGTATTTGTCTTTGTCTTTATGATTTATTTCACTTAGTATGTTAATCTCTAGGTTCATGTTGCTGAAAATAGCATTATTTAATCTTTTCTACATTTTATATATGAAAATATTGATATGTGAAAATGAAATTTTCTACAAATCACATTTTTAAATATCAGTATATCTTTCATATATGATAATAAAATATTTTGTGTTTCACAAATGAAAATATTGGTGCAAATTTCATATATGAAAGTAGAATTTTCTGTACTTCTCATGTGCATTTATCCATGCATATTTCAGTAGGAAAACAGAATTTTCTGAACTTCACATATGAAAATATCACTACATATTTCACACATGAATATAGAATCTTCTGTACTTCAGAATATATAAGTGCATATTTCTCTAATGAAAATAGAAGTTTCCGTTTCACAGGTGGAAATATTGGTGCGTATTCCATATATGAAAACACAGGTACATACATTTGTAGCGTGAACTCCTTTGCTATTGTTCTTTATACAAAAGAAGCAAAATTTTACCATAACTTATAATGATATTAATTCTTACAACTTGGACTTGGTAAAACGTGTGTTTTCCTGGCACTTATAGGGCAATAGATCTCAAACTTCACTGAGCTTTAGCTTCAGAATCACCTAGAGGGCTTAGGAATTCAAATTGTCAGACCGCAGTTCCAGAACTTCTGATTTAGTAGATCTGCAAATACCATTCCAGGGGCCATAATGAAAGTCACTGGGCCTTTTGAGTAATGCTTTTAGAGACCTTAGATAGTTCTTCTAAATCAAGTATACTGTCTTACATCTTAATACATACAAAAGTCTTAATTTGAAACTAGAAGATTGCTAATTTACTTCTATTTATATGGCATTGTGAATTAAAATCAATATGTAGGCATCAAAAACAACATTAAATAAAGTGTTTTTCCAGAGAACACTGACAAAAGCAACATAACTTTCAAAAAACCATATTTATTTTGTAGTTAGATTAATTGGCTTGGCTTGACTGATTTGTGAAGCAAATTTTAAAAGACTAAAACTACTTTATATGATTATTTAAAATCTTATCAAAATTAATTTCTTGATGGAATCTTCTATTTTTAAAAAATACCCAGTTTTATTTTGCTGACTTTTTTTGTTGACCATTTTTTGTGTTTGTAGCTAGCTATCAACTGTATTTTTTAACTGAAGTACAGTTGATTTACATTCGTATGTTTGTTTTGGGTGTACAACATAGTGATTCAATATTTTTATGGAATGTACTCTATTTAAAAGTATCACAAAATAAAGACTATATTTCACTCTGCTGTATACTATATTGTAGTAGCTTATTTCTTTTACTGATAGCAGTACTCCCCTACCCTATCTTGCCCCCCCACCTACCTCTCTGCACTGGTAACTATCAGTTCTCTGTACAGTGAGTCAGTTTCAATGCAGGAGACACGGGTTCGATCCCTGGGTCAGGAAGAGCCCCTGGTGGAGGAAATGGCACCCCACGCCAAGATTCTTGCCTGGAGAATCCCACGGATGGAGGAGCCTGGTGGTCTACAGTCCACAGGGTCGCACAGAGCTGGACACGACTGATTGACTAAACATCAGCAGCCCCTGTTCTAAGGTGTACATATTGCCCTGAACCAGCTAACTACCCCGTCCCCCCACATTTCTTTTTTGGCACCCCTGCGTTTCTTTTCTAAGTCTGTTGATCTGTCTCTCTTTTGTAAAGACCTTCATTTGCATCCATGTTTTGATTCCCGAGAAATGACATCATGCGATACTTGTTTGTCCCTGTCTCCCTTACTTCACGTGGAATGATCTTTTCTGTGGCTGGGCTTGGAATTATTTCCTACTTCTTTATGGTTGAGAAACATTGCTTTGGGTATATGNCCGCAGTCAGGAGGCCTCAAGCAATCACATGCTCAGCTGTAAGAGTCCTGCAGGCAGGCTAGAAAGCCAACAGAGGGGTTTTTGGATTGAAACACTCCCTGAGTTGACTTTTTCCAGAGAATGCCAGAAGAGTGGAAACGCAGGCAGATTCTTATTTTTGGGGGAGTGGGTACTTGCTCAGGAAATGCCAGGGGGAAAACCCTGAGATTTGACTCATCCTTGCCCATCAAAATCTCTGCATGACCTTGTCACGGGTGGGATTCCTCACGCTGGCTCCCAGCATCGAAGGACTCCTGTGTTATTTTTTAAACGAACCTGCATGTCTTCTCCCTACCGGATGAACCTATGTACATTACGATCAACAGTGCAGGAGGGCTCCCTTGCCTCCACACCCTCTCTAGCATTTATTCTTATGAAATACTTTTATTTGCCCATTTTTCTGGTTGCACTGGGCCTTTGTCACTGAGCTCAGGCTTTCTCTGTCTGCAGCGAGCGGGGCTGCTCTCTAGCTTCACCGTGCAGCTTCTCCTTGTGGTGGCCTCTGGCGCAGAATGTGGGCTCCGGAGCACCGGGCTTCTGCCTCCCGCATTTGCAGGCGATTCTTAACCACGGCACCACAGGTAAGTCCTAGCATTTTTTTTTCTAGCATTTATTCTTTAAGATGTTTTGAAATGGCCATTCTGACCAATGTCAGTGGTTAGCTTGTTGGACTTTGAGTCTAATAATTAGTGATGCTGAGCATCTTTTCATGTGCCTAAGTGCAATCTGAAGGCCTTCCTCTGAGAAATACCATCTTCGATCTTTGGCCCATTTTGTTCTTGGGATGTATTTATTTTTGATATTGAGTTGCATGAGCTGTTTGTATGTTTTGGAGATGAATTCCTGTGGGTATCTTGGTTTGCAAACCTTTCTTCCTATTCTGAGGGTTGTGCTTGTCTCTTGTTTAGGGTTTCCTTTGGTAGGCAAATGGTTTTAAGGGTAATGAAATCCCATTTTCTGATTTATGGTTTATTTTTCATTATTCTGAGAGGTAGATCCACAACAAACTTCCTGCATTTTCTGTCAAATCATGTCCCATTTATATTTTTCTCAAGAATTTCATAGTATCCATCATTACCTGTAGATATTTGTAGTATATTTGCTTTGTGTATGGTGTTAGGAAGTTTTCTAATTTCATTCTTATTTTCATGTCTGCAGGAACCCTCACTGTGTCATCCACAGTGGCTGTTACCAATTTACAGCCCAAGCATCAGTGGAGGAGTGTTCCCTTGTCTGCACAGCCTCTCCAGCGCTACTGTTTGTAGAGTGTTTGGCAATAGCCATTCTGACCAGTGTGATGTAATGCCTTGCTGTAGTTCAGATTTCTATTTCTCTAATATTTAACGATATTGACATCATTTCGTGTGTTTTTTTTTAAAAAGGTGTGAATTACACTTATATCTTGAAATTTGCTTCTTTAATGCCTNAGCAGCAGCAGCAGCAGCAGCAGCAGCAGCAGGCCTTGTGAATGGAGGTGAGGAAAGCAAGATGTTTAAGTTGTAGTTACAGGAAATGTCCACAAGGCGACAGCATTGTTTCTTGCCAATTCTGGTTCTTCAGGCAAACTGAGCCTTTGGGAAAGTTGGCTTCCAGGGCTGTGAATTCGAGTGAAATGAGCCAGGGCAAACACCCAAGGCCTTGGGTCTCACTGCTTCTTTCCCTTAAGGCTTCACCCCTCTCTTTCAGATTCATCCCATTCTGGGCCACCACTCCCCGCTGAGGTGCCTAGGAGGCTGCACTCTCAGGAAGGAGGCTTCAGCTGGGGACCCCAGCACCAGTGGACCTGAAGGAAGGTGACTTTTCCAAGGTCCTCGTGGCCAGAGGGTCGGTTCACCATCCTTTAGATGCACTAAGGTCTATGGTCCCATAAACCTTGCACTAAGGCCAGGGCAAACCAGATGGTACATGTTGAAGAGGAGGCTCAGGGAAGGGCACCCAGCCCGACTGTCTGGACCCGTCTCCACCCACTCATAGGACCCAAGCCTGCTCAGGTTCCAGGGGCTGAAAAGCAGCCCGTGTCAGGGAGATAGGAGGGGATAAAATAGACATCGCTCTCTTCTTTTCGTTAGTCTCACGTGGATGCTACGTTGGCCTGCATTTGATTGGCAGTGTTGTGCTTGCTGTCAGTGAGCAGACTCCTGTTTCAGTTACGACATTTACATACAGCATATCTGTTCTCCAAGTCTTTGCCATAGAGATTATTGAACAAGGTCAAGTAGCCTCTCTGGGCTGAATATTACGTCCTTCTGGTGTATCTATTCTGAGTGTATGCAACACCAAGGACTGTAACCCACTATGTTCCTCTTTCCATGGAATTCTCCAGGCACAAATACTAGAGTAGGTAGCCCTTCCCTTCTTTTGGGGATATTTTGGCCCCAGGCATTGAATCCAGGTCTCCCTCATTGCCTTCATATTATTTACCCTTTATGTCACCAGGGAAGCCCATAGTATCTCTTAGAGATAGAGTTTACATACATATATATATATATATATGTGGAAGGAAGAAGGAGATAATCCTTGTGAATTATCTGTTACAGATTCAGATTTTTGTGTGTATGTTATACAGATACAAATTTCTATGTGTATGTAAGAGATACAAATTCCTGTGTATATGGTATTGCTGATTTCCAAATGTATCCCTGGCCTTTATTGTTTCTTTTTTTGGGACATTTCTTGTTTATGTTTGAATTTTCCTAGTCTCGTTCTGTGTCGCAAATTAGTTCCTTAGCATCTCTTTTTTAATTTGCCTCAAAGGAACATGATACGCTACTTTCTTCCCTGTCTGGCTGATTAAATTCAGTGCATGCTCATCCAGGCTCCATTCTTGTGGCCACCTGGAGCATAGCTTCATATTGTCAGCGCCGCTTTTTCGTGGCTGAGTAGTAGTCCATTGTATTTATGTATGACATTTTCCTTAAGCTTTAATCTGTCAGGACATTGTCTGGTTCTGTGTCTTGGCTATTGTAAGCAGTGCAGCAGTGAATGCTGGGGTGCATGAATCTTTTTGAATGATGGTTTTTCTCTGCACATTGACCCAGGTGAAGATGTCAGATACTAGGCTTAGCTTGTTGGAAAGGTTTTTTGAGGGTTTTTTTGGCATGCTCAAATTGTCTTTTCTAAGGGATGTTGGCAATGTCCATTCTCACCAACCATGTAGTGGAGTTCAAACATCCCCCGGCTTTCTCCTGCGTTTACTGTTCATACACCTGTGATGATGTCCATTTGGACAGGTGGGATTTGATTTCTTGCTGTTGGTTTGATTGCCATTCCCCCTGTAATATTTAAGGACGTTGATCATCATGTGCTGTGGCTGTTTGGGGTTTTTTTTTTCCATAAAGAATTTAGGATCCTTACCCGTCAGAATTGGCTGCTTGAATGTCAGTTCTGTTTGGGATATATCTCTGCACCACCTGCCCAAGATCTTTCCTGAGGGCAGCTTGTCATTAACAGCCCCCCAGGCCTTGGGAGTTGGAGGTCCAAGTGGGCACTGCTGGTCAAGTTGTAATTACAGGAAATGTCCACAAGGCAAGAGCAGTTCTGCATGCCCAACTCTTATTCCCCTTGCAAGGAGATCCTTAGGGAAAATCAGCTTCCTGGGCTGTGAATTGTAGTGGAAAGTGCCTGAGGAGACACTCAAGGGTGTGGCCTCAGTACTTCTTCCCCCTAAAGCTTCACCCCTCCCCTCTAGACTCCTCCCAGCCTGGGCCACAGCACCCCGCTGAGGGGCCAAGGAGGCTGCACTCTCAGGAAGGCAGCTTGAATTGGGCACCAGAGCACCAGGAGACCTAAAGTCTAGGTGACTTTCCAAGGTCCTGGAGGTCAGAGGGTTGGGCCACCATCCTTTAGGTGCCGGGGACTCTGTTCCCAGCCAAGCAAACCAGACAGTACAGGTTTGGGGGGGGGGGACTCTATTACCAGCACCCTGCCAGCGGTCCATACCCCATCCAGTCCAGCATGGGCACCCACACCTGCTCAGGGGCTGGGGATGGGATAGAGCCCAAGTCAGGGAGGCTGGAGGGAACAAATGGGCATTCGTTTCCTTCTTTTACTTTTCTTTAATCTCCATTTTTGTGCTTCTTGTTAGTGTACAGCCGCCTGATTCAATTTTGACACATAATATAGCCTATCCCTTCTTTGGGGATTCTTTTGCCATAAAATTTATTACAGAAAGTTGATCCAAGTTCCTTTGCTGAAAATCATGTCCTGGATTATCTATTAGACATACAGATTTTTTGTGTTTGTGAAAGGGAAGAAGGGAGGAGCTAATCCTTGTGAACTGCCTATTACAGCGGTAGGTCTCTTTGTATAGGTTAGAGATACAGATTCCTGTGTATATTTGAAAGGAAGAAGGGAAGTAAAGATGACCCTTGTGGATTATCATTGTCGCTGTTGTTCAGTTGGCCAGTCATGTCCGACTCTTTGAGACCCCATGGACTGCAGCACGCCAGGCATCTTGGCCCTGACCATCTCCTGGAGTTTGCCCAAGTTCATGTCCATCACCTTGGTGATGCCATCCAGCTATCTCACCCTCTGACACCCTCTTCTCCTTCTGCTCTCAATCTTTCCCAGCATCGGGGACTTTTCCAACGAGTTGATTGTTTGCATCAGATGACCAGAATCCTGGAGCTTCAGCATCAGTCCTTCCAATGAGTATTCAGGGTTGTTCTCCTTTAAGATTGACTGCTGTGATGTCCTTGCTGTCCAAGGGACCTTCAGGAGTCTCCTCCAGTGCCACGGTTTGAAGGCGTCAGTTCGTTGGAGCTCTGCCTTCTTTATGGCCCAGCTCTCACAACCACACGTGACCAATGGGGAGACCACAGCCCTGACTATACAGACATTTGTCAGCAGAGTAATGTCTCTGTAATGCCATTAGAGTGGTATCATCCACATATATGAGACGGTTGATGTTTCTCCCGCTTATCTTGATTCCAGCTTGTAACTCAGCAGCTCGGCCTTTCTCACGATGTGCTCAGTGTATAGGTAAACAAGCAGGGTGACAGCAGTCGGCCCTGTCACCCTCCTTTCTCAATCTTGAACCCATCGGTTGTTTCATGCAGGCTTCTAACTGTTGCTTCTTGACCCTCATATAGGTTTCTCAGGAGACAGGGAAGGTATTCCCGTCTCTCTGAGTTGTCCACAGTTTGTTATGATCCACACAGTCAAAGGCTTTAGTGTAATCAATGAAACAGAAGTGGTACTTTTCTGGAATTCCCTTGCTTTCTCTATGATCCAGGAATGTTGGCAATTTGGTCTCTGGTTCCTCTTCCTTTTCTAAACCAGCTTGGACATCTGGAAGTTCACAGTTCACATAATGCTTTGCATGCAAGGAAGATTTTAAGCATGATCTTACTAGCATGGGAGATGAATATAACTGTCCGATAGCACGTCTTTATTGCTGCCCTTCTTGGGAACTGGCATGAGGACTGACCTTTTCCAGTCCTGTGGCCACTGCTGGGCTTTCTGGATTTGCTGACACATTGAATGTAGCACATCAGTGGCATCGCCCTTTAGGTTCCCAGTAGCTCTATGGAATGCCACGGCGACCACTAGCTTTATGGAACGCCCCGGCGACCACTAGCTTTTGAAACAGCGGTTCATGAGTTTCTCATGGCAAGTATACTGGGGTGGTCTGCCATTCCCTCCTCCAGTGGATCACGTTTCGTCAGAACTCTCTGGTATGACCCATCCTTCTTGTGTGGCCCTGCACGGCGTGGCTCATCGCTTCATTGGGTTATACAAGCCCCATGGACATGACAAGGCAGCGATCCATGAAGGGGGGTTATCATTACAAATTCCTGCCTATATGTTTTTCGAGACCTCTGATTTTATCCCTACTCCTTTATTGTTACTTTTTCGAGACTGATTCTTTGTGTTTGAGTTCTCAGGAATTTTTTTGTGTATTTTAAATTGGTTCCTTTGTAAATTTTTAAAATTTTCCCTGTAAAGGAGGTCAAATTCTTTTGTCTTCCTCTGTCTAGCTGACTTCATTCAATGTATGATCCTCCAAGATCCACTCTTGTTGTGACTGATGTCTACTTCGGTGGAGGCTTTTCATGGATGAGGACGAGTCCACTGTGCATGTGTACCACGTTTTCTTGTGTCTGTCTCAGCTGCTGTAAGTAGTGCTGCAGTGGAAGTTGGGGAGCATGTTTCTTTGGAATGATGGTTTTCATAGGATAGAGACCGGATGTGGCTATGTCAGATGCTAGGCTTGGCACCTTTGAAAGGTTTTTTTTTTATTTTTTCTGGCATAGGGCAGCTGTCCTTTGTGTGGCTGTTGCCAATGTCAGTTCCACTGACCGAGTCAGGTGGGGCGCAGGGGGCAGACATGGTTTGTAGACATTTTAGAATGGCCATTCTGACTAGCATGTTGTTATTTTGATGACCTTCCTCCTGTAATAATTAGGGGTGCTGAGCATCTTGTCCTGTGTCCCTTTGGGAATTTTCTTCTTTACTTTTCCCTGAAAGTATGTGAAGAAAATTTACCTGTTACAGTTGGCTTCTTGAAAGTCAGTTGTGCTTGTAATTCATCTGCCATACCTGCCCCAGGAACTTTCCTGAGGGCAGCTGCCAACAGCAGCCTAACAGCCCTTGTGAATTGGAGGCACCATTATGCACGTATTCAAGTTGTAGGTACAGGAAATGTCCACAAGGCGGCAGCACTTCTTCATTCCAACTCCGGTCCTCCTGCAACCTGAGCCTTAAGGTCAGTCGGCCTCCTGGGCTGTGACTTAGAGTGGAATGTGCATGAGCAAACACTCCAGAGCTTGTGTCTCTCTAATTCTTCCACCTAAAGCTTCACCCCTCCCCTCCAGACTCATCCCAGCTTGGGCCACAGCCCCTGCTGAGGTGCCTAGGAAGCTGTAGTCTCAGGAAGGAGCCTTGAATTGGGGACCCCAGCACCAGGAGACCTGGAGGCTAGGTAACTTTTCCAAGGTCCTTTAGGTCAGAGGGTCGTGCCAGCATCCTTTGGGTGTCTAGGGCATGTGGCCCCAGCCAGAGAAACAGACGATACAGTTGTCATAGGCTCTAAATTAAGTGCGCCCTTCCCAGTCAAGTCCAGACCAGGGTCCCACCCCAGGCCAGCCGTGGGAACCAAGCCTCCTCAGACTCCAACGATGGGATAGCAGCCCAAGTCAGGAGGAAATGAAATAGACATTGCTTTTATTTCCTTTTCTTTTCCGTAACCTCATGCCGTTGCTATGTTGGAATATGGTTGACCTGAGGTTTTATGCTTGTTGTCAGGGTTTGTACGCCCTTGATTCAGTTATGACATATCCGTATAGCATATCTGTTCTTTTTTTGGATTCCTTTTCCATAATGATTATTGCAGAAGGTAAAGGAAAGTTCCATCTGCTGAACATCAGATCCTTGTGCAGTATCTATTAGAGATACAGATTTTGTGTGTGTATGTCAAAGGAAGGAGTGAGGAAGGAAATAATCCTCATGGGTCTTCTGTTACAGATACAGATTTCGGTGTATATGTTGAAGTAGTGGATTTCTGTGTGTTTGTCAGTCCCAAGCTCCAATGAATACAACCTGGTCCTTAACTTTAAAAAAAAAAATTCTTTTTGTTTGAATTCTCAAAGGCTTCTTTTGAGCTGTGAATTAGTTCCTTTTTAAAAAATCTTTTTTTATGTTGCCCTGAAGGTTCTCATCTGGTATTTTCTTCCTTTGTCTGGCTGATTTCACTTAGTGTATGATCCTCTAAGGTTCACCTTTGTGATGACCAATCACATACTTTCATAGTTTCAGGTGTGGTTTTTATGGCTGAGTAATAGTCTATGGCAAATATTTTCCCATCTTGTTTAAGCTGCGGGTGAAATTTCTGTGGGTCTGTGTCTTGGCTGCTGTGAGCTGTGCTGCAGTGAACGTTGGGGTGCATGTGTCTTTTTGAAAGATGGTTTTCTCAGGATATACTCCAATTTTGGGAATGTCAGATGCTGTAGTTAACTTGAAATTTTATTATTATTTTTTTGGGGGGGATGCAGAGATTGTTNTGAAATTTCTGTGGGTCTGTGTCTTGGCTGCTGTGAGCTGTGCTGCAGTGAACGTTGGGGTGCATGTGTCTTTTTGAAAGATGGTTTTCTCAGGATATACTCCAATTTTGGGAATGTCAGATGCTGTAGTTAACTTGAAATTTTATTATTATTTTTTTGGGGGGGATGCAGAGATTGTTGGCCATAATTTTGTCATTTTTCCTATAATAAATAGGGATGCTAAGCATCTTGTCCTGTGTCTGACTTTTTTTTTTCCTTTTCTTTCCTTAAAGAACATGAGGAAAATTTACCTGTTGCAGTTGGCTTCTTGAAAGTCAGCTGTGTTTGGAATTTATTTCTGCAATATCTGCCCCAGGGCCTTTCCTGAGTGCATCTTTTAACTTCATGGCTGCAAAAAGCAGAGACATTATGTTGCCAACAAAGGTCCATCTATTCAAAGCTATGGTTTTTCCAGTAGTCATGTATGGATGCAAGAGTTGGACTATAAAGAAAGCTGAGCACCAAAGAACTGATGCTTTTGAACTGTGATGTTTGTTGGAGAAGACTCGTGGGAGTGAGTCCCTTGGACTGCAAAGAGATCCAACCAGTCAACCCTAAAGGAAGTCAGTCCTGAATATTCACTAGAAGGACTGATACTGAAGCTCCAATACTTTGCCACCTGATGCAAAGAACTGACTCACTGGAAAAGACCCTGATGCTGGGAAAGAGTGAAGGTGGGAGGAAAAGGGGCCGACGGGATGAGATGGTTGGATGGCATCACCGACTCAATGGACGTGAGTTTGAGTAAGCTCCGGGGGAGTTGGTGATGGACAGGGAGGCCTGGCGTGCTACAGTTCATGGGGTTGCAAAGAGTCAGACACAACTGAGCAACTGAACTGAACAGCACCATCTGCAGTGAGCCTTTGAATTAGAGGTGCTGGTAAGAACTGGATAAGTTGTAGTTACAGAAAATGTCCACAAAGTGGCAGCACTTCTTCATGCCCAACTCTGGTTGTACCTGCAACCAGAGCCTCAGGGAAAGTAGACTTCCGGGCTGTGAATTAGAGTGGAATGTGCCTGAGCAAACTCCCAAGGGCTTGTGTCTCACTCCTTCTTCCCCCTCAATCTTCACCGCTCCCCTCTAGCCTGATGCCTACCTGGGGCTCCACTCTCTGTTAAGGTGCCTAGGAGGCAGCACTCTAAAGAAGGAGGCTTCAACTGGGGACCCCAGTGCTACCACCCTGGATACCTGGTGAATTTATCCTGGCCCTCAAGGCCAGATCGTTGGGGTGCACTAGGGATTCTGGCCCCAGCCAGAGAAAACCAGACACAAGTTTAACAGGCGTCTCTATGAAACACACCCTGCCAGGTCGTCTCAAACCTACTGCAGTCCAGCCCTGGGACTCAGGCTTACTCAGGGCTTCAGTGAGGATCCCAGGGATGGGATAACAGCGCAAGTCTTGGAGGGCAGAGGGAACCAAGTAGGCGTTACTTCTCTTTCTTTCTTTTTTTTCATTCTCATGACGATGCTATGTTGGAGTATAGTCGATTTGCAGTTTTGTGCTTATCCTCAGTGTACAGTGACCTGATTCAGTTATGGCAGATTCATTTGGCATATGTGTAGTGTTGCTTGTGTTTTTCTGCCATAGAGTTTATCAAACAAATTCCTGTAAAGTCCTTTGAGACAGCTAACCCTAGGATCTGACGTTCGCACCCTGGGCTGATAGCCTGAGAAAACCAACATTCAAATACGCACACGCACCCCGACCTTCCCTGCAGCACTCCTTACAATAGCCAAGACGCAGAACCAGCAAGATGTCCCCAACAGGCTAAAGCTTAAAAAAGATGTGGTCCATGTAGACAATGCACTGTTACTCACCCCAGAGAAACTGCCACTGAAACTGAAATAACACCACTGCTAGCCCCAGGGATGGACCTTGGAAGATCACACACTAAGTGAAGTCAGCCAGACAGAGAAAGACCTTAGCATATGAGCCCATTCTAGGCAAAATAAAAAAGGTGATACAGGGAACTAATCTACAAGACAAAAAGAGACTGAGATTTCCAACACAGAGCAAACCAAAACAAACAAACAAATAAAGGCTTTATCTCCTTCCTTCCATCCACTGTGCAGAAACTCTGTATCTCTAATAGACACTCTGCAAGGCCCTGAGGATCATCACATGGAGCTTTGCTTGAGTCTGTGCAATATCCTCTATGGAAAAAGAAGAAAGCAACAGATACGCTGTCTGCATATGTCACAGCTGACTCAGGTGGCTGTACGCTGCCCACAAGCACAAAGTGAAAAAGTGTCCCAGCGCAGCATCCCATGAGATTAAAGAAGAGGAATTACTAGTTTACACCCTGCCACCTCCTTAACTTGGGCTGATACCTCATTCCTGGAACCTGAGTAGACTTGAGTCCTAGGGCTGGATTGGGGTGGGGTCGAGACAGGCCAGGAGGTGCCCTTCATTGTCACCCCTGTTAAACCTGCACTGTCTGGCTTCCCTGGCTGGAACCAGAATCCCTAGTGCCCCCTAACGATGGTGGCCTGACCCTCTGGACCAGGGAGAAGTCACCAAAAATCCAGGTTCACTGGTGCTGGAGTTCCAGCTGAAGCCTCCTTCTAAGAGCCCAGCCTCATCAGGGAGCCGTGCCCCAGGTTCAGATGAGTCTGGAGGGAAGGGGTGAAACTTTAGGGGGAAGAAGTAGTGAGACACAAGCTCTTGGAAGTTTGCTCAAGCACATTTCACTCTCATTCATAGACCAGGAAGCCCACTTTCCCTAGGGCTGGGGTTGCAGGTGGAACCAGAGTTGGGCATGAAGAAGTGCTGCCACCCTGTGGACAATTTCTGTAACTACAACTTGCCCACTGTATGTTTACTAGCACCTGCAAGTAATGGGCAGAGAAGGCAATGGCACCCCACTCTAGTACGCTTGCCTGGAAAATCCCATGGGTGGAGGAGCCTGGTGGGCTGCAGTCCATGGGGTCGCTGAGAGTTGGACACGACTCAATGACTTCACTTTCACTTTTCACTTTCATGCATTGGAGAAGGAAATGGCAACCCACTCCAGTGTTCTTGCCTGGAGAATCCCAGGGACGGCGGAGCCTGGTGGGCTGCCGTCTATGGGGTCGCACAGAGTTGGACACGACTGAAGCGACTTAGCAGCAACAGCAGCAGCCAATTAATGGGGCTTCCCTGGTGGCTCAGAGGGTAAAGCGTCTGCCTTCAATGTGGGAGACTCAGGTTCAATCCTTGGGTCACGAAGATCCCCTGGAGAAAGAAATGGCAACCCACTCCGGTACTCTTGCCTAGAAAATCCCATGGACAGAGAAGCCCGGTAGGCTCCATGTGGTCACAAAGACTCCGACACGACTGAGCGATTTCACTTTCACTTTCCAATTAACAGTGCCTCTGGGGCTGTTAGTAACACCTGCCCTCAGGAAAGGACCTTGGGTGGCTATTGCAGAAATTAATCCCAAAGACAACTGACTTTCAAGAGTCCAATTAAAGATAAAATTTCCTCACACCTTTTAAGGAAAAAGAAAAGAAACCCAAACAGCCACAAGACAAGAATCTCAGCATCCTGAACTATTAAAGCAGGAATGCCCACCAAAACGACAAGAATTCGAATCCAATCTGACAGAATGGGAATCCTGACCGTCTGCAAAGAGGAAAGAGGGGAAAGAGCAGGGAGACGATGGAATCCCCCCTACACCTTTCTTAGGAACAGACATTGGCAACAGCCCCTACGAAGGACAGCCTCCATAGGCCAGAAGAAAAAATTTCAAGAGAACTAAGCCTGGGACTTTTGTGCCCACACCTGGGCCTATATTACAAAACAATCATCATTCAAAATGACATGTGCAACCTAACGTTCGTTCCAGTGCTACTTCGAATAACCGAGACACAGATCCAAGAAATGGTCCATGGACAGATTAAATCTTAAAGAAATGTGGTACATATATACAATGAGCTATTACTCAGACATGAAAAACTGCCACTGAAATTATGAAATTCTGCAAATGGTTCCCACAAGGATGGACCTTGGTGGATCATACACCAAGTGAAGTCAGAAACTGGAAGAAAATAGCAGAAGATGTTTCTTCTAGGCAAAATTTAAAAAAAGAAATACAGAGGAAGTAGTTTACAATACAAAAAGAGACTCTGAGAGTCAAAACACAAAGAATTTTTAAAAAGGGAAACATCATGAATGAAATAGGAGGTTGATACTAACATATACCCAAAAAGCTGTATCTGTAGTGGGTAATCCACAAGGATTATCTCCTTCCTTACTAATTTCACATTTGCACAGAAATCTGTATCTCACAGATACTGCACAAACACCTGATGTTCACCACAGGGAAATTTGCTTGAAATTCTGCAAGGACCTCTGCTGCTGCTGCTGCTGCTGCTGCTGCTAAGTTGCTTCAGTCATGTCCGAATCTGTGCGACCCCCATAGACGGCCTCCTACTAGGCTCCTCTGTCCCTGGGATTCTCCAGGCAAGGACACTGGAGTGGGTTGCCATTTCCTTCTCCAATGCATGAAAGTGAAAAGTGAAAGTGAAGTCTCTCAGTCGTGTCCGACTCTTAACAACTTCATGGACTGCACCCTACCAGGCTCCTTCGACTTCTAGGGCAAAAACAATCCATAATGCTGTTGTTAATATATGTTGTACTGAATCAGGTGGCTGTATACTGACAACAAGCACCAAGTGGCAGGTCAACTATATTCCCGTATACTATCGCCATTAGATTAAAGAAAAGCAAAGCCTAATTTCCACCCACCTCCCCGACCTGGACTGCCATCCCATCCCTGGAGTCTGAACAGCCGTGGATCCATGACTGGCCAGGAGTAGGGTTGAACAGCCCGGCAGGGTGCCCTTAACTGAGTCCCGTCTTTAACCTGCACTGTGAGTTTGCTCTGGCTGCCACCAGAGTCCTTCGTGTAACCAAAGGATGGTCACCTGACCCTCTGGCCTTGAACTTTGAAAAGTAACCGAGACTGCAGGTCGACTGGTGCTGGGGCCCCCAGCTCAATCCTCTATCCTGAGAGAGCAGCATGCTAGGCACCTCAGCAGGGTTCTGCGGGCGAGGCAGGGATGATTCGGACGTGAAGAGTGAAGCGTTAGGGGGAACAGGTAGTGGTACACAAGCCCTTGTGTGTTTACCCAGGCACGGTCCTCTAACTCACAGGCCAGGAAGCAGACATCCCCGAAGGCTCTGGTTGCCCAAGAAACGAGAGTTGAGCGTGAAACAGTGCTGCCGCCCTGTGGACATTTTCTGTAACTCCAACTTGACTGGCTGCGCTTACCCACACTTCCAATGAGCAAGGCCTGTGAGGCTGTGAATGACAGCTGCCCTGAGGAAAGGGTCTGGGGCTGACATTGCAGATGTAAATTCCAAACACGACCGATGTTCAAGAAGCCAATTGCAGCAGGCAAATTTCTCTGACACCTTTTAAAGAAAAGTATAAAGGGGGAAAATAATTCCCACCCTGCAACAGGTTAAGATTCTGAACATCCCTAATTATTACAGGAGGATGCAAATCAAAGTGACAATGACAAGTCGAATCCCATCGCTCAGAAAGGCCATTCTCACGTGTGACAAGCAGCAATGCAGGAACGAGCCGGGAGGAGAGAGACCCACCCACCCGGTACTTGGGAATGGACATTGGCAACAGCCACTGGAAAGGACAGCCTCCCAGTGTCAGGGGAAAAAAAAAAAAAAAAATTTTCCAGAAAGCTAAGCCTAGGATCTGACATTCCCACACCTGGGCCTATATCCCGAGAAAACCGCCATTCGAAAACCCACACGCACCCCAGCACTCACTGCAGCACTGCGTACAGTAGCCGAGACACAGATCCAGGAAAACGTCTGCTGACACATTAAGGCTAAAGAAGACGTGGTGCATACACACAGTGGACCACAACTCACCATGAGAACCACCTCTGCAATTATGAGATTATCCACTGGTCACCACAAGGGTGGACCGTGGAGGGTCAACACCAGTCAGGCAGAGAGAGGGAGAAATAGCATATGATGTGAATAGGCAAAATTTAAAAGGAAGTAGACAGACTAATTTACAACACAAAAAGAGACTCTGGGAATTCAAACACAGACAGGGTTCCAAAAACAGTTGAAAGAGCAAGGATGAATTAAGAGGTCAGGACTAACATATACACAGAAATCTGTATCTAAAATAGATAATCCAAAAGGACTACCTCCTTTCTTCCTTCCTTGCCCTTTCCTCCCAGAAATGGGCCTCCCTGGTGGCTCAGGCAGTAAAGAATCTACTTGCGATACAGGGAACCTGGCTTTGATCCCTGGGTTGGGAAGATCCCCTGGAGAAGGAAATGGCTAGTCACTCCAGTATTCTTGCCTGGAGAATTCCATGGAGAGGAGCCTGGCAAGGGTGGCAGTCCATGAGGTGGCAAAGAGTTGGACAAGACAGAGCAACTAACACTTTCACTTTTTTTTATTACTTTCCTCCCACAAATGCAAAAATTTCAGAATCTGTAAGAATACACAGAAATCTGTATCCCCAACATATAAGCAGAAATCTATGTCTGTAATAGATAATCTGCAAGATGATCTCCTTTCTTGATTCCTCCAGATAGAAACAAAAGTCTGTATGGCTAACATATATACCAAAATCTGTATCTTTAACATATACACAAAAATCTGTATCTCTAATAGATACTCTACAAAGACCTGATGTTCAGCACAGGGAACTTTGCTAGACCTTCTGCAATTCCTCTATGGTAAAAGAATCCAGAAAAAGAGATATGCTGTATGTGTATGTGGTAACTGAATCAAGCAGCAGTATAATTAGAACATTAAGACGCAGAGACATTACTTTGCTGACAAAGGTCCATATAGTCAAAGCTGTGGTTTTTCCAGT